>CM053031.1:285188440-285353440 GCA_028564925.1 Lithobates sylvaticus
CAGGGAGAAGGCTAAGCTACCATTCTGGGGGAGCAGGGAGAAGGATAAGTTACCATTCTGGGGTAGCAGGGAGAAGGCTAAGCTACCATTCTGGGGGAGCAGGGAGAAGGCTAAGCTACCATTCTGGGGGAGCAGGGAGAAGGATAAGTTACCATTCTGGGGTAGCAGGGAGAAGGCTAAGCTACCATTCTGGGGGAGCAGGGGAGAAGGCTAAGCTACCATTCTGGGGACCCCCCATTTGGGGGAGCAGGGAGAAGGCTAAGCTACCATTCTGGGGGAGCAGGGAGAAGGCTAAGTTACCATTCTGGGGGAGCAGGGAGAAGGCTAAGCTACCATTCTGGGGGAGCAGGGAGAAGGATAAGTTACCATTCTGGGGGAGCAGGGAGAAGGCTAAGCTACCATTCTGGGGGAGCAGGGAGAAGAATAAGCTACCATTCTGGGGGAGCAGGGAGAAGGATAAGCTATCATTCTGGGGGAGCAGGGAGAAGGATAAGCTACCATTCTGGGGGAGCAGGGAGAAGGATAAGCTACCATTCTGGGGGAGCAGGGAGAAGGATAAGCTATCATTCTGGGGGGAGCAGGGAGAAGGATAAGCTACCATTCTGGGGGAGCAGGGAGAAGGATACGTTACCATTCTGGGGGAGCAGGGAGAAGGCTAAGCTACCATTCTGGGGGAACAGGGAGAAGGATACGTTACCATTCTGGGGAGCAGGGAGAAGGATAAGTTACCATTCTGGGGGAGCAGGGAGAAGGATAAGCTACCGTTCTGGAGGAGCAGGGAGAAGGATAAGTTTCCATTCTGGGGGAGCAGGGAGAAGGATAAGCTACCATTCTGGGGGAGCAGGGAGAAGGATAAGTTACCATTCTGGGGGAGCAGGTAGAAGGATAAGCTACCATTCTGGGGGAGCAGGGAGAAGGCTAAGCTACCATTCTGGGGGAGCAGGGAGAAGAATAAGCTACCATTCTGGGGGAGCAGGGAGAAGGATAAGCTATCATTCTGGGGGAGGAGGGAGAAGGATAAGCTACCATTCTGGGGGAGCAGGGAGAAGGATAAGCTATCATTCTGGGGGAGGAGGGAGAAGGATAAGCTACCATTCTGGGGAGCAGGGAGAAGGATAAGCCATCATTCTGGGGGATCATAAAAGAGAGAAGAAGGAGAAGAGAGAAGGATGAGTGACCATACTAGGGGAGAAGGAGAGAGAATGATGAGTGACGATCCAGGAGAAGCAGGGATAGGAGAAAAGAAAGAGGAGTGACCATACTGAAGGATAAATGATGTAACCCTACTAATCCCTCAACCCAAGACCTATGGAAACACTACAAACCAAAATTCTAACCAACAAAAAGCAAAAAAACAACAATCAAAAACCACAAGCCCACAAACAGCACACACCATCAAAAACCACAAACCAACGTCTTAGCGGCTGCACCGTCCTGATTGTTCAGATAAAGCAGTGAAGAGGCTGCTATTCCAGTGTGTGTGTTGCTGGGTAAAGCTGGGTACACATTGGCAGGAAATCGCTCAGTTCCTGATGAACCGTCCGACTTTCTGTCAGTGTGTACAGCTGTCAGACGTAGGGACATGCTGGAGAACCAGCAGCCAATGGCTGCAAATGCTGCTCAGTGTATTCTGTCGGGGAGGGGGAAGTCTCCTGTCAGAACACAATAGCACAGCGGGTGAGCAGGGTTAGGGTGTACTTGGTGTACGGAGATCTGTCACATCTGGTTGAATGAAGAACAAATTGCAGTGTGTAACGGGCTGAAAGTCGGGTCCAATGTCTTTGCAGCGGTCTCTGAACAAACAGGACTGTGCAGCAGCTCATACGTTGTCACGGCTTTACTCAGCAACACACACAACTAAATTCCGGCCTCTTTGCTGCGGCACAGTCCTGTTTGTTCAGACACAGCTGCAGAGTATTCCGTTGTGTGTGTGGGGCTAAGTAAGGTCGGGCCAACGTCTTTGCTGCTATGTCTGAACAGACAGGACTCTACAGCAGCGAAGACATTGGCTCAGCCTTACTAAGCCTCGTGTACACAATGGATTGGCAGGCTCTCTGCAGCTGTGTCTGAACAAACAGGACTGAGCCGCAGCAAAGAGGCTGGACTTTAGTTGTGTGTGTTGCTGAGTGAAGCCGTGACAACATCTTAGCTGCTGCACAGTCCTGTTTGTTCAGAGACCGCTGCAAAGACGTTGGACCCGGCTTTAGGGACTGTGCCGCAGAAGAGGCTGGTATTGTGTTGTGTCCATATGGCTGAAGTCTTTGCTGCTATATCGGAACAAGAAACAGGACTGAGCAGCAGATCAGACATTGGCCTGGCTTAACCCAGCCATATGAATGCAACTAAATACCATCCTCCTTGCTGCTGTGTCTGAACAAACAGGACTGAGCAGCAGCAAAGAGGCTGACATTCTATTGTGTGCATGTGGCTAAGGCCAGACCAACGTCTTCACTACTGCACAGTCCTGTTTGTTCAGACACAGCAGCAAAGAGGCTGGTAGTTAGTTTTTTGCATGTGACTGAGTAAAGCCGGACCAACAACTAAACTGTTGCACAGTCCTGTTGCTTGTTCAGGTAGAGTAAAGCCCCATACACACGCTCTAACAATCCGCGGACAAGGTCGGTCGGACTTTGTCCGACGTACTTTGTCCGATGTTGGCGTTGCGTACACACGGTCGGATACGTTGTCGGAATATCCGGTCCGGAAGAACGTCGTGACGTAAGTCGTCGTCCACGAGATTACAAAAGGGAAGTTCAGCACCACGTCAGGCACCCGTTGGGCTCCTTCTGCTGATCCCGTGTTTATCGAGAGTTAGTGGAAGTTTGGTGACTTAAGATTCGCGCTTCTCAGTTTTCTGACTCAGATCGTTACTGCTCTTCAGTTTGTGCTTGTCGTGCGTATCTGTTTATTAGTGCGTGTAGTCAGTTCGCATTTGTTGGTCATTGCGGCCTATATCTTGATATAGGACGCTTTGATTTGCACTGCTTATTGTCTGCTCGTTGCTGGTATTCACTTCGTTCTTTCAGGCCTTGCTGTTTATCGGTGCTTTCTGTTTGTCCGTTCTGACCAGCCGACCTTTTGTGACCTTCTGAGCGATGTTTCCCGTGCGTACTCGTCGCCGAGTTCGTGCTGTACGCGGAATTGGTGTCGGGCTTTTAGCTTTGACCCAAGACCCGTCCATGAACAGAGTGACGAGGAGTATGTGGACCAAGAATTGGTTGCTTCAGCGTGACCAGTTCTCGCACATGCCTTTGCTTCGTGAGATTCCGGGAGAATAATCCTGATGATTTCAGGAAACTTTCTCAGGATGACGGACCCGATTTTCACCGTCTTTTGGCTTTGCTGACCCCCTTTATCAGCCGGCAGGATACCTGCATGAGACAAGCCATTACTCCGGAGCAGAGGCTTGTTGCCACGTTGAGGTACTTGGCGACAGGGAGAAGTCTTCAGGATTTGAAGTTCTCTTCAGGTATCTCTCCCCAGGCCCTGGGAATCATTATTCCAGAGACCTGTTCTGCCATCATTCAGGTCCTGCAGGAGGACTATATTAAGGTAACATTTCTACTTTACTATTCCCTTCTATGTATGCTCTGTTTGCTAATGACTTGTATTTTTGACCTCCTTCCCTAATTACCATGATTGCAATATGTTCTAATATGCTGTGCCCCTTTTCTCCTTCATGCATTTTTCCCTTCACTTACCTCACCAGCATGCTCTTCTGCCCCAATAGACACCTATGCCTAGTCACTTAAGCAATGTCTTTTGTCTGCTGCATAGTATTGTTTGCCCCAAAACACCCCCTAAAATATGCACAAATGTTTGCTGTGTGGTTTACTTCATGTAGAGCCCCCTTTTCTTTTTTTTTTTTTTTTTTTGGTGGGGGGGGGGGGCAAACTCATTAGCAACCCCCTCCCCCAACTGCTCTGTCAGATGGTACCAATCCTTTATCTGCTGGCTTTCCCAAGGTCAATACACACTATATACCTACCTCTTTATAGTGCGCATCTTTAGGGATGAATTCAGCAAAGCATGTAGTGCAAGGGGCTGCCTCCATACATTCCATTTCCTAATTTTTTGTCTTCTTTCCCTCCTATTAGCTTGCTTGGTAATTTAATAATGTCACACTGTGCCTGCCTTTTTTGGGGGGGGGGGGGGAAATGTTATTTGATCTTTCCTGTGGCCTGCCAATAGTGTTAAGTACAGAGGGTCTGGCCAAACTAGGCCACATTATTGAGCCATTTGCCAATCAATGAAGTGCAGAGGGTTACCTGTCCACCACCCCCCCCCAAAACCATAGTTATTGCCAATGTCCCATCAGAAGTGGGGGGATTGATGGGGGGGTGAGTAATCTGTGAAGGGGAGCCTCTACTTTTCTGTGTAAATACTTTCCAGCCTCCAATTTTATACAATGCTCTTGTTCCAAGATGTTGATTGTCTAATCTGCTTGCAATGTTTAGGTGCAAAGTGACTAATTTTTTTTTCTTGTTTCACTCCACAGTTCCCTTCCACGCCACAGGAATGGCAGACTGTGGCCTCCCACTTTGCCAGCCGTTGGGACTTTCCTAACTGCGGAGGGGCAATTGATGGGGAAACACGTCCGCATCGTCCCACCGCCCAACTCGGGGTCTACTATTATAATTATAAAGGGTTTAATAGTGTAGTGATGTTGGCGGTGGTGTCGGCAACATACGAGTTTATGTATGTGGACGTGGGGATGAACGGCCGGATATCGGATGGTGGGGCCATTACGCACACGGAGTTCTACTGGCGTCTCCAAAGTGGCAGTCTGTGCTTGCCACCTCCAGAGGAGAATGCCGAAGGACTCCCCTTCGTCTTTGTCGCAGATGAAGCGTTTGCGATGACTCCCCATGTGATGAGGCCGTTCCCGATGAGGACCCTCACCCCGGACCAGAGGGTCTTCAACTACAGGCTGTCCAGAGCCAGAAGAGTGGTGGAGAACGCTTTTGGCATCCTGGCCAGCCGCTTCCGCCTGTTCCTGACGGCATTTAACTTGGCGGAATACAAACTGAACCACATAGTTCTTGCCTGTTGCATATTGCACAACTTCCTCAAAAGACATAACAGGAACTATGTGGTGCCGTTGGCCCAGATGTGGAGGGCCCTCCAAATGCGGACCTCACAGCCCTTCGAGTGGCACGTCCAGGCTTGCCCCCTCTCAATGCCCGCGTGGTCCGGGACCAATATATGGAATACTTTGTGGGTAGGGGGGCCATTGCTCTGCCTGACGATGTGTGAGAGGCATTTTTTAATAAATCTGATATTTTAACCAACCTCTGATTTCTTGTCATTTCAGTCTTCTTTTTAGCTTATTTTACTTTGTCATTTTTTCCCTTTGCCTTCGACAGTGGTAATGCACTTTCTGGGCAAAAGGAGGTAACAGTCTCTTCTTCCCAAAAAGATTATTCTCATGTGTGTTTGCTACCTAATCTTTGGTCTAGAGAAGGTTTGTCCTGCATAACTGACACCCAAAATACTCCTTTTCAGCACCAGGTCTGACATGTGTGTATTCTCCAAAATGCTGTGCTCCGTGTTTTCGTACAAAGCACTGTGGGTGTCATTTACATAAGTCAAATCCGCTATGCTCTACAAGTGCATTGAAAAAGTTCCCTGGGAAAGGAAATTGCAGTGCAAAGTGGATTTGCCTTTAGTAAATAACACCCATTGCCCCCCATATCCTTTACATTTTACATACATAATGCATTGTTTTATTTAAATAAGGAAGCCACACATTTTGAAAAAATAAAAAAGTTTACTTGGAAAACATTCACAAGTGCGTTTACAATCTTCACGCCAAAACTGACAACATCTTGGTTATTTACAACATTATTTACAAAGATTACGCAATTGGTAAAACCAGGCATGGAGCTAAGCAGAACCTATGAAGTAGGAAAGTTCAACTTTGTAAAGTGAAGACAAGATCAGACATGACTATATGTTCAAAGTGTGTTTGATCTTGCCTTCATCACATGGGGGGGGCACCCCCGAAAAGTGGAAATTTGGAACATGCACACAATTTGGTTCTGAAAATGGTCATTAGATGGTAAAACACATGCCTAGAAGCTTTCAAAAGTGCCATTTTCCATCATGGGGATGAATGGACATTTTTTGGGGGTGCAACCCCTTCACCACAACCACTTTCGTAGTTCGTAAAGTGTTTGCACCCCCCAAAAAAACGTTGCCATTCATCCACCATGATGGGAGCTAGCACATGTGGACACAATGTGTGCATGTTCCAAATTTCACACAGTTTTTAAGTTGCAAATGTGTTCAGAAGCTGGCACAAATGTGTGTAAATTACTTGGTGCTTTTTCATATTTTTCCTAAAACATCAATGATGTTCTTCAATTTTTGTTGAACATCATTGATGTTTTGCTTTATGTAATCTAGATCTCTATTGCAGACCATTATCTCTCCGATGAGTACGTGGGCACTCTCTGTGGTAAAGTGCGATTTTTCTTCCACAACATCCACGTCACCTAAAAACCACAAACAAAAAAAATGGGGTGTTGGAAATGAGGCAGCCATACATGGATTAGCTTACCAGTAGCTGTGTTCTCCCACACTCACCTGTTGTGGTGACAATTTCTCCAAGTTCGATGATCTCTCCTTCCTCCTCCTCCTCTGCTTCTGCTCTTTCCCCTTTTTTGGTAGGTGTTGGTTTGGGGGTTTCCTCAGACGGCCCAAGTTTTCGCTCCCTATGAGAATGTCCAAAAGAAAGATTTAGCAACACAAGCTATTGAGGGCAGAAATAGGAAATGACAAACATTGCTTGAAGTGACGGACACTATTTTAGTTTGGCAGTTACAAATGTCAACTACATGAATGAAGTCACTTTGTAAAGGTGCTAAACTGACTAGCTTTTTGGTATAAGTTTGTGTGATGGAGACCCCCCTCTAGTATCCACTGGAGCACATGTGTGGAAAAGCATAATAAAAAGGGGGTTTGGGTGTCCCAGCACTAGTGCTCTAGAGTCCAGATGGGTAAACAGCTACTGAGTGACCTCTCCTTTACATTGAATAAATTGGCTTTACATTCTTGATGACATTTCTAGTGAGAACAAAACTTCCTTTCCCCAAAAAAAAAAACACCAAACATCGTATTATAAGTGGCCGAACGATCGAGGTTGCGTACGATCGAATGCACACACACACGACCATGACAGTGGCAGAAGATCGAGGCTGAGTACGATCGAATGCACAGACGAACCTGAAAGTGGCCATTTTGGAATGTACAACTTGGTAAAAATCAAAACACAATGGAGCAGTATGCAAGCAAGAAATCAAACACAAAACACAACTACTTACTTTTTTGAAGAATTCTCTTGATCTTTCTGTACTGATCGGCCTCCCTCAGTTTCAGGTCTGACCAGCGTTTCCTGAGTTGCTCCTTGGATCGTTGTACCCCAAAATTATTGTACAGCCTTCTCACAACTTTAGACATGATCTTGGCCTTGCGGACATTGGGGTTGAGGTAAGGCCCATACTTCCCATCATAGTCGCTCCTCTTTAATATGTCCACCATCTCCAACATTTCTCCAAATGACATATTGGAGGCCTTGAATTTCAGGTTCCGGGATCGGGACGTTTCTGCCTCCGGACTTTCCTCGTCCTCCTCCTCGTTGGTGGGATATTTGTGGCGCACCTGCTGTGTCCCGCCATGTGCTCTCCCCACTACGCCGTAAAGAGAAGGGGTGGGGAATAGACGAGAAAGATCGTCAGGGGCGGGCGGAGTTTGAAGCATGCGCAGTGTATATAAAACGTCACACGCCTGTGTCGTAGCCACGATCTGGGAGACGAGGGGAGAGAAAACTCACACGAGACGATCGCTACAAACGAAGGTACAATTTAACGTTGGTACATAACTAGCCTAGACTGATTTGAACTTGAGGCTTCTTTATGGAGAAGATTAGGAGAGTTTAGCCTGACATAATTTATAGGGTTTTGTGTGGTGTTGTGTCTTGCAGAGATTGATATGAAGGGATTCAACGACATGAGTTTTCTCCCCCTCTTCATTGCCAAATACAGGGATTTTCCCATATTGTGGCAGGGTATACACCCACATTACACCAACAAACCAAAGAGGCACGCAGCCCTGGAGGAACTTGTGGAATTTGTCAAGCCAAGGTTCCCCCACGGCAACTGTTGATGATATTAGAAAGAAAATTGGCAGCCTGAGGAGTGCGTATATCAGGGAGAGGAAGAAGGTCGTGAAGTCTGAGGAAACTGCAACTTCAGCAGATGAGGTCTATGTCCCAAGCTCTGGTACTATCAGAGTCTCCATTTTCTGAAGGACCAGGCTGATGTCACGGAGCCAACCTCAACTCCTCCTTCCACGCTTCCTTGCGCACAGCCCACCCCTGATGAGGCTTCCGAGGAGCAACCTGGGCCTTCCAGTCTGGAAGAGGTGGAGGAGCCCAGCTTGTTCCAGGTATAGTAGTTTTGTTACCATTTATGGGAATAATGAATGATGTTCACTTAATTCAGGATCGCCAATTGCTTAGTTCCTAACGTGTTTGACATATCAACAGACAGTGGTGTTGGAGACATTTGGGGCCAGAATCTAAACTGCTGGGCTGAGAATTGTATGGTTTTCTATTTGTAAACATTTTGCACCAGTCACTAGATGAGAATTGTGTGTGTTTGATGAACAAATAACTGAAACTATGTCCCTTTTTCCTACACAGGAAGACCTCAGCCAGGAGGTGGCTGTGGAAGGTGGCAGTCAGGAGGAGGCAGGGGTTAGTGGCAGCCACCAGCTGGGTAGTGGCAGCCAAGAGGGGTCTAGGCCTCGGAGCCTGACTGACACCCAAACCCCTCCCCTCCGCCCTCCGTACAAAAGGGCGAGAAGGGGGGGTTATGCGGCACAGTCAGCGCTCCGGATGATAAGAGAGGCTTCAGACTCCCTACATGCCACACCCGCCGACGAGGAGACCTTTGGCTCGGTGGTTGTCACAAAAATGATGGGTATGGAGGTGGGGCAACGCAACATGTGTGAGGGGCTCATCCTCCATGTCCTAAATAAGGGTAGGGCTGGGGAGATGACCCCAGTCACACATGTTTGCCATAGCTACCATGCTCCACCTCCTCCTCCTCCTCCTCCTCCTTCTGCCACCCCACCAGCACGACAGCCACAGCGTGCAAGGAAGCGTGGAAGGAAGACCTGAGAGTGACGACCTGCAATCAGTCTGGTCTGAGAGAAGATGGAGCCTCTCGTAGTACCAGAGCCTGGGGACCTAGATGGCATCTGCTGCAGTTCCGGATACTTTGGACTTCACGACCAGATTGCACTCCCCTTAATATACGTACTCCTCAGGCCCCCAATTTTCTACGCTTGGACAATGATGGTTGCCGTGGGGGGCCAAGACTTTGCAAATTCCCCAAGTTTCACCATGGCTGCGTTCCTCTTTGGTTTGTTGGTGTGACCTAAATAAAGGTTTTTTTGATTTGAAATAATCATTGACTATTGTGTTTTACTTTGCTACAATGACAGTTTTTCTTTGAGTAGGCTGGTACATTTCACTAATCCTAAAGTCGAATTAACAAGGGGCAACAACAACAAACAACCTCCTAGTAAATGTAAGCAAGAAATACAAATGTAAATAATGTGTTTTTGGTAATTTGAGACACACAACCCCCCTCCAAAAAAAAAAAAAAAAAAAAAAACATTCAAATATGTATTCCCCAAAAAAAAAAAAAAACAAATTGGTAAAAAAATAAGAAAGATTGTATTACGTTCTGAGTAAAAATAAACATGTAGTGTAGAAATGCTGCAAAGTAATAAAGAAGTAAGTTTGTGAGAAGTGCGGGTGAATAGGAGCAGCTAAAAGATGTCATTCTTGTTGCATTGTAAAGAAAAAAGAGAATGCGCTGCATTTAAAGACATTTTAACATTGCAGCGTGACGAATGTGCTGTGTCGATTAGGAAAGGTAGTTTTACCTGACCGAGCGCTTCCGTCACAGAATTTCTTCTGAGCATGCGTAGCACTTTGTCCGTCGGACAAGCGTACACACGCTCGGATTTGGTGTGATCGGACCGGGTTGACGGCAAATCTTTCCAGCAGGAGATAAGACTTTGTCCGACGGACAAACCGACGAACACTGTCCGATGGTGCATACACACGGTCTGATTTTTCAACAACCTTGTCCGATCGGACCAAATTGATGAAAAAGTCCGACCGTGTGTATGGGGCTTTACTGTGTTGCCCCCTCACCCCCCCCCTTATATTTACCTGAGTCCTATCATGATCCAGTGCTGTGCCCCATTACAGCGGATCTCTCCTCTCTCTCTGCTCACAGAGGCAGCAGTGGGAGACAATGGCTCTTGTTGCTGTCTATGAAATCATGGGAGCAGAGAGTGGGGGACAGGGTCAAGCTGCACTGCGTGTGTCAATAGACACACAATGCATGGCTCAGGATCGGGAGGTGGCACTGTTATGGAGGCACTGGTATTCCAGTGTGATTGGCTGGGGAAGCCCGGGTCAATGTCTCGCTCCTGCACAGTCTTCTTTCCTTGTTCAGACTTAGCAGTAGAGAAGAGGCCGGTATAGAGTGTGAATGTGTGAATGTGGCTGAGTCAGAGACAACATCCTAGCCGCTGCACAGTCCCATTACTAACTCAGGAATATCAGCAGCGAGGAGGCCGGTATCTGATATGTGGTGGTAAAATCTTCCTACCTTACATCACAGGGTATCCTTGGTGCTCCGTCACTTCCTCCCATAGTCCAATCCAGGAGAAGTCCTCTGTAGATGACGGGACGTCTCTGATATATGACAGGGAAGGCAAATCACAGCTTCTTCCTTCTCTGTCCCCAGAAGGATCTTCACTCCACAGACCCTCTGAGAGGCGACAGTATTCTGGGTCAGAGAAAACCATCATAAGACAGGGAGTTACCCCCCTGAGATGACAGAAATAAGCTGAACACAGTGTCTGGAATTGCTGCCTCCTGGCTATCATCCCCAAAGGACTGGATTCCCTAATTCCAGAGCCTCTAACCCAAAGAATGGAGATTGTGAGTTCTTACTTTACTGGCTGAAGACTAAAATAATAACACCCGACTTCAATACACAAGTGTCAGCACCTCGGGACAACTTCTTATTCCATGCTTGTTTATCTGCCTGTCCCTCTCCTCTCCCCCATCTGTCCATCTATGTCTGTAGGCACCCTACACCCCCATCCCTCCCCTCTATCTCACTGCCCTTCCCTGTCCATCTATGTCTGGAGGCACCCTACACCCCCACCCCTCCCCTATATCTCACTGTACCCCATCTGTCCATCTATCTCTGGAGGCACCCTACACCCCCATCCCTCCCCTCTATCTCACTGCCCTCCCCTGTCCATCTATGTCTGGAGGCACCCTACACCCCACCCCCCTCTCCCTCTATCTCACTGTCCTCATCTGTCCAGCTATGTCTGGAGGCACCCTACACCCCCACCCCATCCCCCCATCCCCCTCTATCTCACTGCCCCTCCCCTGTCCCTCCCCTGTCCATCTATGTCTGGAGGCACCCTACACCCCCACCCCTCCCCTCTATCTCACTGTCCTCATCTGTCCAGCTATGTCTGGAGGCACCCTACACCCCCATCCCTCCCCTCTATCTCACTGTCCTCATCTGTCCATCTATGTCTGGAGGCACCCTACACCCCCATCCCTCCCCTCTATCTCACTGTCCTCATCTGTATATCTATATCTGGAGGCACCCTACACCCCCATACCTCCCCTCTATCTCACTGTCCTCATCTGTCCATCTATGTCTGGAGGCACCCTACACCCCCATCCCTCCCCTCTAGCTCACTGTCCATCTATGTCTGGAGGTACCCTACACTCCCATCCCATCTAACCCCCCCCCCCCCCCGTAATATAATAAAGTTCCCAACTGTTCTGACTTGCTTGCTGCAGAGACTACACTTCACAGTAATTCAGAAGTCTTAGAGTAAAAGATGAGCAGTGAGTGTGTGATGGGCGTGAGGGAGGACATGCTGGGAGTCCCATTAAAATACAAACTATCTCCAGCCCACCATTGTAGAAATACAAAAATACAACATTTATTATCCAGCAAACATTGTCAGTGCGGCCTGAGAAAATGGTTCCCGGGGGTCCTGAGATGGCACACTATCTGGGGGCAATAAATCTCCTATTTCTGTAATATTACCATGCAGTGCTGGTGATAGTTTACATTCCAGACTATTCTACAGACAACGCCATTACTTATAACCTGACCCCCCCATACACCCCCTGGCCACCATTTCCCCCATTCAATCCACCCATTCCCTCCATTACCCCCCCCCCCAGCCACCATCATCCCCCCATTTCATCCACCAATTCCCTCCATACAAACCCCCTGGCCCCTTCAACTCCATTTCATTCCTCCATCACCCCCTTCACCCGTACACCCCCAGCCACCATCACCCACATTCCCCCATACACCCCTCAGACCCCCATCACTCCATTCTATCCCCCAACTCCCCCATATAACCCCCCTTCCCCATGACCCCTATTACATCCCTCTACTCCCCTCATACACGCCGTAGGCCCACATCTCCCCTATTTCATCCCCCTATTTTCCCCTATGCATACCTCCAGACCTCCTTCCCCCCCATTCTATCCCCCTATTACCCCATAACCCCCCCAGATCCCTATTCCATCCCCTTATTACCCCCATTTCAACACCCTATCCCCATAAACCCCCAGATCCCTTTTCCATCTTCTTATCCCCCTACACCCCCATGCCATCCTTCCATACACCCCCAGGCACCCATCTCCCCGTTACATCCCCCTACTCCTCCCATACACACCCTCAGACCCCCCATTTTATTCCCCTTATTACCCACATATCTACCCCATTACCCCTACTCCACTCCCCATCTCCCCCAATACACTCCCATTCCTTCCCCCTATTCCTCCATATCACCAACTTCCCCAATCCTACTTCCGGTGTGATCACAGAGCTGTCATTTTGGAAAGTAGAGGAGAATGCATTGGTCTTCAACAAGATGGCGGCCACAGACATCCCAGAATAATAGCTTCCCCTGAACAGCAAGTTCTTCTCCTATTGCTTGTAAACTAAGCAGATCCTCAAGAAAAAAAATGTTGCTGTGGACGTGACACATTGCGCTCCTTCCCGGCCCGAAATGTATTGGGGAAATATAATATTCTATGCGGGACCTTCAGAGGGAGTCATACCAGGTTCAGCCACGAGATGGCAGCATTTTACTCTCATATAGTGTGCTACCATATTCATCCAGAAGGAGGCGACAGAGTACCAGTTATATTCGATGTACAGACAATCAGTGTGAGCGCTACCAGGATCAGCCAGCAGATGGCAGTATAGTGTTTGCATGAGATACAGCGCATGCCCAGTCCGCCGCCATTATATGGGAGATAATTGTTTGGATCTTCAGGAAAATGGCGGCGGGGAGGACTTTTCTGTTTAATATACTGCACTGATCAGAGCAGCTGCCATTATAAAGAGCGGAATAATACTCTGGTCTTCGGTAATATGGCGGCCGTCCCGGACATTTTCCTCATACAGTTAGATTTCCCTGTCAGGCTCTGCTGCCGCTTTGTAGAAGATGGAGCACCAATCACTGTGCGGTGGGCGTGACCATGTCCGAGCGGCCGTGGTTTACAAAGGCGGGGAAAGTGGCCAGGCTCCGCCCAACAATCTAATTGGACAGTTTATAATGTTTCTTAGACTTGGAGTCGGACATTATTTTATTATAGAGAAAATGACCCGCATGGAGTTTACTTTTAAATAATGACCCCGAAGCTACGAGAAGTGGGCTCTATAGGACGACTAGTCCGCCATTTTATTGAGGACCGGTGTTTCGTCAGATTAGGCGTCCCGTCAGAATGTGTATCGGAAGTGACGTCCATCGCCGCCATCTTGCTACACCCTGCACTCCTCCATAGTAAGAATACACTGAGAAGGGGGAAAGCGGACATATTTTTACACCCAGCAGATTTTTGCATTTTACACTTATTTTTTACAGTAAAGTGAGTTTATATAGTGAAATATATAGTGACTTAGAACTCCGTCTGACTGGTTAAATGTTGAATTTTAAAAGCAGCGATCTTCTGTCAGATTAGCAAACCTGTGAGATGAGCGGGGACGCCGCTGCTTTTAAAATTCAACATCCAACCAGTCAGACGGAGTTCTAAGTCCTGCATTTCACTATATAAACTCACTTTACTGTTAATACACTTCAGTTTATTCTTACTATGGAGGAGTGCGGGGTGTAGCAAGATGGCGGTGAATTACGTCACTTCCGTTAAACATCCTGACGGGTTGCCGAGTATAGTGTGATACTACATTTATCCACAAGGCGGCGACAGAGTACCAGTTATATTCTGTGTATAGAAAATCAGTGTGAGCGCTACCAGGATCAGCCAGCAGGTGGCAGCACAGTGTTTGCATGAGATACAGCGCATGCCCAGTCCGCCGCCATTATATGGGAGATAATTGTTTGGATCTTCAGGAAAATGGCGGCGAGGAGGACTTTTCTGTTTAGTGTACTGCGCATGACCAGAGCAGCTGCCATTATAACGAGCGGGATAATACTCTGGTCTTCGGTAATATGGCGAACAGTAAGTTTTCCCTGTCAGGCTCTGCTGCCGCTTTGTAGAAGATGGAGCACCAATCACTGTGCGGTGGGCGTGACCATGTCCGAGCGGCCGTGGTTTACAAAGGCGGGGAAAGTGGCCAGGCTCCGCCCCCACCAATCTAATTGGACAGTTTATAATGTTTCTTAGACTTGGAGTCGGACATTATTTTGTTATAGAGAAAATGACCCGCATGGAGTTTACTTTTAAATAATGACCCCGGAGCTACGAGAAGTGGGCTCTATAGGACGACTAGTCCGCCATTTTATTGAGGACCGGTGTTTTGTCAGATTAGGCGACCCGTCAGAATGTGTATCGGAAGTGACGTCCATCGCCGCCATCTTTCTACACCCCTCACTCCTCCATAGTAATAATACACTGAGAAGGGGAAAGCGGACATCTTGTTACACCCAGCGGAGTTTTGCATTTTACACCTATTTTTAAACAGTAAAGTGAGTTTATATATTAGCAAACCTGTGAGATGAGCAGGCTATTATATCCATCCCCCTAGTATTATAAAAAATGACGGCTCGGGCATGCGCAGTCGTATATACGAAGCTAACACTCGTTGTGGTGCCTCCTTGTGGTTGTATCTGGTATGACTCCCCCTGTGTTAATATACATATAATATTACCGTCACTCTGCCCCCTTGTGGTTGGATCTGGTATGACTCCCCCTGTGTTACTTACTACACATATAATATTACCGTCACTCTGCCCCCTTGTGGTTGTATCTGGTATGACTCCCCCTGTGTTACTTACTACACATATAATATTACCGTCACTCTGCCCCCTGTGGTTGGATCTGGTATGACTCCCCCTGTGTTACTATACATATAATATTACCGTCACTCTGCCTCCTTGTGGTCGGATCTGGTATGACTCTCCTGTGTTACTATACGTATAATATTACCATCACTCTGCCTCCTTGTGGTTGTATCTGGTATGACTCTCCCTGTGTTACTATACACTCACTCTGCCTCCTTGTGGTTGTATCTGGTATGACCCCCCTGTGTTACTATACATATAATATTACCATCACTCTGCCTCCTTGTGGTTGTATCTGGTATGACTCACCTGTGTTACTATACATATAATATTACCATCACTCTGCCCCCTTGTGGTTGGATCTGTTATGACTCCCCCTGTGTTACTATACGTATAATATTACCATCACTCTGCCCCCTTGTGGTTGGATCTGGTATGACCCCCTGTGTTACTATACGTATAATATTACCGTCACTCCGCTCCCCTTGTGGTTGGATCTGGTATGACTCTCCTGTGTTACTATACATATAATATACCGTCACTCTGCCCCCTTGTGGTTGGATCTGGTATGACTCCCCCTGTGTTACTATACATATAATATTACCGTCACTCTGCCCCCCTTGTGGTTGGATCTGGTATGACCCCCCCTGTGTTACTATACGTATAATATTACCGTCACTCCGCTCCCCTTGTGGTTGGATCTGGTATGACTCTCCTGTGTTACTATACATATAATATTACCATCACTCTGCCCCCTTGTGGTCGGATCTGGTATGACTCCCCCTGTGTTACTATACGTATAATATTACCGTCACTCCGCTCCCCTTGTGGTTGGATCTGGTATGACTCCCCTGTGTTACTATACATATAATATTACCGTCACTCTGCCCCCTTGTGGTTGGATCTGGTATGACTCCCCCTGTGTTACTATACATATAATATTACCATCACTCTGCCCCCTTGTGGTTGGATCTGGTATGACTCCCCCGTGTTACTATACATATAATATTACCGTCACTCTGCCCCCTTGTGGTTGGATCTGGTATGACTCGTCCTGTGTTATTATACATATAATATTACCCTCTGCCTCCTTGTGGTTGGATCTGGTATGACTCCCCCTGTGTTACTTACTACACATATAATATTACCGTCACTCTGCCCCCTTGTGTTACTATACATATACATATAATATTACCGTCACTCTGCCTCCTTGTGGTTGGATCTGGTATGACTCCCCCTGTGTTACTATACATATAATATTACCGTCACTCCGCCCCCTTGTGGTCGGATCTGGTATGACTCTCCTGTGTTACTATACATATAATATTACCGTCACTCTGCCTCCTGTGGTTGGATCTGGTATGACTCCCCCTGTGTTACTATACATATAATATTACCATCACTCTGCCCCCTTGTGGTTGGATCCGGTATGACTCCCCCTGTGTTACTATACATATAATATTACCGTCACTCTGCCCCCTTGTGGTTGGATCTGGTATGACTCTCCTGTGTTACTATACATATATACACTCTGCCACCTTGTGATTGATCCAGGTATAACTCCCTCCCAGTGACGCAGGGATGAAAAATACGTAAAGATGAGTTTAGAATGTGGAGGGGCATTCAGGAGGAAGATTGTATAGAGATATTGCGTATTCCAAATTGTGCCGCATCCATATGACATAATTGTAGAAACTGAAATTGTCTGTGGAGGGAAAATTAAAGTCTCCACAAAAGTGAGCAAAAGAGCGAAAGGTATCCGATAAAAATAAACAGGAAATTAATTTTTCTTTTTCAATAAATGTTTATTAAAATTTTCCAGATATACATTAAATCCCAGTTATCAGGTATTCAGTGACACAGATAATACAATCAATAAGTCGTACAATAAACATGTATAGCAGAAATATAATAACAAGGTGACTTCTGCAATGGTGGTGCAGGTGAAGCTCCGCCCCAGTAAAGTCGGCCTATGGTAAAGCGGGGGTATAATAACTGAGGATCATTAAGCATCTCTGTGTGAGGGAGGAAGGGTGGGGGGAGGGGTCCAATTGGGGTAATGTTATGAACCGATCAAAGCCACCCTTGAACCCATTCACCCCTAAATGGTTCTCGGGAAATTAATTGTACTCCATGCCAAAACCAAAACGCCCCACCCGTCCTATGGAAATAATCCCCTCAGTTGTGGAAGGAGCGGTGGGTGAATGTACGGGGGCCGTGTGGATGGCAGTAAGTTGGAGAGTTAGAAAACTTGTATCATCATGGATAAAATGCTTGTGCTTTCTCTGCCCAAAGTGGATTGGTGATGTATAACATTTTGTAGGGATTTGTGGGATGTAATAGCCGCCTCTAGTGTTGTAGCTGCATTATTGACTTCAAAACCACCAGTGGGAATCAGCTAATTGGGAAGCAATGTAATAAGTTTGGAGATTGGAAACTGCAAGACCCCCTTCCAAAACAGACAACTGCAGTGTCCCTAGTGATTCAGACAGCTCCACTACCCCAAATGAAGGACGTAAGAATACCGTCTATTTCACGAAATCTGCATTTGGGAATGTATACCGGCGAATAAAGGAAGCGTGGCAGGAAAACCATTTTAAATATATGTATCCTACCTAATAGAGTTAATGGAAGATTAGACCATACACACAAAGTTTTCCAATGAGAGGGTCCAATTATTCTTCAGATACAGAGATATAGGTTGTGCTATTTCCACACCCAGGTAATGGAAACTAGATTCAATTTTTAAGGGGTAAGAGGGTGGAAAGGAAATCAACACATCCCAATCTAGGGAGAAAAGGAGGGACTTGTATTGATCAGTGTCTGGGTCCAGTGAGGGCATTGTGATGAACTGCTCACCTGACCAGTACCCAGCCAGCAGGGGCCACAGCAGGGGCGGACTGACAACTCATGGGGCCCCCGGGCAATAGGAGATTATGGGCCCCCAGGCAATCAGAGATTATGGGGCCACACAGTATACACACACACAGTATACAATCACACAGTATACACATACATGTACACAGTATACACAGACATGTTTCTATTGGCTGAGAAGGTACTGGAGAGGTGGGACAGCTATAATCTCTGGATTTTTACACCAAAAGGATGTCGGTAAGGGACATTTCAGAAACAGATGTAAAAAAA
Organism: Lithobates sylvaticus; assembly: GCA_028564925.1. NCBI lineage: Eukaryota > Metazoa > Chordata > Amphibia > Anura > Ranidae > Lithobates > Lithobates sylvaticus. The sequence continues at coordinate 285,206,975 of CM053031.1, forward strand.
AACACAGATTTTTACATACTGTCCCTGGTTTTACTGAGGCTGGCAACCCTGATGGGGCCCCCTAGTGGCCCGGGGCCCTCGGAAAGTGCCCGAGTGGCTGAATGGTCAGTCTGCCCCTGGGCCACAGTACTACAGCGTAGACCTGCAATCAGGACTGTGCAAACTGCAGCCGCAGAAGTCCCGGAAGGCCGGAGTGGGCCTTGGATCATCTGAGCAAGGTAGGGTTGAGTCTGAGCCTGGTTACTCCCCTGCGAAGATCAGCGACATGGGGGAAGAGAGAACTGCTGTGGCCTGCAGACTGATTGGGGACTTGGTAACTGTAAGCACTGCTTAGCAGGAGCCAGATAATGTCCCTGAAATGCCGGCTGCTCCTAAGTGCTCTGCTGACCCCACCTGGAAGGAGCCAGTGCAGGAGGGAGATGTGCCCACAGGTGAGCCAGAAGGGGAGACAGGGCCTTAGATTGGGGTTCCCTCAGACTGCAAGCGGAATTCGGGGCCCTGGAAGAGATAGGGATTGATCGTCACACAGTAGCTCAGAGGAGCAATGGGAGATAAGAGGCTCCCTGGTCCAGGAAGAGTTCCAGTACGAGGTGTTAGACATGCCAGATCTTTTGCTATGGGAACTGGAGGAGCTGCAGGAACCCTGATCAGTGCCATAAAACTCTTTTACAACAGACCTTTCATCACCCAGACCAGATTAGCTGACATCAAGCAGTGGGTCAAGAGTAGGGATGAGCCCGGGGTTCGATTCAAAACCCATGTTCGAATCGAACATCGTCCGTTCGTCCGTCCGACAAAACCAGAACTTTGCGGGCCGTTCGCATCAAATTCGTGTGATACGAACGGCCCACAATGCACTGCGCCAGCAATGCCTGTGGCCAATTATAGCTCAGGGGGTTTAGTACACACCCCACACTATATAAGGCCACCAGCACGGCGGCCTTGTGTAGTGTGTTCCGGCGTGCAGGGAAAGAGCTAGATAGGCAGGGACAGTGTGTTCTTTACCAGGCATTTGCAGGAGTTAGTGTGTGTTGTGTGCCTCCAGCACAGTATACATCTGTATCTACCACTTATTGCCGGTGTTCTCTAATACAGCCATCTGCAGGAGTTAGTGTGTGTTGTGTGACTCCAGCACAGCACAGTATACACCTGTATCTACCGTTATTTGCTGATGTTCTCTAATACAGCCATCTGCATGAGTTAGTGTGTGTTGTGTGCCTCCAGCACAGCACAGTATATACACCGGTATCTGCCCTTCTTTGCTGGTGTTCTCTAATACAGCCATCTGCAGGAGTTAGTGTGTGTTGTGTGCCTCCAGCACAGCACAGTATACACCGGTATCTGCCCTTATTTGCTGGTGTTCTCTAATACAGCCATCTGCAGGAGTTAGTGGGTGTTGTGTGCCTTCAGCACAGCACAGTATACATCTGTATCTGCCCGTATTTGCTGGTGTTCTCTAATACAGGCATCTGCAGGAGTTAGTGTGTGTTGTGTGCCTTCAGCACAGCACAGTATACATCTGTATCTGCCCGTATTTGCTGGTGTTCTCTAATAAAGGCATCTGCAGGAGTTAGTGTGTGTTGTGTGCCTCCAGCACAGCACAGTATACATCTGTATCTACCCTTATTTGCTGGTGTTAGGCCATCTGCAGGAGTTAGTGTTGTTGTGTGCCTCCAGCACAGCACAGTATACACCTGTATCTACTCTTATTTGCTGGTGTTCCCTAATACAGCTATCTGCAGGAGTTAGTGTGTGACGTGTTGTGTGACTCCAGCACAGCACAGTATACACCTGTATCTACTCTTATTTGCTGGTGTTCCCTAATACAGCCATCTGCAGGAGTTAGTGTGTGTTGTGTGACTCCAGCACAGCACAGCATACACCTGTATCTACCGTTATTTGCTGATGTTCTCTAATACAGCCATCTGCAGGAGTTAGTGTGTGTTGTGTGCCTCCAGCACAGCACAATATACATCTGTATCTACTCTTATTTGCTGGTGTTCCCTAATACAGCCATCTGCAGGAGTTAGTGTGTGTTGTGTGACTCCAGCACAGCACAGTATACACCTGTATCTACCGTTATTTGCTGATGTTCTCTAATAAAGACATCTGCAGGAGTTAGTGGGTGTTGTGTGCCTCCAGCACAATATACACCAGTATCTACCTTTTATTGCTGGTGTTCTCTAATACAGGCATCTGCAGCCTTTACAGTGGGTGTTGTGTGCCTCCAGCACAATATACACTACCCAATTGCTGGTTTTCCCATCTCCCTGCAGGCCATTACAATGTCTGGAAGGCCAACAAGTAGAGGCAGACAGTCACAAGCCAATAAAAGAGGGCAAGCAGGCTCTGTGTCTAGAGACAACAGTGCTCTCTCACCCAGGCTCAGGGTACTGGCAAAGCAGCTGCCAACGCGTCCTCTTCCTTCGTCTCAATGTCATCCGTCACTCCTTCCCTAGACCCAACATGTCCTCCTGAGGAGTCCCCCGAACTGTTTGAGCACAGTGTTGGGTACATGCTCCAGGAGGATGCCCAGCATTTTGAAGGCTCTGATTATGATACCCAGCTAGAGGAAAGCAGTAGCGTAAGCGCAGAGAGAGGGGATGCTCAAGGACACCAATCTGGCAGTCATAATCCACCAGCTGCAGCATACTGCCAGGTTTGCTCCAGTGGTGAAGAGGGAGGGGATGATGAGGTCACTGACTCCACATGGGTGCCTGATAGGAGAGAGGAGGAGGAGGCACATCTTCAATGAGGCAGGATGCCCTCCGGGGGCCAGCTTAAGGGCAGCACACCGACTGAATCACACCGCAGAGCTTCGCCTGTGCAGGGCGCTGCCTCTGCGCATTATTCCAAAAGTTCTTTGGTGTGGGCCTTTTTTGAGACGAGTGCATCAGATCGCACCACTGCTATTTGCAACATATGTCTCAAGCATATCTCGCGTGGCCAAAACATCAGCCGCTTGGGCACCACATGCTTGACCAGACATATGTTGACCTGCCATGCAGCTCATTGGCAAGCGTACCTTAAAGACCCACACCAAAGAACAAAGCGGACCTCTCCTTGCTCCTCATCAGCTCTCCAACCCCACTATACCTTCAGTCCTCTCTGAAAGCTGCTCTGAGAGGAATGAAGGTGTAGAATTAGGTGTGTCACAGCCAAGTATTTGCGGGCAATCTGCTAGCTGTACACCGACGTCCGATTGTAGCAGGCAAATTTGCCTGCCCCAGCTGCTGGACCGTCAAAAGAAGTTCACTCCCAGCCATCCACATGCGGTTGAATGCTAGCTTGGCAAATTGCTAGCACTTCAACTGCTGCCTTTTCAGTTGGGAGACTCGGCCCCCTTCCGTGAGTTTGTTCAAAGTGCGGTTCCTCAGTGGCAGGTTCCCAAACGCCACTTTTTCTCATGGAAGGCGATTCCGGCTCTCTACCGGCATGGGGAAGGCAATGTCCATGCCTCGCTGGACAGGGCGTCAGCGGTAAGGTGCATATTACTGCTGACTCATGGTCCAGCAGGCATGGACAGGGACGTTACCTATCTTTCACAGCCCATTGCGCCACCACGCCTCCTGTCAGGGTTCCGCTCGCTCTGTGCGGGCGAATCGTCACGCGCGCATGCGCACATGTGCCGCTGGGGTGCCCAGGCATCAGCGCGTGTGTGCGCGCCGGCGTGCTCCTCAGGTGCGCGCATCGCGGGAGCACACGTGCGCGCACTAGCGCTGTTTGGCACCAGTGGGCCTTTTTAAGAAGTGCCAGTTGCATCTTGCCGGTGCTGTTTGTCTTCAGCTGTACCCTGTAACTCTGCTACCTGTATTCCAGAACTCTGACCCGGCTTACGTTGACTCAGCTGTTTCTCCTACCCCTGACCCTGGCTTGATTTGACCATGCTTTTGGACTGATACCGAACGCTGATCTCCGCCTGCCTTGACCCTGCTGCTGCCTGTAACTACTTACCTGATTGCCTAGTGTATTCAGACCTGGCTTGCCTGATGATCCTTCTGCCTGATCCCACACATGCTGAGTGTTTCCAGAGCTACTGCCACCATCCTGGGGCCACCCTCCGTCCGGTCACTGGTCTTCCACCTACCAGTTCCTGCTGTTCCTGCCATCAGGAGGGTCCTGTCTACTACCAGCACCTGCCGCAATATCCAGGCCAGGCACTCCTACCCCGCTGCGCTCACGGGACCACTGTCTCCACTCCAATGGGCCCTGAACCAGAGCTGTAAGAGAAGCCTTCTCCCAGCGAAGTCAGGCTCTCCACCCAGGTACCTAACACCTCCAAAATGCTACGACTGGTTGTGACACACCTCTCTCCTTTACCCCCAATTCTTCTTCCTCCATGGCCTCTTCTTGTCCTTTGTGCTCAGAACCAGCGGTGCTCTTTAGGCGTTTAAGGGGCTACGCAAGTACGCAGGCAAAAAGATGCCATGCCGTGATTGCGCTGGTGTGTTTGGGGGACAGGAGCCACACTGGGGCAGAGGTTCTGTCAGCTCTTCAGGGGCAGGCCGAGAGGTGGTTGACACCACGCCAGCTTAAGCCAGGAATGGTGGTTTACGACAATGGCACCAACCTCCTCTCTGCCCTGCGACAGGGGCAACTGACCCATGTGCCCTGTGTGGCTCACATCCTTAACTTGGTGGTGCAGCAGTTCTTGGGCAGGTACCCAGGCTTACAGGATCTCCTGAGGCAGGCCAGGAAAGTCTGTGTGCATTTCCACCGATCATATAATGCCAGTGCTCGGCTGGCTGAGCTGCAAAAGAATTTGAAGCTGCCCAAGAACCGCCTTATATATGACATGCCCACCAGGTGGAACTCAACGTCGGCCATGCTGCAGCGAATGCACACGCAGAAGAGGGCCATCAATGAGTACCTGTGCGACTACGGCACCAGGACAGGGTCAGGGGAGAATGGATTTTTTTCACCACGCCAGTGGGGCATGATCAGGGATGCATGCACTGTCCTCTCACCATTTGAGGAGGCCACGAGGATGGTGAGTAGTGACAGTGCATGCATCCGTGACACTGTACCTCTTGTCAACCTGTTGAAGCATACGCTGCATGGAATAATGGACAGGGTACTTGAGGCAGAACAGAGGCAGGAAGAGGAGGACTTCCTTGCCTCTCAAGGCCCCCTTTATCCAGACAGTGTCCCTTCTGTCCCACCCATCACACAGGAAGAGGATGAGGAGGAGAATGAGGATTGTGTCAGCATGGAGGTGGAGCCTGGCACTCAGCAGCAGCAGTCTTTTAGGGATGATTTACAGTCCCAAGAAACTGGTGGACTTGTACGTGGCTGGGAGGGGGTGGCTGCGGATCATGTCATCCTTAGTGACCCAGAGGACTCCAGACCGAATGCCTCAGCTAACCTACACTGCATGGCCTCCCTGATCCTGCAAAGCCTGTGGAAGGATCCTCGTATTCTTCTGATCAAGGAGAGGGACCATTACTGGCTGGCCACTCTCCTTGATCCACGGTAAAAGGGTAAGGTTGCAGACCTTATCTTACCGTGGCAGAGGGAGCAGAGGATGAGACATCTCCGGGAGGCCTTGCAGAAAGGTCTGTGCAACGCGTTCCCAGAGACTGGTCCTGGACAACGAGTTGCTGAGGCTTCGGTCAGTAGCAGAAGGAGCGGTGGGGAAGGTGGCTGTCTGACCGATGCGTTCAGACAATTTTCTAGTCCGCAGCCCCAAGGTATGATCGGTTCCAGCAACCATCGCCAGCGTCTGATATACATGGTGCAGGAATACCTAGGGGCAAGGTCAGACTTGGACACCTTTCCCACCGAAAATCCTCTGGCTTACTGGGTCTTGAGGATGGATCACTGGCCAGAGCTTGCACAGTATGCAATTGAGCTACTGGCCTGTCCTGCATCCAGCATTCTTTCGGAACGCACATTCAGTGCTGCTGGAGGCTTTGTCACCGATCACAGGGTGTGCCTGTCCACCGGTTGATCGACTGACCTTCATAAAGATGGATCAGTCCTGGATCACCACCAGCTACCAGGCACCTGAAGCTGATGTAACAGAATAATTTATTTTGAAATGTCACATCCCTTCAAGACTGCCTATGCTGATGCTGAGTGACTGTCCTGTTATGTTGACTGACTATCCTCTACCTCCTTAATGATCCTGATGATAGCTTGGAAGAACATTTTTGTTTCTGGGTGCCACCACCAGTGGCTAAGGCCCAATTTTTCAGCCCCTGTTTAACAGGGGCATGTAATTACAATTTTTTTATGCAATTCTTTGCATCAGGGCTCATTCCTGCACTCCAACTAGAGTATCTGGGAGAGGTTGCAGTGTCGTGGCACCAGCACCAGTGCCTAAGGCCCAATTTTTTGCCCCTGTTTAACAGGGGCGTGTAATTACAATTTTTGATGCAATACTTTGCAACAGGGCTCATTGCTGTGCTCCAAGTACAGTATCTGTGAGGGGTTGCAGTGTTGTGGCACTAGCACCAGTGCCTAAGGCCCAATTTTTTAGCCCCTGTTTAACAGGGGCGTGTAATTACAATTTTTGATGCAATACTTTGTAACAGGGCTCATTGCTGTGCTCCAAGTACAGTATCTGTGAGGGTTTGCAGTGTTGTGGCACCAGCACCAGTGTCTAAGGTCCAATTTTTCTGCCCCTGTTTAACAGGGGCATGTAATTCCAATTCTTGATCTAATATCTCACAGCAGGCCCATTCCTGCGCCCACCAAGAGTAACTGTGAGGGCTTACAGTGTTGTGGCAACACCGTCCACCACCACCACCAAAGGCCCAATTTTTCTGCCCCTGTCCAACAGGGGCATGCAATTACAATTCTTGATCTAATAATTCACAGCAGGGCCATTCCTGCGCCCACCAAGAGTAACTGTGAGGGCTTACAGTGTTGTGGCGTATCATAGCCCTGTCCAAGTTGGTTCCCTTTCCCCCTTCCAAAACTGTATTTTTATGGAATGCCCTTGCTCTTGGGCCCAGGAGCCATTCTTCCTAATTCCCCCAGCCAAGGGACTGGCTGGATGTTAGGGGGAGTGTAGCACCCCCTGGCTGTGTTGCTAGAGTACTAGAGGTGAGAATTTTGTTTAGTGTAGGTAAAATGGTGCAGGTTTGACTGCCATCCAAGCCTGTCTGTGTTTTTTCCTGGGTTGGGCAGAGATCCAGGGAGGGCTGGATAACTCACAGCCCCCCCCCCCCCCTATTTCTAGAAAGTACTGGAACCTCCTAGAAAGATTGGAGAGGAGGTAAGGTGTAGCTGCCTGGGGTATTCCGAGGGCCCTACCCAATCCCCAGGGGGTCAGCCACCTCAAATACTCAAGGTCAGCCCAGCTGGGGAGGAGAGTTCAGGTGCAAGCTGGAGATGGAGTGTTAGGTTTTCGTAGCCTTTGAGGGAGCTCCCCAGTCTGGGGGGGGGGGTGACCTTGGGCTTGGGCTCGGGTAGGGAAGGGACCCTCTTCCTGATACACAGAGGTGTCCTGACCAAAGGCACGGGAGCAAGGAAAGGACAGTGGTAGGACACTGCCGGGCAAGTCTCCACAAGGAACAGCTACAGCCAAGAGAGCTGAGTGACACACCGTCAAGAGGACTAGGATGGAGCAGTATGGGATGGGTGCAGAGCCAGTCAGGAGGATTGTGGTGGCACGGGCAGTGAAAAGGAGCAGCTGCAGCCAGGAGGGCTGGCAGGGCCTTAGGAGGTGGTACTGGGAGCAGTGGCCACAGATAGGACAGATAGCACTAAAGACTTTTATTTTTTTGCTACTCCAAGGGGGCCTGCGGTCCCTGCCTGCAAAGGGCATTTGCTTGGGTTTTGTATACAGATTATTTACACTGGAATGTATATAGTTGAGTCCCTATAAGTTTCTTTAATAAAGTGGGCATCCCATATGCACCCTATCCCCATCTAAGTTCTTTTGTCCTAATAACACAAAAAAACAAAGTTGCAAGGACTACTTCTTGAGTGATTCGAAATGTGTGTGCCTGGCTGTGTAGGGTGGAAGATGAATTTGACATTTGTGTATAGATGTTAAAACATTATAAATATCCGTTTCCCCCATTTTATATCACATACCTTCTGTTCTCAGATGACCAGAGAGCTGGGGGGAGGAGAAACAGCAACGCACTGATCTTCCCAGTAAATGGCTGTGCAGAGGGGAGTGGGTGTCAGGACAAGTCTGATCATTGGAGGAAAGCAGGCTGGGTCAAATTTTTGGCCAATAGAACGTGTTAACACCAGACATGGCAATACGCATGAACATGGAAGCAAAAAGGCTGATGTGACGGGAGTCACTTTGGGCGGAGGGCTTAGGGAACCCAGCTTACCTTAGAGAGCTCTGGGAATTCCTTGTCCAGCTTCCCCAGACCCTCCTATGTGTAAGTAACCCTGTGTCTATTAGGGGCACAGGGAGACCGAGAACCCCAGTTGGGTCTGCACTAACCAGACTCACCGTACAACCACCCCGGACTCAGCATTTCCTTTTACCCCCGTTATCCTGGGTTCTATATGTGTGGTTTGTGTGGAAAGAATGAAGGGGCTCTTTCACTTGGGACAGTAATATTTCTGAACAGTATCCCTTTAAGAAATGTGTGACGATAAATTCCACCTTTCATCTCAGACCATTGCTAGATAGTTTGAGGTGGGGTGGGGGTTGTTAAGTGCCTGTATTCCATTGTCCTATTGTTTCTGTCTGCCTTGGGAGCAAAGTATTATGGGATGTATATGCTTATGTGGATTGGCTTACATGTTAATGAAACCCCTGTCAGCTATTAGATGCTCGAGGGGAGGGGGGATTTCTCCAGCAGCCCCTCCGAAAGACTGTCTACTGGAAAGTTGAATATACCAGTGTGTGTTGTTACTGGAGGGGGTAAAGTTTACCCTGCCCTGTGTCATTATGCAAAGAAGGGGGGATTCTCCCTGAGTGAGTATCTCTTTGTATCTGTTTGAATAAACAGTCTAAAGCCTCAAACACACGATCAGACTTTGTACAAACTTTCATGTGGATTTTTGTACAAAGGGTGTTGTCCGTAAACTTGTATTGCATACACACGATCTGACTTTTTAGGCAAGAAACGCGAACGTAGTGACGTTTCAATGTACTGACGACACTTCAAAAGAGGACGTTCAATTACTCCGGAGCCACCCTTTGGTCAACTTCTGTATTGTTGTCTGATCTTTTGCATTGGTTCTGAGCATGCGTGTTTGTACCTTGTGCAAAAGTCCGATGGTTTTGTGTACACACGATCGGACTTTGCTCCATCAGACTTTTGTTGCCAAAAAGTTTGTCCGTTCGCACAGCCAACAAAAGTCCGATCTAAAACGAAAAAGTTTGTCCAATGGAGCGTACACACAGTCGGATGTTGCCTTAAAACAGCTAATTTGCATGTTTGTTGTCAGAAAGTCTGATGGTGTGTACGAGCCTTTATGCTTCTTCCCCCCCCCCCTACACTGATGTCTCGACAAGTGACTGGGTGGGCTAAGGGATCTTGGATCATGCTGGTACCGGGCAAGGGAAGCGTATATAGTGGACATACTCTTCTTGAGTACGGGGGTCCGTCACAGCTGCTTTTTAACATGTTTTTGCTACAAACTCCTCTAGGAGAAGAAAGAATAGAATTGAGTGCGCATGCAGCCTTATTCATACACAGCAGTGCAATGGGATACGGTACCCCGTAACTTGTGTGTTGTGTAAAAGGCAGACACTATGAATTTGTTCACAATGCACATCAATGCACAGGTATGTTGTAAACAGAGCACAGTTCATTTCCCTGTGTCCATTCATTGGTCAATGCCACTGAACGCACCTGCATCAGAACGCACTTACGTCATCTACTCTCTTACTCCTGTAGCGCCGACACTTTTCTAAAGTTTGCGATATATATGTAAATTTAGTTCTCCAGAACTGTAACAGAGTTCTGGGGGTTAATTGTACAGGTTTTTTTACTTTGGCATCAGTCTGGCTGTACTGGAGTTCTGCCTGGTGATTGGTGCAGTGAGGCACCTGTGACAGGCTGAGAACCAGGCCTGGTTGGACGTGTTGGGTACCAATCTTTCTCGGAGCCAATCAGTGGGTGCGTCTGGCCCTGCTGCGTAGTCTGGGAAGGAGTATTTAAGGTGCTGAAGTCACGTGTTCAGGGTTCAGCTGCTGCTTTGATTCCTGGTTCCGGTCCGTACCGGCCCCGGGCCCAGGAGTGTCTGCCGTCCCCGCAAGCATGGTCAACCTGACCAGCCCCAGAGCCCCTCATGGTCGGGGGTGGGGATCCGTCCGTTCCCGAGCCTCGATGCCCAGTAACTGAAGGAGGATTCGGAGGTGTCCCGGTGTGCTCTCACCATTGGAGGGACACGGCAACTCGTACAAGTGACCAGGGGAGGACTCCTCGGAGGAGGGCCAACAAGCTGGCTGCTCGGTAAGATCCTGGGAGCTGAGATGTATGGACACTAGAGAATCCGCACTTCCCACAGTATCACCAAGAAGGCTGAGAGATCCGGGGACTGTGAGAGGTTCCCACTTATCTTCAGTTACAATCTAGTCTGTGGCAGAGACTTTGCAAAGTTTCCGGATCACATGTTGGTTGCTAAATCCACAAGTCAGAGGTTTATCCAGCAGTGAAGCACCCAGTTGCGAGTGGCTACTCTCTGGGCTATCTAAGAGACATTCAATTGATGTCAGCAGTTCTAAGTGCCTGAGTTTTATCACCCGTGCCCTCTATTCTCACCTGAGACTGTGTTATAGTTGGATGTTACCCCTGCAAAATAAAAATCCTCAAAAGGACTTTTGTGTGTCGGCTTCTGAAGTTACTGGGTACTAACCCTGGGAACCCCTAGACAACGAACGACGAGCTACGAGGAGGAGGTAATTGGTAAGCCCAGAAAATTCATGTTATGGCTGCTACACTCCTCTTCATTTCCCGGTCACCATATGTCTTCCCCTCTCTAGTTGCCCTTTGCTCCTTCTCCTCCCGGATGGAAGTTCCTGCATTCTTAGGGTGCAGCTATGGAGCAGATCTTTCCCTACATCTTCTCACATACTACAAGGTATTCAATTTAAATGATCTCATCTTCTTTGCAGAATATCGTCCTCCATATGTTCCTGTTTAGACTGTTCTGAAGCTTGCAGGAACTTTGTATTGTATTGAGAGATTAGGATGGCTGCTTCCTCCATTCCTCTGCAAGTTGTGCCTGGATAAAATTCTCCCTCCCCACTGTTCTGTCTTCTCTTAAGAACTTTCCTCCTCTCCAATTGTTGGCACCCATGGGTTAGGGTTAAGAGATCTGCCACCTCAGCATCCACCCCCTCCTCATTGCTGGAAATAACCATGAGGTAGGTGGTCTGCCACCTCATCATCCATCCACCCCTCATTGCTGGAGACCACCATAGGTTAGAAGGTCTGCCACCTCATCATCCATCCCCTTCTCACTGCTGGAGACCACCCTGTGTTAGGAGGTCTGCATCCTCATCATCCGTCCCCTTCCTCATCATTGGAGACCACCATGGGTTAGAAGGTCTTCCACCTCATCATCCACCACCTCCTCATCACTGGAAACCACCATGGGTTAGGAGATCAGCCACCCCATCATCCATCCACTCCTCATGATTGGAGACCACCATAGGTTAGAAGGTCTGCCACCTCATCATCCATCCCCTTCTCACTGCTGGAGACCACCCTGTGTTAGGAGGTCTGCCACCTCATCATGGGTCCCCTTCCTCATCATTAAAGACCACCATAAGTTAGGAGGTCTACCACCTCATTATCCATCCCCTCCTCATCATTGGAGACCACCATGGGTTAGAAGGTCTGCCACCTCATCATCCATCCACCCCTCATTGCTGGAGACCACCATAGGTTAGAAGGTCTGCCACCTCATCATCCACCCCCTTCTCACTGCTGGAGACCACCCTGTGTTAGGAGGTCTGCCACCTCATCATCCGTCCCCTTCCTCATCATTGGAGACCACCATGGGTTAGAAGGTCTTCCACATCATCATCCACCACCTCCTCATCACTGGAAACCACCATGGGTTAGGAGGTCAGCCACCTCATCATCCATCCACTCCTCATGACTGGAGACCACCATAGGTTAGAAGGTCTGCCACCTCATCATCCATCCCCTTCTCACTGCTGGAGACCACCCTGTGTTAGGAGGTCTGCCACCTCATCATGGGTCCCCTTCCTCATCATTAAAGACCACCATAAGTTAGGAGGTCTACCACCTCATTATCCATCCCCTCCTCATCATTGGAGACCACCATGGGTTAGAAGGTCTGCCACCTCATCATCCACCCCCTTCTCACTGCTGGAGACCACCCTGTGTTAGGAGGTCTGCCACCTCATCATCCGTCCCCTTCCTCATCATTGGAGACCACCATGGGTTAGAAGGTCTTCCACATCATCATCCACCACCTCCTCATCACTGGAAACCACCATGGGTTAGGAGGTCAGCCACCTCATCATCCATCCACTCCTCATGACTGGAGACCACCATGGGTTAGTAAGTCTTCCACCTCGTCATCCACTTCCTTCCCATCGCTGGAGATCACTTCACATTAGGCTGATGGAACATCACTGCCTGGTATCAAATAAGCTTGCCGACCTCTCATAGCCAGGTCAGGGGTCTATGGGGAGAGTATCTAAAGAGAACAAGGAGGAAGAAGAGGGTGCAGCACTGGCAGACAACTGGCTGCTTTGTGCCTGGGGGGAGGAAGCAGAGGAAGGCTTTGACACCCAACCAACTACCTTCTACATGAGCTCTGGCTGTATAAAACTCTGTGAAAGAAAAGGCATATGTGCTATTCCTCTACATGGTGGGGCCCAACCAATGCTTTATCATGCAGAGCCAGCTTGCCCCATAGTATCTCCACAGGTAGAACTTCTGCCTCCCAATTTGGGTGGGCTAAATGGAAACAATTATTGGTGACACACATAAAGGTAGTCCTAGAAAAACTGTTGGGTCTAGCCCTGTGAAGACTAGAAGTACTCAAAAATATGTAGCCTGTCTTGAAACTCTCCAAGCTAAATGGAAGGTGGACTTTCCTGAGCTGGATACAGAGGATTGGGAGGATATGTGGGATTACCCTTTTCTTCAATTAGGGGCGGTAAAGGACCGCTTAATTCAGTTGCAGATTCTACACCGGGTGTATTTAATGCCACAACGGTTGAATAAAATCTATAATGGGGCCTATTCTAGCTGTTGGAAATGTGGTCATCTAGAGGCAGGTTTCTGTCATATGTTGTGGTCTTGTCCCAAAGTGCACTCTTTCTGGGAGGAGGTAATGCAGTTTATAGCCTCGCTTTTAACAATCCCAATCCTGCAGGCTATACCAGCTTGCTTGCTGGGCTTGGTGGGCACTTTGGCGCACTGCTCAGCAACCAAGACCCTCAGAGGACTTTTGCTCTTTAATGCCCGTAAAGCAATATTGCTGACATGGAAAGAATCGGACGCGCCCTCTCTGAACTCTTGGAAAGCTCTGGTCATCTCTGCAATTCCGTTATATAAAGCCACATATCACTCCTGTGGGTATATAAGTTTGACAAAGTGTGGAAAATATGGCTTGACTTTATCTCCACTAATGCTGTTCAAGAATAGAAGGTACATCTGATGCACTACTCCCTCCATGCTAAGACCTGCTAAGACCCTCATGATACCCCCATATTTGAATCCCCTAGTATTCTAGGCCTAGACCTCCCCCCCCCCCCCATTGAAGAAGGGTCCTTCTCCTTCAGAACTTTTCCAGTGACTGAGCAGTGGTGGGTTTTGTCTATAATAGTAGATAACCTGTTTTTAGGTACCGATTTATAAGTGGCACTTTTTTTTGGAGCTGGGGAATGCCCAAAGGCTCTGCTTTTGTAACTCTATTACCTCTTTGGAAAAACCAATAAAGATAATAAAAAAATAAAATAAAATATGTAGCCCACCACACAGGGAATCCTCAGTAAATTTGCAGAGTTTAGCAGCTAACACCCCCCATATACATACTGTGAGACCTCCCTAAACTGCTCCGACACTCACTGATGGAATGGCACCCCCATTACTGGTCATTCTAACCCTGCGGATCACAGTTGAAAGGTCAGGTAGGACATTATTAGTCCTGTATATTCACCGATACCGTGGATTCACCATGAGCCCATCATGCAGCAAACCCAAACCCCATCGCTAGTCACAACTACCACATCACAACACATTAGTAGCCATCAGGATTAAAATGCTCTAATGCTTGTTTATGAGCTTTCTTACAGCTATTGGCTTTGTGCTTTATGGTATTATTTTGGTTATTGTTGATGGAACTTCCAGGCAGCTGTAAAAGTCAATATGGCCATTAGGTTTATAGAGCTGAGCCCACACCACCATGCCTGCTGCAGATATACCAACGAATATACACTATATTGCTAAAAGTATTGGGACACCTGCCTTTACACGCACATGAACTTTAATGAAATACCAGTCTTAGTCCGTAGGGTTCAATACTGAGTTGGCCCACCCTTTGCAGCTATAACAGCTTCAACTCTTCTGGGAAGGCCGTCCACAAGGTTTAGGAGGGTGTCTATGGAAATGGTCGAGAAGGCCTGGCTTGCAGTCTCCGCTCTAATTCATTCCAAAGGTGTTCTATCGGGTTGAGGTCAGGACTCTGTGCAGGCCAATCAAGTTTCTCCACCCCAAAATTGCTCATCCATGTCTTCATGGACCTTGCTTTGTACACCGGTGGGCAGTCATGTTGGAACAGGAAGGGGTCATTCCCAAACTATTTCCACAAAGTTGGGAGCAAGAAATAGTCTAAAATGTCTTGGTATGCCGACGCCTTAAGAGTTCCCTTCACTGGAACTAAGGGGCCAACCCCTGAAAAACAACCCCCACACCATAATACCCCCTACACCATAATACCCCTCCACTAAATGATTTGGACCAGTGCACAAAGCAAGGTCCATAAAGACATGGATGAGCAAGTTTGGGGTGGAGGAACTTGACTGGCCTGCACAGAGTTCTGACCTCAACCCGATAAAACACCTTTGGAATTATTATTATTATACACAATTTATCTAGCGCCAAGAGTTGAATAGAATAGAGTTGAATGAATAGAGTGGAGACTGCAAGCCAGGCCTTCTCAACCAACATTGGTGCCTGACCTTACAAATGCACTTCTGGAAGAACGGTCAAACATTCCCAAAGAAAAACCCTCCTAAACCTTGTGGACGGCCTTCCCAGAAGAGGTGAAGCTGTTATAGCTGCAAAGGGTGGGCCAACCCAATATTGAACCCTCCGGACTAAGACTGGGATGTCATTAAAGTTAATGTGTGTGTAAAGGTAGGCGTCCCAATAGTTTTGACAATATAATGTATATGACATCTGTAGAAATACACTTTGGAGAGAATATATCCCTGACCGGGACAGAAATGGTGCATTTTATTGGAAATATAAGAATAATACAATGGCGGAAGTGAGAAATGTGCATTGAGTATACAGAGACTGGTTTTATCTCTATTTGTCGATCTGTTCCTCTGTGTAATGCTATGTGCATGTAGACTTTGGGGCGTATTTATACAGCAACAAATGATCAATGTACGCTGCATTATATTCACCCATTCACTGACATTCATCAGCCAGGATTTGCATTCACCCGACTGAACATTCACCGTGTCTGTATTTTCCTGAGTAGAAGATCCAGGCTGACGTCTCGTTTGTTGAATTTATAGCACAGTGAATGTTGGGTTCATTGTCATGGGATTTCTCCTTCTGAACACGGCCAGGCTCCCCCATCTCACATATACCTTCACCCTAAAAACAACATCTGTACCTGGATTGGACCTTTCTGTTATAAATACGCCCCTTCATCTAGAAAAGCGTGTGGTAAAGGCAGCAAGCACAGAAATATTCAGGATGGAACTGGAGCTGCAGCAAACCCTTCAGGAAGCCATGAAGAACACATTGTTAGGAAAGGCACGACTCCCACCCACCATCTACATGTGGCAGATGCAGAACATTCCAAACAGTCCACAAGTGTCCCAAGAGTCCTGCCGGCTCCATGCATTTCCTCTAGCCATAGAGACGGGCGAAGCATGCTTGGCAGTATGGCTTGCCATCTTGCTCACGGAAAGTGCCCTTATTGAGTTGCCGCAGACAAAAAGTACAGCTGAGGTGCTGGGGATGGAACTTTCTTCCCATTGCGGTCACACATCGACCTGTGATTGGCTGATCACATCCGGCACACAGTGATCCTCGAGACGAGTGGTAATGAGTCTCACATAGAGGTAGGCCATCGTTCTCAAAGAAACTTCCATTGAGGAATGGGGTGTGACAAACCTAAAGGAAACCAGAAAGGACATGAACACCGGTGGACATATTGCCCTGTATGACTCAAGTATAAAACTAGGGGGACATTTGTTCCACAGCACCGTGCCAGGAGCGGAACTTTATGGACTTCAGAATACCCCAAATGGGGTATTATTCATCTCTAAGAAATAGACACGTTCCAGTCAGATGGAGAAGTGACATTAGAGGGAGGGAAACGTTCGGCCAGGGCTGTCTGGGAGGACTGAGATACAGAGAAACACAATTTGTTCCTTATGGGATTCCTGCTTGTCTATAGGACAGAATCCCCATTCTACGATCTGTCTAGGAGGATCGAGGAGGAAAACTGACTACTATCCAGATGCTGCAATATTGTCAATTCATCCAATAATTGCCCATCTGATCACAGGCCAATATATAGACTCACCAATTCTATTCTACAACTCATCATGTAAGTCAGTTCTTGGAAGGGTCAGACAATAGACACCCATCTACTGGGTTCCAGTTCTGGAGACCTCATCCAGCAGGAATCAGAGACACTAGTAATTGCCTTCCTGGACTCTCCTATCTGTGATCTTCTACTCATTGTTAGGTCATGATGATGGCAATAGATTGTGAGTTTTCGGGATACTCACATGACACACAAAGCACTGCGGATGCCATAATCCGTTGAGCGCTGAGATGTAACTTTCTTTCACGGGTTCAGAGCATCCAGAGCAAACTGCTCCGAAGAGTCGGAAATAATCATCTGAACAGTATGGTTCCCCTTCCTTCTCATGGAACCCTGTGTGGAAAAAGAGGGACAATCACTGGAGACATTCTATAGTACAAAAGTATCATTAACCCAATGGAAGGAGGAGTGCTTAGGGCCGTCCCATGGGGGACAAGGTAGCCCTCACATCACAACATTGCAATTTGTCCCCAGGTCCCACAATCCCACTGGCTGTCTCCTTGAAGAAAAGATGGAGATGTCTGTAAAAACCTGTAAATTTAAGTCAATAAAATGTACATCAATCAAGTAAATGTGATTAAACATATGTAGCACTACTCGCGGTCCCCACTGCTGCACAGCCAGTCACATAGCATTACCTTCACACAGAAAACAGTCCTTGGTTTGTTTTTGATGTATTATTAGGGGTTGATAACTTGAATGGGGTAGGAAAATATGGGATTCCCAACTTGAAAGTCTCTCCCCTTGTGTTGTCCTTGCTCAATGCTGATCTGTACTCACTGTCTGTCTTTTTCTCTGTCCCACTGTCTCTCCTGAAGGTTCTCCTCCAACTGCCTCCTGTGGTGAGATCCTTCTAGGCCACCTATCCCGAGCCTCCAGCCTAAGGTATCACCCCTCCCCGGCAGGGGGTTCCCTCAAGGGCCACTGACAGCCTCTCCTCAGCACTCCATCTCCATCTTCCACCCGACTTCTCGGCTGGAATGGTCAATGTCTATTTATGGGTTCGTCTCTGCCCCCTGCCAGCCCACATCTGGGGAAAGATAGAGGTCCCATAAATATTCGTGTTAGCTCCTCCTAACCCCTACCCTCTAGTTCTAGAAGGTTCTCTAACCTTCCAGACATCAGGGGGAGGCACAAGAGAGCTGCCAGGATGAGTCACCCAGCCCTGAATGCTAGTGAACCCTGACCCAATCAAGACTCACAGGCTTTAAAGGAGTTGTAAACCCTCGTTTTAAAAAAATAAAAAATAACAAACATGTCATACTTACCTCCACTGTGCAGTTCGTTTTGCACAGAGTGGCCTTGATCCATCGACTTCTGGGGTCCCCCGTTGGTAGCTCCTCCCCGCATCGGGTGCCCACGTTGGAGATAGCTCTCCTAAGGTGGACACCCGTGCGGGCGGAATGAAGGACTCGGCCCCACCTTGGATTTGATTGACAGCAGCGGGAGCCAATGGCTGCACTGCTATTAATCTATCTAATCAAGAGCCGAGACAACGCGCAGAGAGGTAGAGCGTGTCTCCGCCGAGGGAACGAACGGGCTCAGGTGAGTAAAACGGGGGGCTGGTCACTGTCAAGTTTTTTCACCTTAATGCATAGGATGCACGAGGGTTTACAACCCCTTTAACATGAGTCAGGTACATTTTCCTACACTATCATTTCTAGTAGCACACACTAGAGGGCACTACACATGTTACAAGTCTGTCTATAGCCAAAACTATTTTTTTGTTTTTGAGAGTGAGGAAGAACTAGAGTCCCTGTTCTAACACTTAGAAAGATTTCCCCCCACTTCCTGTCCTGGAGATGACCTTTTACCAGACAGGAAGTGCAGGGAAATCTGAATCAGTGTCACAGACAGAAGGAAAAGTGGAGGGATGCTGGAACCTGTTAGCTTCATATTGTTGTCTTTTCCCATCACTTCCTGTCTGGTAAAAGGGTTGTCCCCAGAGCAGAAAGTGTTGGGTAAATAAAGGTACTTGTAGTTGTGTATTGGCTGTGTGCTGATTTCTGGACGTTGGCACCCCTCTTTTTCCTTCTCTGTAGTCCCTTTTCTGTTGGAGCCACTTGTTGTCAGAACCAGTGGGGACCTAAGACCACAGCTATTCCTCCAGGATCATCCCCTCGGTCTGTCTTGTCTCAGGAGCCTCCTCCCAGAGCCCATTGGTTCTCCTCATCCTTCACCCCTGCTGTGGGCTGCTCTGCTACCTGGTAAACCTGCCATTGTGGCAGGGACACCCCGCACCTCCAGCTGTCCCAGCAACTTTTCCCCACAAGGACTCTAGTCCTCATTCTGCTGACCATCCTGACCTTTGTACCCTGCACTAGAAGATTATGGAGGGGGGGTGGGAGGGCATTGGAGGAGGAAGGTTTCTTATAAACAAGGACACAGCAGCATGAAGGACACATCACACTGAAGGTAAGTAATGTCCCTTGTGCTTTCTTTCATCATTTTTTCTTCTTCTTAGGGTTCAAGGTAGACTGCCATCTTAAAGTGCTATCATAAGTGCCGCATATTAGTGCCTCCTCATCAGTGCCACCCAATCAGTGCCCATCAGTGCTGCCTATCAGTGCCACATATCAGTGCCCATCAGTGCCACCTAATCAGTGCCACCTAATCATTGCCCATCAGTGCTGAGTCATCAGTGCCCATCAGTGCAGCCTCATCAGTGCCACCTAATCATTGCCCATCAGTGCTGCCTCCTCAGTGCCCATCAGTGCTGCGTCATCAGTGCCCATCAGTGCAGCCTCATCAGTGCCACCTAATCAGTGCCACCTAATCAGTGCCCATCAGTGCTGAGTCATCAGTGCCCATCAGTGCAGCCTCATCAGTGCCACCTAATCAGTGCCCATCAGTGCTGCGTCATCAGTGCCCATCAGTGCTGCGTCATCAGTGCCCATCAGTGCTGCGTCATCAGTGCCCATCAGTGCAGCCTCATCAGTGCCACCTAATCAGTGCCCATAAGTGCTGCCTCATCAGTGCCCATCAGTGCAGCCTCATCAGCGCACATCAGTGAAGGAGAAAAATAATTTACAAAATTTACTGACAGAAACTAAGAAAACCTTTTTTTTCTTTCAAAATTTTCGTTTTTTTTTTTTTTTAAACAGCAGTTAAATAAATATCACCAAAAGAAAGCTCTATTTGTGTTAAGAAAATTATAAAAAAAAGTTGCATGGTTACAGTGCAGCATGACTGCGCAATTGTCATTCAAAGTATGAAAGCTGAAAAATGGCCTGGGCAGGAAGGGCCGAAAGTTCCCAGTATTGAGATGGTTAAAAAACATTATAAATAATATAAAGATATGACAACATGCACTGCAAAGACGTGGGTTGCATGTAAGAGTGCGCCAGGACTCCAACCGTGGGCCACTTCTCTGATTCGTGATGAAAATACAGAAATTTAGGCATGAAATTATTTTACAAATTACCTTCTTCCCCTATATGTTTCCTACAAACTTTACAGCAAAAATGCTCAGGATGCCAGGTACAGCCAAGAGCGGTCACCAAATTCTGAAAAGAAGAATTAAAAAGGCATCAAATGTGGAAATGAGGAGAAATCAGAAGATAAGAAGAAAACATTCCGGAAATTAAAGTTGCAAAAAGAAATGAGAGGAGTGCAAAACAAAGGAATTAATAGGTCAGAATTACAGAAGAGGAAAGGAGGATGGGAGCGGAAGATGGAAAATGATGGTATAGCAATCAGGAAAGAAAACGGGAAAAAATGAAAGTACAGGTAGGGAGGGCAATGAAGGGAAAATGACTGTGCAGGGGAATGGAAGATGAGAGAGGCGGAGGAGGAATGGAAGGCAGGAATGATAGATGAGAGAGGCGGAGGAGGAATGGAAGGTAGGAATGATAGATGAGAGAGGCGGAGGAGGAATGGAAGGTAGGAATGATAGATGAGAGAGGTGGAGGAGGAATGGAAGGCAGGAATGATAGATGAGAGAGGCGGAGGAGGAATGGAAGGCAGGAATGATAGATGAGAGAGGCGGAGGAGGAATGGAAGGTAGGAATGATAGATGAGAGAGGCAGAGGAGGAATGGAAGGCAGGAATGATAGATGAGAGAGGCAGAGGAGGAATGGAAGGTAGGAATGATAGATGAGAGAGGCAGAGGAGGAATGGAAGGCAGGAATGATAGATGAGAGAGGCAGAGGAGGAATGGATGGTAGGAATTATAGATGAGAGACGTGGAGGAGGAATGGAAGGCAGGAATGATAGATGAGAGAGGTGGAGGAGGAATGGAAGGCAGGAATGATAGATGAGAGAGGTGGAGGAGGAACGGAAGGCAGGAATGATAGATGAGAGAGGCGGAGGAGGAACGGAAGGCAGAAATGATAGATGAGAGAGGAGGAGGAGGAATGGAAGGTAGGAATGATAGATGAGAGAGGAGGAGGAGGAATGGAAGGTAGGAATGATAGATGAGAGAGGCGGAGGAGGAATGGAAGGTAGGAATGATAGATGAGAGAGGTGGAGGAGGAATGGAAGGCAGGAATGATAGATGAGAGAGGTGGAGGAGGAATGGAAGGCAGGAATGATAGATGAGAGAGGTGGAGGAGGAATGAAAGGCAGGAATGATAGATGAGAGAGGTGGAGGAGGAATGGAAGGTAGGAATGATAGAGGAGAGAGGCGGAGGAGGAATGGAAGGCAGGAATGATAGATGAGAGAGGTGGAGGAGGAATGGAAGGCAGGAATGATAGATGAGAGAGGCGGAGGAGGAATGGAAGGCAGGAATGATAGATGAGAGAGGAGGAGGAGGAATGGAAGGCAGGAATGATAGATGAGAGAGGCGGAGGAGGAATGGAAGGCAGGAATGATAGATGAGAGAGGCGGAGGAGGAATGGAAGGTAGGAATGATAGATGAGAGAGGCGGAGGAGGAATGGAAGGCAGGAATGATAGATGAGAGAGGCGGAGGAGGAATGGAAGGCAGGAATGATAGATGAGAGAGGTGGAGGAGGAATGGAAGGCAGGAATGATAGATGAGAGAGGCGGAGGAGGAATGGAAGGCAGGAATGATAGATGAGAGAGGCGGAGGAGGAATGGAAGGTAGGAATGATAGATGAGAGAGGCGGAGGAGGAATGGAAGGCAGGAATGATAGATGAGAGAGGCGGAGGAGGAATGGAAGGCAGGAATGATAGATGAGAGAGGCGGAGGAGGAATGGAAGGTAGGAATGATAGATGAGAGAGGCGGAGGAGGAATGGAAGGCAGGAATGATAGATGAGAGAGGCGGAGGAGGAATGGAAGGCAGGAATGATAGATGAGAGAGGTGGAGGAGGAATGGAAGGCAGGAATGATAGATGAGAGAGGCGGAGGAGGAATGGAAGGCAGGAATGATAGATGAGAGAGGTGGAGGAGGAATGGAAGGCAGGAATGATAGATGAGAGAGGTGGAGGAGGAATGGAAGGCAGGAATGATAGATGAGAGAGGCGGAGGAGGAATGGAAGGCAGGAATGATAGATGAGAGAGGCGGAGGAGGAATGGAAGGCAGGAATGATAGATGAGAGAGGTGGAGGAGGAATGGAAGGCAGGAATGATAGATGAGAGAGGCGGAGGAGGAATGGAAGGCAGGAATGATAGATGAGAGAGGTGGAGGAGGAATGGAAGGCAGGAATGATAGATGAGAGAGGAGGAGGAGGAATGGAAGGCAGGAATGATAGATGAGAGAGGCGGAGGAGGAATGGAAGGTAGGAATGATAGATGAGAGAGGTGGAGGAGAAATGGAAGGCAGGAATGATAGATGAGAGAGGTGGAGGAGGAATGGAAGGCAGGAATGATAGATGAGAGAGGCGGAGGAGGAATGGAAGGCAGGAATGATAGATGAGAGAGGTGGAGGAGGAATGGAAGGCAGGAATGATAGATGAGAGAGGCGGAGGAGGAATGGAAGGCAGGAATGATAGATGAGAGAGGTGGAGGAGGAATGGAAGGCAGGAATGATAGATGAGAGAGGAGGAGGAGGAATGGAAGGCAGGAATGATAGATGAGAGAGGCGGAGGAGGAATGGAAGGTAGGAATGATAGATGAGAGAGGTGGAGGAGGAATGGAAGGCAGGAATGATAGATGAGAGAGGTGGAGGAGGAATGGAAGGCAGGAATGATAGATGAGAGAGGCGGAGGAGGAATGGAAGGCAGGAATGATAGATGAGAGAGGCGGAGGAGTATAATTATGCCAAGTTGTTGTTCCTGGTCACACAGAATCTACAGAGGAATCTATCAGGGGTCTCTATGGAATCTGCTCTGTATCTTCCATGTGTGGCCAGACAATGACATGGGCAGGTTTGGTATGGAATTATATGAAGATGGCCTTTATCTTTCCTAATGGAAGGCCGGCCAGGATTTGGATATACAGGTCAGGTTTAGACTTGTATGGACTGTGAATGGAGCAGAAGGAGAAAAGCAGCGGGACAAGCGGATGGGAGATGTTGTCACCTTGAGGATGGGTAGATGGCACAGGGCACAGCGTGGAGCATGTAAATCAAAGTAATCTTTCTCACAATATGGCTGTCCGTCCTTTTCAAAGAAGTTTGTACTTCCGATAAGAGATTTGCAATGAGCACAGATGAAATGTTCGGGGTGCCAGGTATGGCCTAGAGCTGTGACAACCTGCAGAGTAATGGAGGAAGAGGACTGAGTATAATACACAGGTATGATGATAGAGCACTACAAATAATACGCTCCCCCCGCACAGCCAATATGACAGACAATGATTTCCATATAAAAGAAACATAATAATGCAGTCAAACACTCCATGTCACCATCAGGAATGTAACAATCGGTATGGTGAGGCTGAGCTGGAATCATTGGATAAAGGGGGGTCCATAGTGAGTGGGGGTGCAGGGTGTACCCGCCATGTGCAGATATGGCTTTGTGAGATGTGGAGAGTCAGTCTGGGGAAAGGTCCAGATGGGGTAATTGTTGAGGGTAGGTACAGCCCTGCTAATTAGGTGAACATAGAGAGAAGACTGTGTACAGCCTGGATCTCACAGAAAGACTTTCCTGGAGGGAGAGACGGCATGCCTGGGTTTGAGTCTGTGCTGAAGCTAAACACACTTGTGTTATGTTTGGGGATGTGTGCTCTGTGTGTGGTGTGCTCTGTGTGTGTGTGTGTGTGTGGTGTGCTCTGTGTGTGCTGTGTGTGTGGTGTGCTCTGTGTGTGGTGTGTGTGTGTGTGTGTGTGTGTGCTCTGTGTGTGTGTGTGGTGTGCTCTGTGTGTGCTCTGTGTGTGGTGTGCTCTGTGTGTGCTCTGTGTGTGGTGTGCTCTGTGTGTGCTCTGTGTGTGGTGTGCTCTGTGTGTGCTCTGTGTGTGTGTGTGTGTGGTGTGCTCTGTGTGTGCTCTGTGTGTGTGTGTGCTCTGTGTGTGTGTGTGTGGGTGTGCTCTGTGTGTGTGTGTGTGGTGTGCTCTGTGTGTGTGTGTGTGTGGGTGTGCTCTGTGTGTGTGTGTGTGTGTGTGGTGTGCTCTGTGTGTGCTGTGTGTGTGGTGTGCTCTGTGTGTGCTTTGTGTGTGCTCTGTGTGTGTGTGTGTGTGTGGGTGTGCTCTGTGTGTGGTGTGCTCTGTGTGTGTGTGTGTGTGTGTGTATGGTGTGCTCTGTGTGTGTGTGTGTGTGTGGTGTGCTCTGTGTGTGCTCTGTGTGTGGTGTGCTCTGTGTGTGTGTGTGTGTGTGTGTGTGTGTGTGTGTGTGTGTGTGTGGGCTCTGTGTGTGTGTGTGTGTGTGGTGGGCTCTGTGTGTGTGTGTGTGGTGTGCTCTGTGTGTGGTGTGCTCTGTGTGTGTGTGTGTGTGGTGTGTGCTCTGTGTGTGTGCTCTGTGTGTGTGTGTGGTGTGCTCTGTGTGGTATATATGGTGTATATATACAGTGTGTGTGGTGTGCTCTGTGTGTGTGTGTGTGGTGTGCTCTGTGTGTGTGTGTGTGTGTGGTGCTCTGTGTGTGTGTGCAGTGTGCTCTGTGTGCGTGTGTGCGTGTGTGCTTTGTGTGTGTGTGTGGTATATATGGTGTATATATACAGTGTGTGTGTGTGTGTGGTATATATGGTGTATATATACAGTGTGTGTGTGTGTGTGTGTGTGTGTGGTATATATGGTGTATATATACAGTGTGTGTGTGTGTGTGTGTGATATATATGGTGTATATATACAGTGTGTGTGTGATATATATGGTGTATATATACAGTGTGTGTGTGTGTGTGTGGTATATATGGTGTATATATACAGTGTGTGTGTGTGTGTGTGGTATATATGGTGTATATATACAGTGTGTGTGTGTGTGTGTGGTATATATGGTGTATATATACAGTGTGTGTGTGTGTGTGTGTGTGTGTGTGTGTGTGTGTGTGTGTGTGTGTGTGTGATATATATGGTGTATATATACAGTGTGTGTGTGTGTGTGTGTGTGTGTGTGTGTGATATATATGGTGTATATATACAGTGTGTGTGTGTGTGTGTGTGTTATATATGGTGTATATATAGAGTGTGTGTGTGTGATATATATGGTGTATATATACAGTGTGTGTGTGGTATATATGGTGTATATATACAGTGTGTGTGTGTGTGGTATATATGGTGTATATATACAGTGTGTGTGTGTGGTATATATGGTGTATATATACAGTGTGTGTGTGTGTGTGTGTGTGGTATATACGGTGTATATATACAGTGTGTGTGTGGTATATACGGTGTATATATACAGTGTGTGTGTGTGTGGTATATATGGTGTATATATACAGTGTGTGTGTGTGGTATATATGGTGTATATATACAGTGTGTGTGTGTGTGTGTGTGTGGTATATACGGTGTATATATACAGTGTGTGTGTGGTATATATGGTGTATTTGGTGTGTGTGTGGTATATATGGTGTATATATACAGTGTGTGTGTGTGTGTGTGGTATATATGGTGTATATATACAGTGTGTGTGTGGTATATATGGTGTATTTGGTGTGTGTGTGGTATATATGGTGTATATATACAGTGTGTGTGGTATATATGGTGTATATATACAGTGTGTGTGTGTGTGTGTGGTATATACGGTGTATATATGGTGTGTGGTGTATATATGGTGTATATACGGTGTATATATGGTGTGTGTGGTATATATGGTGTATATACGGTGTATATATGGTGTGTGTGGTATATATGGTGTATATACGGTGTATATATGGTGTGTGTGGTATATATGGTGTATATATGGTGTATATATGGTGTGTGTGGTATATATGGTGTATATATGGTGTGTGGTGTATATATGGTGTATATATGGTGTATATATGGTGTGTGTGGTATATATGGTGTATATACGGTGTATATATGGTGTATGGTGTATATATGGTGTATATATGGTGTGTGTGGTATATATGGTGTATATACGGTGTATATATGGTGTATGGTGTATATATGGTGTGTGTGGTATATATGGTGTATATACGGTGTATATATGGTGTGTGTGGTATATATGGTGTATATATGGTGTATATATGGTGTGTGTGGTATATATGGTGTATATATGGTGTGTGGTGTATATATGGTGTATATATGGTGTATATATGGTGTGTGTGGTATATATGGTGTATATACGGTGTATATATGGTGTATGGTGTATATATGGTGTATATATGGTGTGTGGTATATATGGTGTATATACGGTGTATATATGGTGTATGGTGTATATATGGTGTGTGTGGTATATATGGTGTATATACGGTGTATATATGGTGTGTGGTGTATATATGGTGTATATATGGTGTATATATGGTGTGTGTGGTATATATGGTGTATATATGGTGTATATATGGTGTATGGTGTATATATGGTGTATATACGGTGTATATATGGTGTGTGTGGTATATATGGTGTATATACGGTGTGTGTGGTATGTGAACATTGTACACACAGTGTTGGTGTTCCAGCAGACTTCCAGGGAAGGTTACCTGTCCCGCGATTGGCCGCTGGCAGCTCTGGCACAGTCCTTTGCTCAGAGTTTCGATCCCTTGTTGTTTCAGCCCAGATTGAAGCTTCACCATCATGGAGTCCAGGTCACTTCTGGGGACAAATTTAGTGCTGGTGACTTCTTCTGATTGGCCAGCAGGAGGCACTGCCACATGGCTTTCCTCCGCTCCATTGGCTGGCAAGACTCCGGAGTTATTGATTGTCTGGGGAGTTTCGGATTGCACCGGGCTGGATAAAGGTTCCTGAGCAGCCTGTAATGAGGGAAAAGATCATTACCATTATAGTCTATGGCCACAAGATGGCGGAGCCAATGGAAGAATGATGGGGGGTCTGAGATTGGGGGACATTGTCTGTTGGCTATTTTGGCTATGATGGAATGTTCCTGGTGTCAGTGCGCTGTCTATTATAGAATTGTCTATAGCAGTGGTTCTCAACCTGGGGGTTGGGCCCCCCTCAGGGGTCGAATGATTATTTTCCAGGGGTCACTGAATCCTGGGCTGTTCCTAAAGCCTGCACCACCCTCCCAGCCTTTTTGCGGCTGCCCAATAGGGCTGTCCCTGGAGCCCGCGGCTGCCTGCTGAGCAGTGGGGGATAGTGCCCAAACTGAAAAACACTGAAACCCCCCATCAATTGCAGCCTCACTGTGCCCATCAAACGCAGCCACTGTGCCATATCAAATGCAGCCACGTGTGCCCATCAGATGCAGCCACGTGTGCCCATCAAACACAGCCACTGTGCCATATCAAATGCTGCCAGTGTGCCCCCCGCCGGCCCGCCATCTGCACTGGTGGGACAGCTCCTCGATGTCTTATCCTGTCCTCTCTTCCCATCCTCTGCTATGCAAGCCTGGCATTTCAGCCAATCAGGTGACGGGTAACAGATCCGAGCAACTGATTGGCGGAGAGGCAGTTTAGTGTTAGGAAAGCAAATACTCATTCACTTTTCTAACACACAGCCGAGTGACCTGCGAGCGCCCAGCCTATGGCTCTAATCAGGTGCTTCAAAACCACCCCCGCCGCTGTAATTCAGGCGCCCTGCACCCGAAAGGGGCCGGGCGCCTGAATAGGGGGTGGCAGTGGTGGCCATAGATGGATTCATGCATTACATGAATCTATTGGTGCTAGAGGGGGTGGCAGGAGAGAGGGTGTGGCGCCTGTGTGCCCATTCAGCCATCACTGCCACTCATCCCAACTCCCTACCAACACTGCCACTCATCCCAACTCCCCACCAACACTGCCACTCATCCCAACTCCCTGCCATCACTGCCACTCATCCCAACTCCCCACCAACACTGCCACTCATCCCAACTCCCCGCCATCACTGCCACTCATCCCAACTCCCCACCATCACTGCCACTCATCCCAACTCCCCACCAACACTGCCACTCATCCCAACTCCCCACCAACACTGCCACTCATCCCAACTCCCCACCAACACTGCCACTCATCCCAACTCCCTACCAACACTGCCACTCATCCCAACTCCCCACCAACACTGCCACTCATCCCAACTCCCCGCCATCACTGCCACTCATCCCAACTCCCCACCATCACTGCCACTCATCCCAACTCCCCACCAACACTGCCACTCATCCCAACTCCCCACCAACACTGCCACTCATCCCAACTCCCCACCAACACTGCCACTCATCCCAACTCCCTACCAACACTGCCACTCATCCCAACTCCCCACCAACACTGCCACTCATCCCAACTCCCCACCAGCACTGCCACTCATCCCAACTCCCCACCAACACTGCCACTCATCCCAACTCCCCACCATCACTGCCACTCATCCCAACTCCCCACCAACACTGCCACTCATCCCAACTCCCCACCAACACTGCCACTCATCCCAACTCCCCACCAACACTGCCACTCATCCCAACTCCCCACCAACACTGCCACTCATCCCAACTCCCCACCAACACTGCCACTCATCCCAACTCCCCACCAACACTGCCACTCATCCCAACTCCCCACCAACACTGCCACTCATCCCAACTCCCCACCAACACTGCCACTCATCCCAACTCCCCACCAACACTGCCACTCATCCCAACTCCCCCCCAACACTGCCACTCATCCCAACTACCCACCAACACTGCCACTCATCCCAACTCCCCACCATCACTGCCACTCATCCCAACTCCCCACCATCACTGCAACTCATCCCAACTCCCCACCAACACTGCCACTCATCCCAACTCCCCACCAACACTGCCACTCATCCCAACTCCCCACCAACACTGCCACTCATCCCAACTCCCCACCATCACTGCCACTCATCCCAACTCCCCACCAACACTGCCACTCATCCCAACTCCCCACCATCACTGCCACTCATCCCAACTCCCCACCAACACTGCCAATCATCCCAACTCCCCACCAACACTGCCGCTCATCCCAACTCCCCACCATCACTGTCACTCATCCCAACTCCCCACCAACACTGCCACTCATCCCAACTCCCCACCAACACTGCCACTCATCCCAACTCCCCACCAACACTGCCACTCATCCCAACTCCCCACCAACACTGCCACTCATCCCAACTCCCCACCAACACTGCCACTCATCCCAACTCCCCACCAACACTGCCACTCATCCCAACTCCCCACCAACACTGCCACTCATCCCAACTCCCCACCAACACTGCCACTCATCCCAACTCCCCACCAACACTGCAGCTCATCCCAACTCCCCACCATCACTGCCACTCATCCCAACTCCCCACCAACACTGCCACTCATCCCAACTCCCCACCAACACTGCCACTCATCCCAACTCCCCACCAACACTGCCACTCATCCCAACTCCCCACCAACACTGCCACTCATCCCAACTCCCCACCAACACTGCCACTCATCCCAACTCCCCGCCATCACTGCCACTCATCCCAACTCCCCACCAACACTGCCACTCATCCCAACTCCCCACCAACACTGCCACTCATCCTAACTCCCCACCAACACTGCCACTCATCCCAACTCCCCGCCATCACTGCAACTCATCCCAACTCCCCACCAACACTGCCACTCATCCCAACTCCCCGCCATCACTGCCACTCATCCCAACTCCCCACCATCACTGCCACTCATCCCAACTCCCCACCAACACTGCCACTCATCCCAACTCCCCACCAACACTGCCACTCATCCCAACTCCCCACCAACACTGCCACTCATCCCAACTCCCTACCAACACTGCCACTCATCCCAACTCCCCACCAACACTGCCACTCATCCCAACTCCCTGCCATCACTGCCACTCATCCCAACTCCCCACCAACACTGCCACTCATCCCAACTCCCCGCCATCACTGCCACTCATCCCAACTCCCCACCATCACTGCCACTCATCCCAACTCCCCACCAACACTGCCACTCATCCCAAATCCCCACCAACACTGCCACTCATCCCAACTCCCCACCAACACTGCCACTCATCCCAACTCCCTACCAACACTGCCACTCATCCCAACTCCCCACCAACACTGCCACTCATCCCAACTCCCCGCCATCACTGCCACTCATCCCAACTCCCCACCATCACTGCCACTCATCCCAACTCCCCACCAACACTGCCACTCATCCCAACTCCCCACCAACACTGCCACTCATCCCAACTCCCCACCAACACTGCCACTCATCCCAACTCCCTACCAACACTGCCACTCATCCCAACTCCCCACCAACACTGCCACTCATCCCAACTCCCCACCAGCACTGCCACTCATCCCAACTCCCCACCAACACTGCCACTCATCCCAACTCCCCACCATCACTGCCACTCATCCCAACTCCCCACCAACACTGCCACTCATCCCAACTCCCCACCAACACTGCCACTCATCCCAACTCCCCACCAACACTGCCACTCATCCCAACTCCCCACCAACACTGCCACTCATCCCAACTCCCCACCAACACTGCCACTCATCCCAACTCCCCACCAACACTGCCACTCATCCCAACTCCCCACCAACACTGCCACTCATCCCAACTCCCCACCAACACTGCCACTCATCCCAACTCCCCACCAACACTGCCACTCATCCCAACTCCCCCCCAACACTGCCACTCATCCCAACTACCCACCAACACTGCCACTCATCCCAACTCCCCACCATCACTGCCACTCATCCCAACTCCCCACCATCACTGCAACTCATCCCAACTCCCCACCAACACTGCCACTCATCCCAACTCCCCACCAACACTGCCACTCATCCCAACTCCCCACCAACACTGCCACTCATCCCAACTCCCCACCATCACTGCCACTCATCCCAACTCCCCACCAACACTGCCACTCATCCCAACTCCCCACCATCACTGCCACTCATCCCAACTCCCCACCAACACTGCCAATCATCCCAACTCCCCACCAACACTGCAGCTCATCCCAACTCCCCACCATCACTGTCACTCATCCCAACTCCCCACCAACACTGCCACTCATCCCAACTCCCCACCAACACTGCCACTCATCCCAACTCCCCACCAACACTGCCACTCATCCCAACTCCCCACCAACACTGCCACTCATCCCAACTCCCCACCAACACTGCCACTCATCCCAACTCCCCACCAACACTGCCACTCATCCCAACTCCCCACCAACACTGCCACTCATCCCAACTCCCCACCAACACTGCCACTCATCCCAACTCCCCACCAACACTGCAGCTCATCCCAACTCCCCACCATCACTGCCACTCATCCCAACTCCCCACCAACACTGCCACTCATCCCAACTCCCCACCAACACTGCCACTCATCCCAACTCCCCACCAACACTGCCACTCATCCCAACTCCCCACCAACACTGCCACTCATCCCAACTCCCCACCAACACTGCCACTCATCCCAACTCCCCGCCATCACTGCCACTCATCCCAACTCCCCACCAACACTGCCACTCATCCCAACTCCCCACCAACACTGCCACTCATCCTAACTCCCCACCAACACTGCCACTCATCCCAACTCCCCGCCATCACTGCAACTCATCCCAACTCCCCACCAACACTGCCACTCATCCC
The DNA here is from genome assembly GCA_028564925.1 of Lithobates sylvaticus. Taxonomy (NCBI): domain Eukaryota; kingdom Metazoa; phylum Chordata; class Amphibia; order Anura; family Ranidae; genus Lithobates; species Lithobates sylvaticus. The sequence continues at coordinate 285,238,657 of CM053031.1, forward strand.
AACTCCCCACCAACACTGCCACTCATCCCAACTCCCCACCAACACTGCCACTCATCCCAACTCCCCACCAACACTGCCACTCATCCTAACTCCCCACCAACACTGCCACTCATCCCAACTCCCCACCAACACTGCCACTCATCCCAACTCCCCGCCATCACTGCCACTCATCCCAACTCCCCACCATCACTGTCACTCATCCCAACTCCCCACCAACACTGCCACTCATCCCAACTCCCCGCCATCACTGCCACTCATCCCAACTCCCCACCAACACTGCCACTCATCCCAACTCCCCACCAACACTGCCACTCATCCCAACTCCCCACCAACACTGCCACTCATCTCAACTCCCCACCAACACTGCCACTCATCCCAACTCCCCACCAACACTGCCACTCATCCCAACTCCCCACCAACACTGCCACTCATCCCAACTCCCCCACCAACACTGCCACTCATCCCAACTCCCCACCAACACTGCCACTCATCCCAACTCCCCGCCATCACTGCCACTCATCCCAACTCCCCACCAACACTGCCACTCATCCCAACTCCCCACCAACACTGCCACTCATCCCAACTCCCCGCCTTCACTGCCACTCATCCCAACTCCCCACCAACACTGTCACTCATCCCAACTCCCCACCAACACTGCCACTCATCCCAACTCCCCACCAACACTGCCACTCATCCCAACTCCCCACCATCACTGCCACTCATCCCAACTCCCCACCAACACTGCCACTCATCCCAACTCCCCACCTTCACTGCCACTCATCCCAACTCCCCACCAACACTGCCACTCATCCCAACTCCCCACCAACACTGCCACTCATCCCAACTCCCCACCATCACGGCCACTCATCCCAACTCCCCACCATCACTGCCACTCATCCCAACTCCCCACCATCACTGCCACTCATCCCAACTCCCCACCATCACTGCAACTCATCCCAACTCCCCACCAACACTGCAGCTCATCCCAACTCCCCACCATCACTGTCACTCATCCCAACTCCCCACCAACACTGCCACTCATCCCAACTCCCCACCAACACTGCCACTCATCCCAACTCCCCACCAACACTGCCACTCATCCCAACTCCCCACCAACACTGCCACTCATCCCAACTCCCCACCAACACTGCCACTCATCCCAACTCCCCACCAACACTGCCACTCATCCCAACTCCCCACCAACACTGCCACTCATCCCAACTCCCCACCAACACTGACACTCATCCCAACTCCTCACCACCACTGCCACTCATCCCAACTCCCACCAACACTGCCACTCATCCCAACTCCCCACCAACACTGCAGCTCATCCCAACTCCCCACCATCACTGCCACTCATCCCAACTCCCCACCAACACTGCCACTCATCCCAACTCCCTACCAACACTGCCACTCATCCCAACTCCCCACCAACACTGCCACTCATCCCAACTCCCCACCAACACTGCCACTCATCCCAACTCCCCACCAACACTGCCACTCATCCCAACTCCCCACCATCACTGCCACTCATCCCAACTCCCCACCATCACTGCAACTCATCCCAACTCCCCACCAACACTGCCACTCATCCCAACTCCCCACCAACACTGCAGCTCATCCCAACTCCCCACCATCACTGCCACTCATCCCAACTCCCCACCAACACTGCCACTCATCCCAACTCCCCACCAACACTGCCACTCATCCCAACTCCCCACCAACACTGCCACTCATCCCAACTCCCCACCATCACTGTCACTCATCCCAACTCCCCCACCAACACTGCCACTCATCCCAACTCCCCACCAACACTGCCACTCATCCCAACTCCCCACCAACACTGCCACTCATCCCAACTCCCCACCAACACTGCCACTCATCCCAACTCCCCACCAACACTGCCACTCATCCCAACTCCCCACCATCACTGCCACTCATCCCAACTCCCCACCAACACTGCCACTCATCCCAACTCCCCACCAACACTGCAGCTCATCCCAACTCCCCACCAACACTGCCACTCAGCCCAACTCCCCACCAACACTGCCACTCATCCCAACTCCCCACCAACACTGCCACTCATCCCAACTCCCCACCAACACTGCCACTCATCCCAACTCCCCACCAACACTGCCACTCATCCCAACTCCCCACCAACACTGCCACTCATCCCAACTCCCCACCAACACTGCCACTCATCCCAACTCCCCGCCATCACTGCCACTCATCCCAACTCCCCACCAACACTGCCACTCATCCCAACTCCCCACCAACACTGCCACTCATCCTAACTCCCCACCAACACTGCCACTCATCCCAACTCCCCGCCATCACTGCAACTCATCCCAACTCCCCACCAACACTGCCACTCATCCCAACTCCCCACCAACACTGCCACTCATCCCAACTCCCCACCAACACTGCCACTCATCCCAACTCCCCACCAACACTGCCACTCATCCTAACTCCCCACCAACACTGCCACTCATCCCAACTCCCCGCCTTCACTGCCACTCATCCCAACTCCCCACCAACACTGTCACTCATCCCAACTCCCCACCAACACTGCCACTCATCCCAACTCCCCACCAACACTGCCACTCATCCCAACTCCCCACCATCACTGCCACTCATCCCAACTCCCCACCAACACTGCCACTCATCCCAACTCCCCCCCTTTTTACTGCCACTCATCCCAACTCCCCACCAACACTGCCACTCATCCCAACTCCCCACCAACACTGCCACTCATCCCAACTCCCCACCAACACGGCCACTCATCCCAACTCCCCACCATCACTGCCACTCATCCCAACTCCCCACCATCACTGCCACTCATCCCAACTCCCCACCATCACTGCCACTCATCCCAACTCCCCACCAACACTGCCACTCATCCCAACTCCCCACCAACACTGCCACTCATCCCAACTCCTCACCAACACTGCCACTCATCCCAACTCCCCCCAATCACTGCCACTCATCCCAACTCCCCCAATCACTGCTGGTCATCCCAACCCCCCCATCACTGCCACTCATCCCAACTCCCCGCCATCACTGCCACTCATCCCAACTCCCCGCCAATCACTGCCACTCATCCCAACTCCCCGCCATCACTGCCACTCATCCCAACTCCCCCCAATCACTGCCACTCATCCCAACTCCCCGCCATCACTGCCAGTCTTCCCAACTCCCCCCTATCACCGCCACTCATCCCAACCCCCCCATCACTGCCAGTCATTCCAACTCCCCCCCATTACTGCCAGTCATCCCAACTCCCCCCTATCACCGCCACTCATCCCAACCCCCCCATCACTGCCAGTCATCCTAACTCCCTGCCAACACTGCCACTCATCCTAACTCCCCACCAACACCGCCACTCATCCCAACTCCCCGCCATCACTGCCACTCATCCCAACTCCCCGCCAACACTGCCACTCATCCCAACTCCCCACCATCACTGCCACTCATCCCAACTCCCCACCATCACTGCCGCTCATCCCAACCCCCCCATCACTGCCAGTCATTCCAACTCCCCCCCTATTACTGCCAGTCATCCCAACTCCCCCCTATCACCGCCACTCATCCCAACCCCCCCATCACTGCCAGTCATCCTAACTCCCTGCCAACACTGCCACTCATCCTAACTCCCCACCAACACTGCCACTCATCCCAACTCCCCGCCATCACTGCCACTCATCCCAACTCCCCGCCAACACTGCCACTCATCCCAACTCCCCGCCATCACTGCCACTCATCACAACTCCCTGCCAACACTGCCACTCATCCCAACTCCCCCCCCATTACTGCCAGTCATCCCAACTCCCACTATCACCATCACTCATCCCAACCCCCCCATCGCTGCTAGTCATCCCAACCCCCCCAATGACTGCCACTCATCCCAACTCCCCCCAATCACTGCCGGTCATCCCAACCCTCCCATCACTGCCACTCATCCCAACTCCCCGCCATCACTGCCACTCATCCCAACTCCCCCCAATCACTGCCACTCATCCCAACTCCCCCCCAATCACTTCCACTCAATGTAACTCCCCCCATCACTGCCACTCATCCCAACTCCCCACCATCACTGACACTCATCCCAACCCCCCCATCACTGACACTCATCCCAACTCCCCCAATCATTGCCACTCATCCCAACTCCCCCCATCACTGCCACTCATCCCAAATCCCCCCTATCACTACCAGTCATCCCAACTTCCCACCATCACTGCCAGTCATCCCAACTCCCCCCTATCACTGCCACTCATCCCAACTCCCCCCCAATCACTGCCACTCAATGTAACTCCCCACATCACTGCCACTCATCCCAACCCCCCCATCACTGACACTCATCCCAACTCCCCCAATCATTGCCACTCATCCCAACTCCCCCCATCACTGCCACTCATCCCAAATCCCCCCTATCACTACCAGTCATCCCAACTTCCCGCCATCATTGCCAGTCATCCCAACTCCCCACCAACACTGCCACTCATCCCAACTCCCCCTATCACTGTCACTCATCCCAACTCCCCCCATCACTGCCACTCATCCCAACTTCCCGCCATCACTGGCAGTCATCCCAACTCCCCCTATCACTGCCACTCATCCCAACCCCCCCATCACTGCCACTCATCCCAACCCCCCCATCACTGCCACTCATCCCAACTCCCCACCAACACTTCCACTCATCCCAACTCCCTGCCAACACTGCCACTCATCCCAACTCCCCCCCATCACTGCCAACTCCCCCTATCACCACCACTCATCCCAACCCCCCCATTACTGCTAGTGATCCCAACCCCCCCAAACACTGCCACTCATCCCAACTCCCCCCAATCACTGCCGTTCATCCCAACTCCCCCCAATCACTGCCGTTCATCCCAACTCCCCCCATCACTGCCCCTCATCCAAAATCCCCCTATCACCACCACTCATCCCAACCCCCCCAATCACTGCCACTCAATCTAACTCCCCCCATCACTGCCACTCATCCCAACTCCCCCCATCACTGCCAGTCATCCCAACTCCCCGCCATCACTGCCAGTCTTCCCAACTCCCCCTATCACTGTCACTCATCCCAACTCCCCCCCATCACTGCCACTCATCCCAACTTCCCGCCATCACTGGCAGTCATCCCAACTCCCCCTATCACTGCCACTCATCCCAACCCCCCCATCACTGCCACTCATCCCAACCCCCCCATCACTGCCACTCATCCCAACTCCCCACCAACACTTCCACTCATCCCAACTCCCCCTATCACTGTCACTCATCCCAACTCCCCCCATCACTGCCACTCATCCCAACTTCCCGCCATCACTGGCAGTCATCCCAACTCCCCCTATCACTGCCACTCATCCCAACCCCCCCATCACTGCCACTCATCCCAACCCCCCCATCACTGCCACTCATCCCAACTCCCCACCAACACTTCCACTCATCCCAACTCCCTGCCAACACTGCCACTCATCCCAACTCCCCCCCATCACTGCCAACTCCCCCTATCACCACCACTCATCCCAACCCCCCCCATTACTGCTAGTGATCCCAACCCCCCCAAACACTGCCACTCATCCCAACTCCCCCCAATCACTGCCGTTCATCCCAACTCCCCCCAATCACTGCCGTTCATCCCAACTCCCCCCATCACTGCCCCTCATCCAAACTCCCCCTATCACCACCACTCATCCCAACCCCCCCAATCACTGCCACTCAATCTAACTCCCCCCATCACTGCCACTCATCCCAACTCCCCCCATCACTGCCAGTCATCCCAACTCCCCGCCATCACTGCCACTCATCCCACCTCCCCCTATCACTGTCACTCATCCCAACTCCCCCCATCACTGCCACTCATCCCAACTTCCCGCCATCACTGGCAGTCATCCCAACTCCCCCTATCACTGCCACTCATCCCAACCCCCCCATCACTGCCACTCATCCCAACCCCCCCATCACTGCCACTCATCCCAACTCCCCACCAACACTTCCACTCATCCCAACTCCCTGCCAACACTGCCACTCATCCCAACTCCCCCCCATCACTGCCAACTCCCCCTATCACCACCACTCATCCCAACCCCCCCCATTACTGCTAGTGATCCCAACCCCCCCAAACACTGCCACTCATCCCAACTCCCCCCAATCACTGCCGTTCATCCCAACTCCCCCCAATCACTGCCCCTCATCCAAACTCCCCCTATCACCACCACTCATCCCAACCCCCCCAATCACTGCCACTCAATCTAACTCCCCCCATCACTGCCACTCATCCCAACTCCCCCCATCACTGCCAGTCATCCCAACTCCCCGCCATCACTGCCAGTCTTCCCAACTCCCCCCTATCACCGCCACTCATCCCAACTCCCCACCATCACTGCCAGTCATCCCAACTCCCCCCAATCACTGCCAGTCATCCCAACTCCCCCTAATCACTGCCACTCATCCCAACTCCCCCCAATCACTGCCAGTCATCCCAACTCCCCCCATCACTGCCAGTCATCCCAACTCCCCACCATCACTGCCAGTCATCCCAACTCCCCACCATCACTGCCACTCATCCCAACTCCCCACCATCACTGCCACTCATCCCAACTCCCCCCATCACCGCCACTCATCCCAACTCCCCACCATCACCGCCAGTCATCCCAACTCCCCCCCAATCACTGCCAGTTATCCCAACTCCCGCCCAATCACTGCCACTCATCCCAACTCCCCCATCACTGCCACTCATCCCAACTCCCCACCAACACTGCCACTCATCCCAACTCCCCACCATCACTGCCACTCATCCCAACTCCCCACCATCACTGCCAGTCATCCCAACTCCCCCAATCATTGCCACTCATCCCAACTCCCCCATTACTGCCAGTCATCCCAACTCCCCCTAATCACTGCCACTCATCCCAACTCCCCACCATCACTGCCAGTCATCCCAACTCCCCCAATCATTGCCACTCATCCCAACTCCCCCATTACTGCCAGTCATCCCAACTCCCCCTAATCACTGCCACTCATCCCAACTCCCCCATCCTCCACCAAGGAGTAAGAGAAAGAAGAAATATAGAAAATACATGGAAGGGAGAGGAAAAGAGGAGGAGGAACAAAGAAAAAGGGAGAGAAAGATAAGAAAGATGGCTAGAGAGAGGGATGGGGGAAAAAACAAGAAATTAGGATAGAGAGAGATAAAAGGGAAAGAGAGTACAAAGAGAGAGTGTTACATTCTAAAATGTACCATAAGGGGTTTTATTACTGTACGAGTGGCAGATCAATGTCCGTGGATTAGTGGCGCAAATTACTTGTCTTGTCTTAGGTGCTGACAACCCACGCTACAAAAATAATTTCACTGTTACGGGTCCCCACAACCTGGGAAATTTTATCAAGGGGTCACGGAATTAGAAAGGTTGAGAACCACTGCTCTATAGGATTGTCATTTTGAGGACACCTGGTGGTTACCTGTTGCACTGGCAGTTTAGTTCCTCACAGGAAAGTCTTTCCTTTTGTTAATAAAGTTTCTTATTGAACAACATAAAGAACAACATAAAGTTTTTACCTCAGTTGCAGAAGCCATTTTAGTTCTGATGCAGACAAGTGAAGGTCTTCAGATTTGCCTCTAGATACACAAATGGCTGTAAGTCTATTTATTATTTCCCTTGGACTGTTATGTGTTTGATATGATTTATATATAAGTTTTCTGTATAGTAATGTTTAATGTTGTACTTATTTATAAATTGTCATATGGAATACATATTGTAATTCTACGTTTCTCTGATTATATTACAGAACTATTGATAGAAGTGAATTCAATTTTGGAATAAAACAAAGAATAAGAATAGCGCCTGCAAACCGACCCGAAACAGCTGTCGCTGTGTCTTCAGTGTGAAAGCCCGAGGGCTTTCACACTGAAGCGGTGCGCTTGCAGGACGCTGGAAAATGTCTTGCAAGCCGCATCTTTGGCTCGCTGTAGGAGCGGTATATTTACCGCTCCTATAGCGCCCGTTCCCATTGGAAACAATGGGGCAGCGCTCCGAACCCGCCCGCAAAACGCAGCTGCAGCGGCGGTTTGCGGGCGGTATTGACCCTTTTTCGGCCGCTCGCGGGGGGTAAAACCACCCCGCTAGTGGCAGAAATGCGCCGCTAAAACGCCGGTAAAGCGGCGCTAAATATATACCCATTGGGTGATGTTTTATGTGGTGACCGACTATTGAAGTGTATAAAAATCAGGATTTCTGTTCAATAAAAAGTAATTTCTTTGGTTCTATCCCCACATCTTGTCTGCATATGATGATTGGGGGAAGGGCTGGTATTAGCTTCCAGTCTTCCGGACAGGGGGTACTGATTGGCAGAAGCACCCAAACGGGGTGCCAAGGTGTTCCACCACAATCCTCTATACTTTGTACAGTCCTCTGTATTGTAATACTGAACTCAGTGATAACAAAATATGGAAAAGGTGGAGTTCTTTCTGACCGTGTTCTGTTTGTGGAAATCTGACAGGGAGGCCATTAGTCTATCCAGCTCCAGTGTGGCGGAAGAGGCTGATAATACCCTGTAAGAAAGAACGGGGCAGTTAGGACATTCCATTCCACGTTACACCCAATCCTGTATCTTGTGTAGCACGTCATATGTGATCTGTTCTCATAACACATCATACATGGAAAATCCCATGACACACGTCATATGTGATCTGTGCTCATAACACATCATACATGGACAATCCCATGACACACGTCATATGTGATCTGTTCTCATAACACATCATACATGGACAATCCTATGACACACGTCATATGTGATCTGTTCTCATAACACATCATACATGGACAATCCCATGACACACGTCATATGTGATCTGTTCTCATAACACATCATACATGGACAATCCCATGACACACGTCATATGTGATCTGTTCTCATAACACATCATACATGGACAATCCCATGACACATGTCATATGTGATCTGTCTCCATAACACATCATACATGGACAATCCCATGACACATGTCATATGTGATCTGTCTCCATAACACATCATACATGGACAATCCCATGACACACGTCATATGTGATCTGTTCTCATAACACATCATACATGGACAATCCCATGACACACGTCATATGTGATCTGTGCTCATAACACATCATACATGGACAATCCCATGACACACGTCATATGTGATCTGTTCTCATAACACATCATACATGGACAATCCCATGACACATGTCATATGTGATCTGTTCTCATAACACATCATACATGGACAATCCCATGACACATATCATATGTGATCTGTCTCCATAACACATCATACATGGACAATCCCATGACACACGTCATATGTGATCTGTCTCCATAACACATCATACATGGACATTCCCATGACACACGTCATATGTGATCTGTGCTCATAACACATCATACATGGACAATCCCATGACACACATCATATGTGATCTGTCTCCATAACACATCATACATGGACAATCCCATGACACACGTCATATGTGATCTGTCTCCATAACACATCATACATGGACATTCCCATGACACACGTCATATGTGATCTGTTCTCATAACACATCATACATGGACAATCCTATGACACACGTCATATGTGATCTGTCTCCATAACACATCATACATGGACAATCCCATGACACACGTCATATGTGATCTGTCTCCATAACACATCATATATGGACAATCCCATGACACACGTCATATGTGATCTGTCTCCATAACACATCATACATGGACAATCCCATGACACACGTCATATGTGATCTGTTCTCATAACACATCATACATGGACAATCCCATGACACACGTCATATGTGATCTGTCTCCATAACATATCATATATGGACAATCCCATGACACATGTCATATGTGATCTGTCTCCATAACACATCATACATGGACAATCCCATGACACACGTCATATGTGATCTGTCTCCATAACATATCATATATGGACAATCCCATGACACACGTCATATGTGATCTGTCTCCATAACACATCATATATGGACAATCCCATGACACATGTCATATGTGATCTGTCTCCATAACACATCATATATGGACAATCCCATGACACACGTCATATGTGATCTGTCTCCATATCATATATGGACAATCCCATGACACACGTCATATGTGATCTGTTCTCATAACACATCATACATGGACAATCCCATGACACACGTCATATGTGATCTGATCTGTGCCTATAACATATATGTAGCGGGCACACTTTAACGAGTGTGCGATATACATGGACATTCAGTTTTTCTCTCAGAACAGTAATGGGGTTCTGAGGGTTAATTGTACAGGTTAGCTTTGGCATCAGTCTGGCTGGGCTGTGTTGGGGTTCTGCCTGGTCATGGGTGCAGTGAGGCACCCATGACAGGTTGAGAACCAGGCCTGGTTGGATGTCTTAGGTATCAATCTTCCCTGGAGCCAATCAGTGGGTGCGCCTGGCCCCGCTGTGTAGTCTGGGGAAGGGTACTTAAGGTGCTGAAGTCACGTGTTCGGCCGTAGCTGCCTGTTCCTGAATCTGGACCGGGGTAGCCCCGCGAGGGGTCCCAGGCCTGGGAGCGCTTGCCGTCCCTCAAACATGGTCAGTTTGACAAGCCTCATAGACCCGCATGGTCTGGGGTGGGGATCCGTCTGTTCCCGAGTCTCGGAGCCGGTTAGCCCGAGGCGCAGTAACTGAAGGAGGATTCAAGGCATCCTGTGCGCTCTCAGTATTGGAGGGGCACCACGGCTCATACAAGTGACTGGGAAGTCCAAGAAAACAGGGACTTGGATTGTCATGCCCCATCGGATGTATAAATATATATCAGGGAGATGTGCCTGTGTTTATATATATATATGATGTGTAATGTGGTCTATGATCGCATGGTCTGTGATGTGTACCTGTTGGAGATATCATGGCCTCGTAAGAGCCATTGAACCCCCCTTTGTTTCAACAGTCATCTTCGCAGATAGGACGGCACCTTCTCCCCAGGGGTCATTAACATACTAATGTCGGAACTGGTTGGGCTAAGGGATCAAAGGAGGTGCTTCAACAGTACAAACCCTGGGAACCCCCTGGACATTCATCGACAAGCCAAGCGGAGGTAACTGGTAAGCCCAAAAGTCTAGGCCGCCCCTCTGTGGGTTATGACCGCTACATATACATGGACAATCCCATGACACACGTCATATGTGATCTGTCTCCATAACATATCATATATGGACAATCCCATGACACACATCATATGTGATCTGTCTCCATAACACATCATATATGGACAATCCCATGACACACGTCATATGTGATCTGTCTCCATAACATATCATATATGGACAATCCCATGACACACGTCATATGTGATCTGTCTCCATAACATATCATATATGGACAATCCCATGACACACGTCATATGTGATCTGTCTCCATAACATATCATATATGGACAATCCCATGACACACGTCATATGTGATCTGTCTCCATAACATATCATATATGGACAATCCCATGACACACGTCATATGTGATCTGTCTCCATAACATAACATATATGGACAATCCCATGACACACGTCATATGTGATCTGTCTCCATATCATATATGGACAATCCCATGACACACGTCATATGTGATCTGTCTCCATAACACATCATATATGGACAATCCCATGACACACGTCATATGTGATCTGTCTCCATAACATATCATATATGGACAATCCCATGACACACATCATATGTGATCTGTCTCCATAACATATATGGACAATCCCATGACACACGTCATATGTGATCTGTCTCCATAACATATCATATATGGACAATCCCATGACACATGACACACGTCATATGTGATCTGTCTCCATATCATATATGGACAATCCCATGACACACGTCATATGTGATCTGTCTCCATAACATATCATATATGGACAATCCCATGACACACGTCATATGTGATCTGTCTCCATAACACATCATATATGGACAATCCCATGACACACGTCATATGTGATCTGTCTCCATAACATATCATATATGGACAATCCCATGACACACGTCATATGTGATCTGTCTCCATAACATATCATATATGGACAATCCCATGACACACGTCATATGTGATCTGTCTCCATAACATATCATATATGGACAATCCCATGACACACATCATATGTGATCTGTCTCCATAACATATCATATATGGACAATCCCATGACACACGTCATATGTGATCTGTCTCCATAACATATCATATATGGACAATCCCATGACACACGTCATATGTGATCTGTCTCCATATCATATATGGACAATCCCATGACACACGTCATATGTGATCTGTCTCCATAACATATCATATATGGACAATCCCATGACACACGTCATATGTGATCTGTCTCCATAACATATCATATATGGACAATCCCATGACACACGTCATATGTGATCTGTCTCCATATCATATATGGACAATCCCATGACACACGTCATATGTGATCTGTCTCCATAACATATCATATATGGACAATCCCATGACACACGTCATATGTGATCTGTCTCCATAACATATCATATATGGACAATCCCATGACACACGTCATATGTGATCTGTCTCCATATCATATATGGACAATCCCATGACACACGTCATATGTGATCTGTCTCCATAACATATCATATATGGACAATCCCATGACACACGTCATATGTGATCTGTCTCCATAACATATCATATATGGACAATCCCATGACACACGTCATATGTGATCTGTCTCCATAACATATCATATATGGACAATCCCATGACACACGTCACCTATTGACACCCGTGTTTGGCAATGTATCATATGTGATCTGTCTCCATATCATATATGGACAATCCCATGACACACGTCACCTATTGACACCCGTGTTTGGCAATGTATCTGAGGGCCAATTTACTGATCACGCTCAGATGCGAGTCCCTTTAACTGCTTTTCCCACAACTCTCTGGCTAAGGCCCCTTTCACACCGGGGCGTTTTTCATGCGGTGCAGCGCTAAAAATAGCGCCTGTTCACCGCATGAAAAAATCCGGCCCCTTTAACTCCAGTGTGAAAGCCGGCGGGCTTTCACACTGGAGCGGTGCGCTAGCAGGATGACAAAAAAAGTCCTGCTAGCAGCATCTTTGGAGCGGGATAGGAGCGTGTGTTCACCGCTCCTATACCGCTCCTTCCCATTGAATAGAATGGGACACCGCGGTGAAACCGCGGCAATACGGCGGCGCTCTGCGGGGTGTGTTTAACCCCTTTTCGGCCACTCGCGGGGGTTAAAACCGCACCGCGAGCGGCCGAATACCGCGGTTAAAACGACGGTAAAGCAGCGCTAAATATAGCGCTGCTTTACCGTCACCGCGGCTCCCCGCCCCAGTGTGAAAGGGGCCTTACTGGATACATCCACATGCTTGCCTCCCTCACCAGCTCAGCAGGAGAGGCCACACCTGATGAAGTAGAGTAGAGATGAAGTAATCTGCAGCCAGGTGAGAGGTCCTCCACAGAACCAGCGTGGGAGCTGCCCGGTTAGAGCCGAATAGCATGCAGCTTCTCCAGAAGACCAAGCTACTGTGAGAAACACCTACCTGAATGTAACCAGAGTACTCTAGTTCCAGTGGGATGGCACGTTGTCCTTGTGCCTGGGATCCCTCCAGCCAGAGGTGTAACTAGAACCTTTGTGGCCCCATGAATGGCCCCCCTTCCATCCAAGCCCAGGACCCTTCCCATTGTTCCCAGGGCCCTTTAAATCCCATCGCCGGGCCCTTTATCATGGTTCTGCAGTGGGACTCTTTCACATATTCTGCAGCGGGCATCCTTTCCGCCGTCTTGGTTAGTACAGAGCTTCCCATTCATTCACAAACTGAAGCATAATGAACACAGTTTGCTATGCTTCAGTTATGAGTGGACACAAGCGATTGCAGCAGCCGGAAGGAGAGGTGAGAGAGGAAGCCGGCAGAGCTGAGAGGGGAAATGACAGGGGCCAGGGGGCTGGAAAATAGTAAAATGTATAGAAGGGCAGCAGGGGTGGCATATAGAGGAACTGATGCCCTCTATTACCATTCTGTTACCCCAGGATTCGGTCAGTTACCTATTCTGTTACAGAAGGATTGACCATGTCAGACAGTGATGATGGGAGTTGTACAACAGCAGCACCCAATAGTACTACTCCCAAGGCCAACAGGTAACTTACCTCCCCTGGAAGGGATGGCTCAGTCCTAGGCAGATTTATGGATGTTGAAGCACAGGCATGAAAATCTCTGGGGGCAAGGATGCCCCCTCATGGAGAAGGCACCACATTGGAGGTCACCATCATTATTTCTAGCAGGGTTCCTGCTGAAACAATTACCCAAGTATACATGGCGAGGTGATTGGGCCAAGATTGCGGAGACTGGTCCTATCCTATGGGATCCTGACTGCTCCGTAGCCAGAACTGACCATTAATGCCCTTGAGGGGGAAGCAAGAAGGTAAATCCTGCACCTCCCAGCAGAAGACCAAGATTTCCTTGGCATGATAGTCACTTAGAAGCAGTGGTTTGCCAAGCGGTAACCTTGAGGCCCACTTCATCTGGAGCCAAGTGAGTGCGAGAATCCATTCTGCAGGAGGTACCGGAACTTCAAGACAAGACCGCAGAAGAAAGATGTCCTAGGACAGGGGGGGGTGAGTAGGACAGGGGGGGGTGAGTAGGACAGGGGGGTGAGTAGGACAGTCTGGCTGAGGTGATGCAGATGGATGGCTGATGTAACCACTTGTAAGATTGCTGTCAGAGAGCGTGCAAGAGAAAGATAGAAGCAACAAAGTCTGAAGTTCCACCATCTAATAAAACTGACCATAGCATTATGAAAGTCATTCTGCAAGTCATGGAACCTCAGAGGGATCATTATCTACAAATACTGTGCAAGTCATGGAACCTCAGAGGGATCATTATCTACAAACACTGTGCAAGTCATGGAACCTCAGAGTGATCATTATCTACAAACACTGTGCAAGTCATGGAACCTCAGAGGAATCATTATCTACAAACACTGTGCAAGTCATGGAACCTCAGAGGAATCATTATCTACAAATACTGTGCAAGTCATGGAACCTCAGAGGGATCATTATCTACAAACACTGTGCAAGTCATGGAACCTCAGAGTGATCATTATCTACAAACACTGTGCAAGTCATGGAACCTCAGAGGAATCATTATCTACAAACACTGTGCAAGTCATGGAACCTCAGAGGGATCATTATCTACAAACACTGTGCAAGTCATGGAACCTCAGAGGGATCATTATCTACAAACACTGTGCAAGTCATGGAACCTCAGAGGGATCATTATCTACAAACACTGTGCAAGTCATGGAACCTCAGAGGGATCATTATCTACAAACATTGTGCAAGTCATGGAATCTCAGAGGGATCATTATCTACAAACATTGTGCAAGTCATGGAACCTCAGAGGGATCATTATCTACAAACACTGTGCAAGTCATGGAACCTCAGAGGGATCATTATCTACAAACATTGTGCAAGTCATGGAACCTCAGAGGGATCATTATCTACAAACACTGTGCAAGTCATGGAATCTCAGAGGGATCATTATCTACAAACACTGTGCAAGTCATGGAACCTCAGAGGGATCATTATCTACAAACACTGTGCAAGTCATGGAACCTCAGAGGGATCATTATCTACAAACACTGTGCAAGTCATGGAACCTCAGAGGGATCATTATCTACAAACATTGTGCAAGTCATGGAACCTCAGAGGGATCATTATCTACAAACACTGTGCAAGTCATGGAACCTCAGAGGGACACAAACTACAGAATACTCACCAAGAGATATCATAAAGCAATTTTCACAGCAAAAAAAGAACATGTCTCAAACACCCTCTCAAAAGCCTTAAACCGACCACGGGAACTTTTCAAACTAGTCGCCCAGACTATGAACCCCACCTGCCTTGAGCCCCTAGGAAACGAAACTCAAGAATACTGCAACAAATTATCAGATTTTTTCATCAACAAAATAGACAACATTCAGAAAATAATTCAACAAAAAAAAACAACAACCAGCTCTACTCAACTCAACCCAGGTAAGGAATTTTACATCCACAGCGCACAAGCACCACATTTTTCACTTACCCCCATCACAACGGATGAAACCAAAAATGTCATCAAGAGCCTCCGAGACAGCACCTCGCCAAACAACATCATCCCCACAAAACTCTTGAAAGAATGCTCCGACATTCTGGCCCCCGCTATCACACACCTAGTAAATCAGTCGTTCAAAGAAGGATTGGTTCCGAATTCCCTCAAGCAAGGCATCATCAAACCATTACTAAAGAAACCCAACCTCGACCCCAAGGATCCGAACAATCGCAGACCGGTAACAAGCCTGAACACCATTTCCAAGATCATGGAGAAAGCAGTAGTACAACAGCTTCAACTTCATCTGGACACACACAAGCTCCTAGACCCACTACAATCGGGCTTCCGCCCAGGCCATGGCACAGAAACGGCACTTCTGAAAATATGGGATGACGCCCTAGAAGCAGCGGATGAGGGAGAATCGTGTCTTCTGGTATTGCTGGATCTCAGTGCGGCGTTCGACACAGTGGACCACAACATGCTTCTCAGCCGCCTCAAGGAAGTGGCAGGAGTCACAGATGGAGATCTGCCATGGTTCGCTTCCTTCTTAGGAAACCGGTCACAAACAGTGAAACTAGGAGCCTTCACTTCGGAAACTCGGGCAATCACTTATGGAGTCCCTCAAGGATCACCATTGTCACCAGTACTGTTCAACATTTACATCCGACCACTCTTCAAAATTATTAGCAAATTGGATCTGTGCTTCCACTCATACGCGGACGACACTCAACTGTACTTCCGGATCACCGGACAAAAAGACCAATACCAGGAACTAGGAAAATGTCTCACATTGATAGATGACTGGATGACCACTAGCTCCTCAAACTAAATGGATCAAAAACAGAATTACTGCTCCTCGACGCAAACTCAAGGAAAAAGACGAAGACCCCTTGGACACCACCAACCATCTTGGGACAGACCATCCTTCCAAGCAACAAAGCCAAAAGCCTCGGAGTCATCTTTGATTCAGAGATGACAATGGAGGCACAAATAGGATCCGTAATCAGCGGATCCCACCATCTCCTTCGCCTGCTACGCAGACTCATCCCCTTCATCCCGGAAAAGGAGAAAGCGGTAGTAGTAGGAACGATCATCAATTCACGGCTCGACTACGCAAACTCACTCTACATAGGATTACCGGATTACCAGATTGCGCGCCTTCAAATTGTCCAAAACACAGCAGCAAGACTAGTCACCGGAAAGAAACCCTGGGAATCCATCTCCCCATTCCTAAGGATGCTCCATTGGCTCAAGGTAAAAGACAGGATCACATTCAAGACCCTCTGCCTCACCCACAAATGTACACAAGGAAATGCGCCTCAATACCTTTGTGAGAAAATAGAAAAATACATACCGAATCGCAGACTTCGATCAACAAACCAAAATCGCCTTCTCATCCCCAAAGCCCGCTACAAATCGAAGGGAGAACGAAGATTCGCAGTACAGGGACCCCGGCTATGGAATGCTCTACCAAACAACATCCGCATGGAAGAAAACCATCAGGCCTTCAGGAAAAAACTCAAGACCCACCTCTTCTAATATGGCAGTAAAGTTAGGTCTTTTTTTCATCCATATGTCAATAATATTAATGACTGATTCAACAAAGTTTCAAAATCATGACTGGAGTGATGAACTTCACTCACCCCTCTTATAAATTTAGGAAAACCACCCAACATACTATAATTTATGCTATCAAGCCATTGTGCAGCATCTCACCTTAGATATCAAATATATTGATCAATATGCAATATGTAATATGCAACATGTCATGTAACATGAAAAATTATTTTCGGTTTAAATGTTTCGCTCTGGGTTTAAGATAAAGTTCAAGAAATAAAACATAATAAAATAAAAAAAATCATTCATTCATTCAGGGATCATTATCTACAAACATGAGCAGTCAAGCGCCTCGAGGCGATTCAGTTCGCAGTTGCAGCGCTATACAAATCATTCATTCATTCATTCATTCAGGGATCATTATCTACAAACACTGTGCAAGTCATGGAATCTCAGAGGAATCGTTATCTACAAACACTGTGCAAGTCATGGAATCTCAGAGGGATCGTTATCTACAAACACTGTGCAAGTCATGGAATCTCAGAGGAATCGTTATCTACAAACACTGTGCAAGTCATGGAATCTCAGAGGGATCGTTATCTACAAACACTGTGCAAGTCATGGAATCTCAGAGGAATCGTTATCTACAAACACTGTGCAAGTCATGGAACCTCAGAGGGATCATTATCTACAAACACTGTGCAAGTCATGGAATCTCAGAGGGATCATTATCTACAAACACTGTGCAAGTCATGGAACCTCAGAGGAATCCATTATCTACAAACACTGTGCAAGTCATGGAATCTCAGAGGGATCATTATCTACAAACACTGTGCAAGTCATGGAATCTCAGAGGGATCAGTATCTACAAACACTGTGCAAGTCATGGAATCTCAGAGGGATCATTATCTACAAACACTGTGCAAGTCATGGAATCTCAGAGGGATCATTATCTACAAACACTGTGCAAGTCATGGAACCTCAGAGGGATCATTATCTACAAACACTGTGCAAGTCATGGAATCTCAGAGGGATCATTATCTACAAACACTGTGCAAGTCATGGAATCTCAGAGGGATCATTATCTACAAACACTGTGCAAGTCATGGAATCTCAGAGGGATCATTATCTACAAACACTGTGCAAGTCATGGAATCTCAGAGGGATCATTATCTACAAACATTGTGCAAGTCATGGAATCTCAGAGGGATCATTATCTACAAACATTGTGCAAGTCATGGAATCTCAGAGGGATCATTATCTACAAACACTGTGCAAGTCATGGAATCTCAGAGGGATCATTATCTACAAACATTGTGCAAGTCATGGAACCTCAGAGGAATCGTTATCTACAAACACTGTGCAAGTCATGGAATCTCAGAGGAATCGTTATCTACAAACACTGTGCAAGTCATGGAACCTCAGAGGGATCGTTATCTACAAACACTGTGCAAGTCATGGAACCTCAGAGGGATCATTATCTACAAACACTGTGCAAGTCATGGAATCTCAGAGGGATCATTATCTACAAACACTGTGCAAGTCATGGAATCTCAGAGGAATCATTATCTACAAACACTGTGCAAGTCATGGAATCTCAGAGGAATCATTATCTACAAACACTGTGCAAGTCATGGAACCTCAGAGGGATCATTATCTACAAATATTCATCAGGATTCTCAGGCCGGTGTATGTGAGAAGGTCACATAAATGTGATTGTGGGATAGGAGAGGACATGTTGATGGAACGTTGTAGAGAAGAAGAGAAATGGTTTGTAGACATGAATGTACATCATTCACCGACACACGTAATGGACATCATTCACCGACACACGTAATGGACATCATTCACCGGCGCACGCAATGGACATCATTCACCGACACACGTAATGGACATCATTCACCGGTGCACGTAATGGACATCATTCACCGACACACGTAATGGACATCATTCACCGGTGCACGTAATGGACATCATTCACCGACACACGTAATGGACATCATTCACCGGTGCACGTAATGGACATCATTCACCGGTGCACGTAATGGACATCATTCACCGGCGCACGTAATGGACATCATTCACCGGCGCACGCAATGGACATCATTCACCGACGCACGTAATGGACATCATTCACCGGCGCACGTAATGGACATCATTCACCGGCGCACGCAATGGACATCATTCACCGGCGCACGCAATGGACATCATTCACCGGTGCACGCAATGGACATCATTCACCGGCGCACGCAATGGACATCATTCACCGGCGCACGCAATGGACATCATTCACCGGCGCACGCAATGGACATCATTCACCGGCGCACGTAATGGACATCATTCACCGGCGCACGTAATGGACATCATTCACCGGCGCACGCAATGGACATCATTCACCGGCGCACGCAATGGACATCATTCACCGACACACGCAATGGACATCATTCACCGACACACGCAATGGACATCATTCACCGGCACACACTCCTCACCTTCTCTCCTCAGCTCTGTCCGTCACTTTCTTATCTCCGGGAGGAAACTGCGACATGATCTCGTCTGGGGACAGAAATGAGGAGAAGGAGATTTGTCAGGGAATGGAGAATTCAGAGAGAGAGAAGCGAGTGAATCTACAGAAACCAACCCAGCAAAGAATGAGGAGGAGGATATTGTAGAAGAGCGAGTCCCATCCTACAACACACACCTGAAGAAGAGGAACAGAATATGAGGATTAGGATGATAGACTGGTGATGATGATGGAGAAAGATTCCAGAACTAATAATGGACAGGTGGTGGATCATTGGACATAGGAGAGCGAGGAGGATAACCCTGACACTGGATGATGGAGGAGGAGGATAACCCTGACACTGGATGATGGAGGAGGATAACCCTGACACTGGATGATGGAGGAGGATAACCCTGACACTGGATGATGGAGGAGGATAACCCTGACACTGGATGATGGAGGACAGGACATAGGAGAGCAAGGAGGATAACCCTGACACTGGATGATGGAGGAGGATAACCCTGACACTGGATGATGGAGGAGGATAACCCTGACACTGGATGATGGAGGATAACCCTGACACTGGGTGATGGAGGAGGATAACCCTGACACTGGATGATGGAGGACAGGACATAGGAGAGCGAGGAGGATAACCCTGACACTGGATGATGGAGGACAGGACATAGGAGAGCGAGGAGGATAACCCTGACACTGGATGATGGAGGAGGATAACCCTGACACTGGATGATGGAGGAGGATAACCCTGACACTGGATGATGGAGGAGGATAACCCTGACACTGGATGATGGAGGATAACCCTGACACTGGATGATGGAGGAGGATAACCCTGACACTGGATGATGGAGGAGGACAGGACATAGGAGAGCGAGGAGGATAACCCTGACACTGGATGATGGAGGAGGACAGGACATAGGAGAGCGAGGAGGATAACCCTGACACTGGATGATGGAGGAGGATAACCCTGACACTGGATGATGGAGGAGGACAGGGCATAGGAGAGCGAGGAGGATAACCCTGACACTGGATGATGGAGGAGGATAACCCTGACACTGGATGATGGAGGAGGATAACCCTGACACTGGATGATGGAGGAGGATAACCCTGACACTGGGTGATGGAGGAGGATAACCCTGACACTGGATGATGGAGGACAGGACATAGAGAGAGGAGGATAACCCTGACACTGGATGATGGAGGAAGATAACCCTGACACTGGATGATGGAGGAGGACAGGACATAGGAGAGCGAGGAGGATAACCCTGATACTAGATGATGGAGGAGGATTACCCTGACACTGGATGATGGAGGAGGACAGGGCATAGGAGAGCGAGGAGGATAACCCTTACACTGGATGATGGAGGAGGATAACCCTGACACTGGATGATGGAGGAGGATAACCCTGACACTGGGTGATGGAGGAGGATAACCCTGACACTGGATGATGGAGGAGGACAGGACACAGGAGAGTGAGGAGGATAACCCTGATACTGGATGATGGAGGAGGACAGGACATAGAATGAGGAGGATAACCCTGACACTGGATGATGGAGGAGGATAACCCTGACACTGGATGACGGAGGAGGACAGGACATAAGAGAGCGAGGAGGATAACCCTGACACTGGATGATGGAGGAGGATAACCCTGACACTGGATGATGGAGGAGGATAACCCTGACACTGGATGATGGAGGAGGATAACCCTGACACTGGATGATGGAGGAGGATAACCCTGACACTGGATGACGGAGGAGGATAACCCTGACACTGGATGATGGAGGAGGACAGGACATAGGAGAGCGAGGAGGATAACCCTGACACTGGATGATGGAGGAGGATAACCCTGACACTGGATGATGGAGGAGGATAACCCTGACACTGGATGATGGAGGAGGACAGGACATAGGAGAGCGAGGAGGATAACCCTGACATTGGATGATGGAGGAGGACAGGACATAGGAGAGTGAGGAGGATAACCCTGACACTGGATGATGGAGGAGGATAACCCTGACATTGGATGATGGAGGAGGACAGGACATAGGAGAGCGAGGAGGATAACCCTGACACTGGATGATGGAGGAGGACAGGACATAGGAGAGCGAGGAGGATAACCCTGACACTGGATGATGGAGGAGGACAGGACATAGGAGAGCGAGGAGGATAACCCTGACACTGGATGATGGAGGAGGATAACCCTGACACTGGATGATGGAGGAGGATAACCCTGACACTGGATGATGGAGGAGGATAACCCTGACACTGGATGATGGAGGAGGACAGGACATAGGAGAGCGAGGAGGATAACCCTGACACTGGATGATGGAGGAGGACAGGACATAGGAGAGCGAGGAGGATAACCCTGACACTGGATGATGGAGGAGGATAACCCTGACACTGGATGATGGAGGAGGATAACCCTGACACTGGATGATGGAGGAGGATAACCCTGACACTGGATGATGGAGGAGGATAACCCTGACACTGGATGATGGAGGAGGATAACCCTGACACTGGATGACGGAGGAGGACAGGACATGGGAGAGAGAGGAGGATAACCCTGACACTGGATGATGGAGGAGGATAACCCTGACACTGGATGATGGAGGAGGATAACCCTGACACTGGATGATGGAGGAGGACAGGACACAGGAGAGTGATGAGGATAACCCTGACACTGGATGATGGAGGAGGATAACCCTGACACTGGATGATGGAGGAGGACAGGACACAGGAGAGTGATGAGGATAACCCTGACATACCAGTGATGTTGAACTGAGTGGCGTTGAGCTCATTGAGTAAGCGATCGAGTTCACACAATCCTCCCCCCACAGCCGGGGAGACGGAGGGCGAGCCATACTTCTTCACGGTGCTGCGGACAGGAAAGGGGGGTTACTGCAGATCTTCAGACATACAACAACCTAACCAATAGAGTCACAGAAAATGATATGGGGGAGGGGTCTTACCTGTACAGGTGGGACTTGTCAGCTGTGGAATTTTCCACCTCGGAGTCGGAATATGGAACTGCTGTCTGTGAGAAGAAGAAGATTGTCAGCTCTTTGGACAATCATCAAGGCAGTAGTTGAGAAGAGTAATGAAGGTACCTTGGGGTCATAGGGCGGGGGTGAGGGGCGCTGCTGCTCATTGGACTCCTCTCTTTCCTGGGTATCAGTCAGGAGGACTGGACAGCGGGTGGGAGACGTTACCTGAAGGTCAGCGAGTAACGCATCTAAAGGATGGAAACCAGTCATTACTACAAGATGAGGCTCCTCGGAACTATTCATAGAGGAAATATAAAATGCAATAACCAACAAGCACTATATCAGTTTCCTGTAGGAAGATTCTAGTGGTTATTGCACTTTGCTTTGTCTCACTGAATAGAGGTGTATACAGTATGTATCAGGGATAGAGAGTTACCTAAATCTTCCATGAGGGGGCGCTCTGTAGAGAGATCACCAGGAGGGGGCGCTCTGTAGAGAGATCACCAGGAGGGGGCGCTCTGTAGAGAGATCACCAGGAGGGGGCGCTCTGTAGAGAGATCACCAGGAGGGGGTGCTCTGTAGATCACCAGGAGGGGGCGCTCTGTAGAGAGATCACCAGGAGGGGGCGCTCTGTAGAGAGATCACCAGGAGGGGGCGCTCTGTAGAGAGATCACCAGGAGGGGGCGCTCTGTAGAGAGATCACCAGGAGGGGGCGCTCTGTAGAGAGATCACCAGGAGGGGGCGCTCTGTAGAGAGATCACCAGGAGGGGGCGCTCTGTAGAGAGATCACCAGGAGGGGGCGCTCTGTAGAGAGATCACCAGGAGGGGGTGCTCTGTAGATCACCAGGAGGGGGCGCTCTGTAGAGAGATCACCAGGAGGGGGCGCTCTGTAGAGAGATCACCAGGAGGGGGCGCTCTGTAGAGAGATCACCAGGAGGGGGCGCTCTGTAGAGAGATCACCAGGAGGGGGCGCTCTGTAGAGAGATCACCAGGAGGGGGCGCTCTGTAGAGAGATCACCAGGAGGGGGCGCTCTGTAGATCACCAGGAGGGGGCGCTCTGTAGAGAGATCACCAGGAGGGGGCGCTCTGTAGAGAGATCACCAGGAGGGGGCGCTCTGTAGAGAGATCACCAGGAGGGGGCGCTCTGTAGAGAGATCACCAGGAGGGGGCGCTCTGTAGAGAGATCACCAGGAGGGGGCGCTCTGTAGAGAGATCACCAGGAGGGGGCGCTCTGTAGATCACCAGGAGGGGGCGCTCTGTAGAGAGATCACCAGGAGGGGGCGCTCTGTAGATCACCAGGAGGGGGCGCTCTGTAGATCACCAGGAGGGGGCGCTCTGTAGATCACCAGGAGGGGGCGCTCTGTAGAGAGATCACCAGGAGGGGGCGCTCTGTAGAGATCACCAGGAGGGGGCGCTCTGCAGAGACATCACCAGGAGGAACGTAGTAGGGAGACACCAAGCAGCTGGGCCAGCACTGCAAAGAGAAGTGTGTAATGGTTAGGTGGAGTTATTACTGGTTAGAGATCCAGACATGTGGAAATATTGGTGTCGTGTCGTATACTGTCCCCCGTCGGATAGTGTCCTCCCTGTATTGCGCAGTACGTAGGACAAGGAGATGAAGTCCAGGTTCAGCCCCACCATCCGAGTGGACATAGAGTGGCCCCCTTGTGCCCGAAGCGTGGCGAGGGGCCCAGTTACTAAGTGCTGCCATATGTCCACTTGGATGGTGGGGCTGAACCCGGACTCGGAGTTTCAGAGTCTCCTTGTCCTCCGTACTGCGCAGTACAGGGGGGACACTATCTGATGGGGGGACAGTTTTTGGCAGATCACCGGTATTTAGGGAGAGAGAGGAGAATGGACTGAGGACGCCAAGGGTAGTTTTAGGAAGAGATATAGAGAATGGGAGTGTAGTGCAGTAGGGAGGGTATGAGTGCAGTATAGAGGGAAGCATTGTAGTAGGGAGTGTAGTGGTGTAGTAGGGAGGGTAGTGGTGCAGTAGGGAGTGTAGGAGTGCAGTAGGGAGGGTAGCAGGTAGGGTAGCAGAGCATAGTAGGGAAGGGTAGTAGGGAGGGTAGCAGAGTGTAGTACAGAACGTAGTAGGGAGGGTAGTAGAGCATAGTAGGGAGGGTAACAGAGGGTAGTAGGTAGGGGTAGTAGGGAGGGTAGCAGAGTGTAGTAGGGATGGTAGCAGAACGTAGTAGGTAGGGATAGTAGGGAGGGTAGAACTGGGTAGCAGAGTGTAGTAGGTAGGGATAGTAGGGAGGGTAGAACTGGGTAGCAGAGTGTAGTAGGGAGGGTAGCAGAGTGTAGTAGGGAGGGTAGCAGAGTGTAGTAGGGAGGGTAGCAGAGTGTAGTAGGGAGGGTAGCAGAGTGTAGTAGGGAGGGTAGCAGAGTGTAGTAGGGAGGGTAGCAGAGTGTAGTAGGAAGGGTAGCAGAGTGTAGTAGGAAGGGGTAGTAGGGAGGGTAGCAGAGCGTAGTAGGGAGGGTGGCAGAGCATAGTAGGGAGGGGAAGTAGGGAGGGTAGCAGAGTGTAGTAGGGACGGTGGCAGAGCGTAGTAGGGACGGTGGAAGAGCGTAGTAGGGAGTGGAAGTAGGAAGGGGTAGTAGGGAGGGTAGCAGAGTATAGTAGGAAGGGGTAGTAGGGAGGGTAGCAGAGTGTAGTAGGAAGGGGTAGTAGGGAGGGTAGCAGAGTGTAGTAGGAAGGGGTAGTAGGGAAGGTAGCACAGCGTAGTAGGGAGGGTGGTAGAGCGTAGTAGGGAGGGGTAGTAGGAAGGGGTAGTAGGGAGGTTAGTAGAAAGGGTAGTAGGGGGTTAGTAGGGAGGGTAGCAGAGTGTAGTAGGGAGGGTAGTAGGGAGGGTAGCAGAGTGTAGTAGGGGGGTAGTAGGAAGGGGTAGTAGGGAAGGTAGCAGAGGGTAGTAGGGAGGATAGTAGGGAGGGTAGCAGAGTGTAGTAGGGAGGGGTAGTAGTAGAGGGTAGTAGGGAGTGTAGTAGGGGGGTAGTAGGAAGGGTTGCAGAGTGTAGTAGGATGGGGTAGTAGGGAGGGTAGTAGGAAGGGGTAGTAGGGGGGTAGTAGGAAGGGGTAGTAAGGTGGGCAGTAGGAAGGGGTAGTAGGGGGGTAGTAGGAAGGGGTAGTAAGGTGGGCAGTAGGAAGGGGTAGTAGGAAGGGTAGTAGGAGGGGATAGGGTTGGTAGTAGGAGGGGTAGTAGGGAGGGTAGTAAGAGGGGGTAGTGGGGGGTAGTAGGGAGGGTAGCAGAGTGTAGTAGGGGGGTAATAGGGAGGGGTAGTAGGGGGGTAGCAAAGTGTAGTAGGAAGGGGTAGTAGGAGGGTAGTAGGAAGGGATAGTAGGGAGGGTAGCAGAGTGTAGTAGGGGGGTAATAGGGGGGGTAGTAGGGAGGGTAGCAGAGTGTAGTAGGGGGTAATAGGGAGGGTAGCAGAGTGTAGTAGGGAGGGTAGCAGAGTGTAGTAGGAAAGGGTAGTAGGGGGGTAGTAGGAGGGTAGTAGGAAGGGTAGCAGAGTGTAGTAGGGGGTAATAGGGGGGGTAGTAGGGAGGGTAGCAGAGTGTAGTAGGGGGTAATAGGGAGGGTAGCAGAGTGTAGTAGGGAGGGTAGCAGAGTGTAGTAGGAAAGGGTAGTAGGGGGGTAGTAGGGAGGGTAGCAGAGTACTGACATGTAGCCTGGGTCCGGCGCTCGGAGTGAGGGTTTCTCAGGGTTGCAGGAATGGGGATGGATGTGGATTGGGAGGGTAGTAGAGGGGTAGTAGGGGGGTAGTAGGGAGGGTAGTAGGGGGGTAGTAGGGAGGGTAGCAGAGTACTGACATGTAGCCTGGGTCCGGCGCTCGGAGTGAGGGTTTCTCAGGGTTGCAGGAATGGGGATGGATGTGGATTGGGGGGGTAGTAGGGGGGTAGTAGGGAGGGGTAGTAGGGGGGTAGTAGGGAGGGTAGCAGAGTACTGACATGTAGCCTGGGTCCGGCGCTCGGAGTGAGGGTTTCTCAGGGGGTAGTAGGGAGGGGTAGCAGAGTGTAGTAGGGAGGGTAGTAGGGGGGTAGTAGGGAGGGGTAGTAGGGGGGTAGTAGGGAGGGTAGCAGAGTACTGACATGTAGCCTGGGTCCGGCGCTCGGAGTGAGGGTTTCTCAGGGTTGCAGGAATGGGGATGGATGTGGATTGGGAGGGTAGTAGAGGGGTAGTAGGGGGGTAGTAGGGAGGGTAGTAGGGGGGTAGTAGGGGGGTAGTAGGGAGGGTAGCAGAGTACTGACATGTAGCCTGGGTCCGGCGCTCAGAGTGAGGGTTTCTCAGGGTTGCAGGAATGGGGATGGATGTGGATTGGGGGGGTAGTAGGGAGGGTAGCAGAGTGTAGTAGGGGGGTAGTAGGGAGGGTAGCAGAGTACTGACATGTAGCCTGGGTCCGGCGCTCGGAGTGAGGGTTTCTCAGGGTTGCAGGAATGGGGATGGATGTGGATTGGGAGGGTAGTAGGGAGGGTAGTGGGGGGGTAGTAGAGGGGTAGTAGGGGGGTAGTAGGGAGGGGTAGTAGGGGGGTAGTAGGGAGGGTAGCAGAGTACTGACATGTAGCCTGGGTCCGGCGCTCGGAGTGAGGGTTTCTCAGGGTTGCAGGAATGGGGATGGATGTGGATTGGGAGGGTAGTAGGGAGGGTAGTGGGGGGGGTAGTAGGGGGGTAGTAGGAGGGTAGTAGGGGGGTAGTAGGGAGGGTAGCAGAGTACTGACATGTAGCCTGGGTCCGGCGCTCGGAGTGAGGGTTTCTCAGGGTTGCAGGAATGGGGATGGATGTGGATTGGGAGGGTAGTAGAGGGGTAGTAGGGGGGTAGTAGGGAGGGTAGTAGGGGGGTAGTAGGGGGGTAGTAGGGAGGGTAGCAGAGTACTGACATGTAGCCTGGGTCCGGCGCTCGGAGTGAGGGTTTCTCAGGGTTGCAGGAATGGGGATGGATGTGGATTGGGAGGGTAGTAGAGGGGTAGTAGGGGGGTAGTAGGGAGGGTAGTAGGGGGGTAGTAGGGGGGTAGTAGGGAGGGTAGCAGAGTACTGACATGTAGCCTGGGTCCGGCGCTCGGAGTGAGGGTTTCTCAGGGTTGCAGGAATGGGGATGGATGTGGATTGGGAGGGTCTCTCCTCGTCTATTTTTCTCCTTTTATGGGAAACAGAAGTCTGTTCCTCGCTGGAGATATAAACACGGAGAGACAGAAAACCGCACATGTCTGACAGTCAGAGGAAGACTTCCTCCCCCTCATCCACTCTCTGTGTGTCTGAAATAAGAACTGTCTGTGTGTCCGGATCACATTCCTCACTTTACTCATTATGGAGAAGAAACTCAATTTGTTCCCATGAGGCAGCATGATCTGTTTCTCACTGCGCTCTAATTTTTTTGCAGCATCTGCGCTCTGTCTGTCGCCATGTCTGCGCTCTGTCCGTCTCCCGTGTCTGCGCTCTGTCCGTCTCCGTGTCTGCGCTCTGTCCCTATCCGTGTCTGCGCTCTGTCCCTATCCGTGTCTGCGCTCTGTCCGTCTCCCGTGTCTGCGCTCTGTCTGTCTCCATGTCTGCGCTCTGTCCGTCTCCCGTGTCTGCGCTCTGTCCGTCTCCGTGTCTGCGCTCTGTCCGTCTCCGTGTCTGCGCTCTGTCCGTCTCCGTGTCTGCGCTCTGTCCGTCTCCGTGTCTGCGCTCTGTCCGTCTCCGTGTCTGCGCTCTGTCCGTCTCCGTGTCTGCGCTCTGTCCGTCTCCGTGTCTGCGCTCTGTCCGTCTCCGTGTCTGCGCTCTGTCCGTCTCCGTGTCTGCGCTCTGTCCGTCTCCGTGTCTGCGCTCTGTCCGTCTCCGTGTCTGCGCTCTGTCCGTCTCCGTGTCTGCGCTCTGTCCGTCTCCGTGTCTGCGCTCTGTCCGTGTCTGCGCTCTGTCTGTCTCCGTGTCTGCGCTCTGTCCGTCTCCGTTCTGTCCGTCTCCGTGTCTGCGCTCTGTCCGTATCCGTGTCTGCGCTCTGTCCGTATCCGTGTCTGCACTCTGTCCGTATCCGTGTCTGCACTCTGTCCCTATCCGTGTCTGCGCTCTGTCCATCTCCGTGTCTGCGCTCTGTCCCTATCCGTGTCTGCGCTCTGTCCGTCTCCGTGTCTGCGCTCTGTCCGTCTCCGTGTCTGCGCTCTGTCCGTCTCCGTGTCTGCGCTCTGTCCGTCTCAGTGTCTGCGCTCTGTCCGTCTCCGTGTCTGCGCTCTGTCCGTCTCCGTGTCTGCGCTCTGTCCGTCTCCGTGTCTGCGCTCTGTCCCTATCCGTGTCTGCGCTCTGTCCCTATCCGTGTCTGCGCTCTGTCCCTATCCGTGTCTGCGCTCTGTCCCTATCCGTGTCTGCGCTCTGTCCCTATCCGTGTCTGCGCTCTGTCCCTATCCGTGTCTGCGCTCTGTCCCTATCCGTGTCTGCGCTCTGTCCGTCTCCGTGTCTGCGCTCTGTCCGTCTCCGTGTCTGCGCTCTGTCCGTCTCCGTGTCTGCGCTCTGTCCGTCTCCGTGTCTGCGCTCTGTCCGTCTCCGTGTCTGCGCTCTGTCCGTCTCCGTGTCTGCGCTCTGTCCGTCTCCGTGTCTGCGCTCTGTCCGTCTCCGTGTCTGCGCTCTGTCCCTATCCGTGTCTGCGCTCTGTCCCTATCCGTGTCTGCGCTCTGTCCGTCTCCGTGTCTGCGCTCTGTCCGTCTCCGTGTCTGCGCTCTGTCCGTCTCCGTGTCTGCGCTCTGTCCGTCTCCGTGTCTGCGCTCTGTCCGTCTCCGTGTCTGCGCTCTGTCCGTCTCCGTGTCTGCGCTCTGTCCGTCTCCGTGTCTGCGCTCTGTCCCTCTCCGTGTCTGCGCTCTGTCCGTCTCCGTGTCTGCGCTCTGTCCCTATCCGTGTCTGCGCTCTGTCCGTCTCCGTGTCTGCGCTCTGTCCGTCTCCGTGTCTGCGCTCTGTCCCTATCCGTGTCTGCGCTCTGTCCCTATCCGTGTCTGCGCTCTGTCCCTATCCGTGTCTGCGCTCTGTCCCTATCCGTGTCTGCGCTCTGTCCGTCTCCGTGTCTGCGCTCTGTCCGTCTCCGTGTCTGCGCTCTGTCCGTCTCCGTGTCTGCGCTCTGTCCGTCTCCGTGTCTGCGCTCTGTCCCTATCCGTGTCTGCGCTCTGTCCGTCTCCGTGTCTGCGCTCTGTCCGTCTCCGTGTCTGCGCTCTGTCCCTATCCGTGTCTGCGCTCTGTCCCTATCCGTGTCTGCGCTCTGTCCCTATCCGTGTCTGCGCTCTGTCCCTATCCGTGTCTGCGCTCTGTCCCTATCCGTGTCTGCGCTCTGTCCGTCTCCGTGTCTGCGCTCTGTCCGTCTCCGTGTCTGCGCTCTGTCCGTCTCCGTGTCTGCGCTCTGTCCGTCTCCGTGTCTGCGCTCTGTCCGTCTCCGTGTCTGCGCTCTGTCCGTCTCCGTGTCTGCGCTCTGTCCGTCTCCGTGTCTGCGCTCTGTCCGTCTCCGTGTCTGCGCTCTGTCCGTCTCCGTGTCTGCGCTCTGTCCGTCTCCGTGTCTGCGCTCTGTCCCTATCCGTGTCTGCGCTCTGTCCCTATCCGTGTCTGCGCTCTGTCCGTCTCCGTGTCTGCGCTCTGTCCCTATCCGTGTCTGCGCTCTGTCCGTCTCCGTGTCTGCGCTCTGTCCCTATCCGTGTCTGCGCTCTGTCCCTATCCGTGTCTGCGCTCTGTCCGTCTCCGTGTCTGCGCTCTGTCCCTATCCGTGTCTGCGCTCTGTCTGTCGCCGTGTCTGCGCTCTGTCTGTCGCCGTGTCTGCGCTCTGTCGGTCGCCGTGTCTGCGCTCTGTCCCTATCCGTGTCTGCGCTCTGTCCGTCTCCGTGTCTGCGCTCTGTCCCTATCCGTGTCTGCGCTCTGTCCCTATCCGTGTCTGCGCTCTGTCCGTCTCCGTGTCTGCGCTCTGTCCGTCTCCGTGTCTGCGCTCTGTCCGTCTCCGTGTCTGCGCTCTGTCCGTCTCCGTGTCTGCGCTCTGTCCGTCTCCGTGTCTGCGCTCTGTCCGTCTCCGTGTCTGCGCTCTGTCCGTCTCCGTGTCTGCGCTCTGTCCGTCTCCGTGTCTGCGCTCTGTCCCTATCCGTGTCTGCGCTCTGTCCGTCTCCGTGTCTGCGCTGTGTCCCTATCCGTGTCTGCGCTCTGTCCCTATCCGTGTCTGCGCTCTGTCTGTCGCCGTGTCTGCGCTCTGTCTGTCGCCATGTCTGCGCTCTCTTTGTCGCCATGTCTGCGCTCTCTTTGTCGCCATGTCTGCGCTCTCTTTGTCGCCATGTCTGCGCTCTCTTTGTCGCCATGTCTGCGCTCTCTTTGTCGCCATGTCTGCGCTCTCTTTGTCGCCATGTCTGCGCTCTCTTTGTCGCCATGTCTGCGCTCTCTTTATCGCCATGTCTGCGCTCTCTTTATCGCCATGTCTGCGCTCTTTGTCGCCATGTCTGCGCTCTCTGTATCGCCATGTCTGCGCTCTGTCTGTCGCCATGTCTGCGCTCTGTCTGTCGCCGTGTCTGCGCTCTGTCTGTCGCCGTGTCTGCGCTCTCTTTGTCGCCGTGTCTGAGCTCTGTCTGTCGCCATGTCTGCTCTCTTTGTCGCCATGTCTGCGCTCTGTCTGTCGCCATGTCTGCGCTCTCTTTGTCGCCATGTCTGCGCTCTCTTTATCGCCATGTCTGCGCTCTCTTTGTCGCCATGTCTGCGCTCTCTTTATCGCCATGTCTGCGCTCTCTTTATCGCCGTGTCTGCGCTCTCTCTGTCGCCGTGTCTGCGCTCTCTCTGTCGCCATGTCTGCGCTCTCTTTGTCGCCATGTCTGCGCTCTCTTTGTCGCCATGTCTCTGTCTCTTTGCTCCGCTTGGTTTCTCCTGCTTTCCAGCTCGATGTCTCTGGAAACAATTTGGAGAAATGATTTCCTGTCTCTGGAATTCTGTGGAAGGGAAAGCTGGACATGAGCGCCCCCATCTGGTAGATCTCAGCAGTCGCAGTGACACAAAGTTGCAGATTGTAGATGGTTTTTGGGATTGGATGTTTTATTGACTTCCTTCCAATCTTTATACGGCGGTTTGTCTCTCTATAACGACCGTCTTTCTATTTCCAGGACATTTATTACTAATCAAAAGATTTCCAAATTTCTTTGCACATTCGATGACTGGAGACTGCGGATAGATTACAGGAGATAACCTGAGACTGCGGATAGATTACAGGAGATAACCTGAGACTGCGGATAGATTACAGGAGATAACCTGAGACTGCGGATAGATTACAGGAGATAACCTGAGACTGCGGATAGATTACAGGAGATAACCCGAGACTGCGGATAGATTACAGGAGATAACCAGAGACTGCGGATAGATTACAGGAGATAACCTGAGACTGCGGATAGATTACAGGAGATAACCTGAGACTGCGGATAGATTACAGGAGATAACCAGAGACTGCGGATAGATTACAGGAGATAACCTGAGACTGCGGATAGATTACAGGAGATAACCTGAGACTGCGGATAGATTACAGGAGATAACCTGAGACTGCGGATAGATTACAGGAGATAACCTGAGACTGCGGATAGATTACAGGAGATAACCAGAGACTGCGGATAGATTACAGGAGATAACCTGAGACTGCGGATAGATTACAGGAGATAACCTGAGACTGCGGATAGATTACAGGAGATAACCTGAGACTGCGGATAGATTACAGGAGATAACCTGAGACTGCGGATAGATTACAGGAGATAACCTGAGACTGCGGATAGATTACAGGAGATAACCAGAGACTGCGGATAGATTACAGGAGATAACCAGAGACTGCGGATAGATTACAGGAGATAACCAGAGACTGCGGATAGATTACAGGAGATAACCTGAGACTGCGGATAGATTACAGGAGATAACCCGAGACTGCGGGTAGATTACAGGAGATAACCCGAGACTGCGGATAGATTACAGGAGATAACCCGAGACTGCGGATAGATTACAGGAGATAACCAGAGACTGCGGATAGATTACAGGAGATAACCTGAGACTGCGGATAGATTACAGGAGATAACCAGAGACTGCGGATAGATTACAGGAGATAACCTGAGACTGCGGATAGATTACAGGAGATAACCTGAGACTGCGGATAGATTACAGGAGATAACCAGAGACTGCGGATAGATTACAGGAGATAACCTGAGACTGCGGATAGATTACAGGAGATAACCTGAGACTGCGGATAGATTACAGGAGATAACCTGAGACTGCGGATAGATTACAGGAGATAACCTGAGACTGCGGATAGATTACAGGAGATAACCTGAGACTGCGGATAGATTACAGGAGATAACCTGAGACTGCGGATAGATTACAGGAGATAACCTGAGACTGCGGATAGATTACAGGAGATAACCTGAGACTGCGGATAGATTACAGGAGATAACCTGAGACTGCGGATAGATTACAGGAGATAACCTGAGACTGCGGATAGATTACAGGAGATAACCTGAGACTGCGGGTAGATTACAGGAGATAACCAGAGACTGCGGGTAGATTACAGGAGATAACCTGAGACTGCGGGTAGATTACAGGAGATAACCTGAGACTGCGGGTAGATTACAGGAGATAACCAGAGACTGCGGGTAGATTACAGGAGATAACCTGAGACTGCGGGTAGATTACAGGAGATAACCTGAGACTGCGGATAGATTACAGGAGATAACCTGAGACTGCGGGTAGATTACAGGAGATAACCTGAGACTGCGGATAGATTACAGGAGATAACCTGAGACTGCGGATAGATTACAGGAGATAACCTGAGACTGCGGATAGATTACAGGAGATAACCTGAGACTGCGGATAGATTACAGGAGATAACCTGAGACTGCGGATAGATTACAGGAGATAACCAGAGACTGCGGATAGATTACAGGAGATAACCAGAGACTGCGGATAGATTACAGGAGATAACCAGAGACTGCGGATAGATTACAGGAGATAACCAGAGACTGCGGATAGATTACAGGAGATAACCTGAGACTGCGGATAGATTACAGGAGATAACCTGAGACTGCGGATAGATTACAGGAGATAACCAGAGACTGCGGATAGATTACAGGAGATAACCAGAGACTGCGGATAGATTACAGGAGATAACCAGAGACTGCGGATAGATTACAGGAGATAACCTGAGACTGCGGATAGATTACAGGAGATAACCTGAGACTGCGGATAGATTACAGGAGATAACCTGAGACTGCGGATAGATTACAGGAGATAACCTGAGACTGCGGATAGATTACAGGAGATAACCAGAGACTGCGGATAGATTACAGGAGATAACCAGAGACTGCGGATAGATTACAGGAGATAACCAGAGACTGCGGATAGATTACAGGAGATAACCTGAGACTGCGGATAGATTACAGGAGATAACCCGAGACTGCGGGTAGATTACAGGAGATAACCCGAGACTGCGGATAGATTACAGGAGATAACCCGAGACTGCGGATAGATTACAGGAGATAACCAGAGACTGCGGATAGATTACAGGAGATAACCTGAGACTGCGGATAGATTACAGGAGATAACCTGAGACTGCGGATAGATTACAGGAGATAACCTGAGACTGCGGATAGATTACAGGAGATAACCTGAGACTGCGGATAGATTACAGGAGATAACCTGAGACTGCGGATAGATTACAGGAGATAACCTGAGACTGCGGATAGATTACAGGAGATAACCTGAGACTGCGGATAGATTACAGGAGATAACCTGAGACTGCGGATAGATTACAGGAGATAACCTGAGACTGCGGATAGATTACAGGAGATAACCAGAGACTGCGGATAGATTACAGGAGATAACCAGAGACTGCGGATAGATTACAGGAGATAACCAGAGACTGCGGATAGATTACAGGAGATAACCTGAGACTGCGGATAGATTACAGGAGATAACCCGAGACTGCGGGTAGATTACAGGAGATAACCCGAGACTGCGGATAGATTACAGGAGATAACCCGAGACTGCGGATAGATTACAGGAGATAACCAGAGACTGCGGATAGATTACAGGAGATAACCTGAGACTGCGGATAGATTACAGGAGATAACCAGAGACTGCGGATAGATTACAGGAGATAACCTGAGACTGCGGATAGATTACAGGAGATAACCTGAGACTGCGGATAGATTACAGGAGATAACCAGAGACTGCGGATAGATTACAGGAGATAACCTGAGACTGCGGATAGATTACAGGAGATAACCTGAGACTGCGGATAGATTACAGGAGATAACCTGAGACTGCGGATAGATTACAGGAGATAACCTGAGACTGCGGATAGATTACAGGAGATAACCTGAGACTGCGGATAGATTACAGGAGATAACCTGAGACTGCGGATAGATTACAGGAGATAACCTGAGACTGCGGATAGATTACAGGAGATAACCTGAGACTGCGGATAGATTACAGGAGATAACCTGAGACTGCGGATAGATTACAGGAGATAACCTGAGACTGCGGATAGATTACAGGAGATAACCTGAGACTGCGGGTAGATTACAGGAGATAACCAGAGACTGCGGGTAGATTACAGGAGATAACCTGAGACTGCGGGTAGATTACAGGAGATAACCTGAGACTGCGGGTAGATTACAGGAGATAACCAGAGACTGCGGGTAGATTACAGGAGATAACCTGAGACTGCGGGTAGATTACAGGAGATAACCTGAGACTGCGGATAGATTACAGGAGATAACCTGAGACTGCGGGTAGATTACAGGAGATAACCTGAGACTGCGGATAGATTACAGGAGATAACCTGAGACTGCGGATAGATTACAGGAGATAACCTGAGACTGCGGATAGATTACAGGAGATAACCTGAGACTGCGGATAGATTACAGGAGATAACCTGAGACTGCGGATAGATTACAGGAGATAACCAGAGACTGCGGATAGATTACAGGAGATAACCAGAGACTGCGGATAGATTACAGGAGATAACCAGAGACTGCGGATAGATTACAGGAGATAACCAGAGACTGCGGATAGATTACAGGAGATAACCTGAGACTGCGGATAGATTACAGGAGATAACCTGAGACTGCGGATAGATTACAGGAGATAACCAGAGACTGCGGATAGATTACAGGAGATAACCAGAGACTGCGGATAGATTACAGGAGATAACCAGAGACTGCGGATAGATTACAGGAGATAACCTGAGACTGCGGATAGATTACAGGAGATAACCTGAGACTGCGGATAGATTACAGGAGATAACCTGAGACTGCGGATAGATTACAGGAGATAACCTGAGACTGCGGA
This sequence comes from Lithobates sylvaticus, assembly GCA_028564925.1. Lineage (NCBI taxonomy): Eukaryota > Metazoa > Chordata > Amphibia > Anura > Ranidae > Lithobates > Lithobates sylvaticus. The sequence goes on from CM053031.1 coordinate 285,275,202, forward strand.
TAGATTACAGGAGATAACCAGAGACTGCGGATAGATTACAGGAGATAACCAGAGACTGCGGATAGATTACAGGAGATAACCAGAGACTGCGGATAGATTACAGGAGATAACCTGAGACTGCGGATAGATTACAGGAGATAACCCGAGACTGCGGGTAGATTACAGGAGATAACCCGAGACTGCGGATAGATTACAGGAGATAACCCGAGACTGCGGATAGATTACAGGAGATAACCAGAGACTGCGGATAGATTACAGGAGATAACCTGAGACTGCGGATAGATTACAGGAGATAACCAGAGACTGCGGATAGATTACAGGAGATAACCTGAGACTGCGGATAGATTACAGGAGATAACCAGAGACTGCGGATAGATTACAGGAGATAACCAGAGACTGCGGATAGATTACAGGAGATAACCTGAGACTGCGGATAGATTACAGGAGATAACCTGAGACTGCGGATAGATTACAGGAGATAACCTGAGACTGCGGATAGATTACAGGAGATAACCTGAGACTGCGGATAGATTACAGGAGATAACCTGAGACTGCGGATAGATTACAGGAGATAACCTGAGACTGCGGATAGATTACAGGAGATAACCTGAGACTGCGGATAGATTACAGGAGATAACCTGAGACTGCGGATAGATTACAGGAGATAACCTGAGACTGCGGATAGATTACAGGAGATAACCTGAGACTGCGGATAGATTACAGGAGATAACCTGAGACTGCGGGTAGATTACAGGAGATAACCAGAGACTGCGGGTAGATTACAGGAGATAACCTGAGACTGCGGGTAGATTACAGGAGATAACCTGAGACTGCGGGTAGATTACAGGAGATAACCAGAGACTGCGGGTAGATTACAGGAGATAACCTGAGACTGCGGGTAGATTACAGGAGATAACCTGAGACTGCGGATAGATTACAGGAGATAACCTGAGACTGCGGGTAGATTACAGGAGATAACCTGAGACTGCGGATAGATTACAGGAGATAACCTGAGACTGCGGATAGATTACAGGAGATAACCTGAGACTGCGGATAGATTACAGGAGATAACCTGAGACTGCGGATAGATTACAGGAGATAACCTGAGACTGCGGATAGATTACAGGAGATAACCAGAGACTGCGGATAGATTACAGGAGATAACCAGAGACTGCGGATAGATTACAGGAGATAACCAGAGACTGCGGATAGATTACAGGAGATAACCAGAGACTGCGGATAGATTACAGGAGATAACCTGAGACTGCGGATAGATTACAGGAGATAACCTGAGACTGCGGATAGATTACAGGAGATAACCAGAGACTGCGGATAGATTACAGGAGATAACCAGAGACTGCGGATAGATTACAGGAGATAACCAGAGACTGCGGATAGATTACAGGAGATAACCTGAGACTGCGGATAGATTACAGGAGATAACCTGAGACTGCGGATAGATTACAGGAGATAACCTGAGACTGCGGATAGATTACAGGAGATAACCTGAGACTGCGGATAGATTACAGGAGATAACCAGAGACTGCGGATAGATTACAGGAGATAACCAGAGACTGCGGATAGATTACAGGAGATAACCTGAGACTGCGGATAGATTACAGGAGATAACCTGAGACTGCGGGTAGATTCCATAATTTCTGCTGTGTTAGCCTGTTAGGCCCTGACTGTTCACATGTAGCGATTTGGGATCGTGGGCAGAATTGCTGTGATTCTGACGGCCACCGCGCCTGATTGCAAATCACACTGCAATGTTGGCAAAATGCAGCCACGTGTTTGTGTTCCATTCATTTTTATTGGCACCACAAGGTGGTGTCTTTTTGCTGTGATTGAGTGATTTATCGCACAACAAGCATCCACAGCGTGTTTTGGTGCCACTAAAAATGAATGGAACACAAACACATGTGCTGCGTTTTATAGGTACAAGGAAGCCCAGGTCTTGTTTCACCATGTCCCTTAAGACCCTCCCACTATCATGTTTGGCCATACCCACTTTTTTGCAGTACGTTCTGTATGTATGGACTTTGCACAGTACCACTTCTGCCTGTGCTGCCTTCCACAAGATGGTGCCCCTTTGCACCTGCCCAGATTGGCTATTACAGTGCACCACCAATCTCACTGGGCAATGTTCATAAAAACTGAAATGCGGTTCAGTTCTGAAGAGGGCAAGGCCTAAGCGCAGTGCAGTTCTATCATACCTTAAGGTACAAGGTGCAGAGCTTATAGTGCTGGTGGAGACGCATCTCACGGCCCAACTTTTGCTTGTGCTTAATAAACCATGGATGGGATGACTTTACCAAGCCCCCCACACTGCAAACTCTAGAGGTGCTGCCATATTGGTGGCCAAAACGGTGCAATTTGTACTATTGACGCTCAGGTCTGATCCTCAGGGCAGATTTTTGTTCCTGCATGCTAAAATAAATGGCCTAGAGCTCCTGCTATTAGCAATTTATATACCCCCTCCCCCCTTCCAATTTAATGTTCTAACTGAAGGTATAGCATTTGTCTCAATTTCCCACTGTCCCTGCGGTTTGGCTAGGAGATTTTAACAATGTTATGAATAGGCAGACTGACAATGTCACCTCCTGATAACCCCCCTCACCCGGATACCAGGTTTGGTAGGCTCCTCGACGATCTTGCCCTGGTAGACACACAGATATCCCCAAGATAGGGCATTCTCATTCGCATACCTCCATGCCACACATTGATCTTATATTAACTTCCCGCACTCTTCTCCCAAAACTAGGCAACATGGGGTTCAACCCACGTATCCTCTCTGGCCATGCCCCATATTGGATCGACTCTCCCCCCATAACATACACCTGGAAGCTAAATCCCTTTTGGTTGACGGCTGTCCCTGACCTGGAGGGGGCTGCCACCGAATGGGATTTCTTTTTCCAGTCCAACAGGGACACTGCGTCATTTGATGTGCTATGGCATTCTTTCAAATCCCATGCCCGAATGATTTTATCCCAGCGCATATCAAAACCTCATCTCAAGTGATTAGACAAGCAGAACAGTCCCTTGCGGACACAGAGAAAAATTTTACTGACAGCCCCTCACCATCTACAGCAGATCAGCTGAACATACAGGCAAGAGTAGTAAATAGTCTTCACTTTGAGAAGGCTGAAAGGAAAATATATTCTAGTAAGCAGAGGCAGTATGAATGTGGAGAACGGGCGGGACGACTCTTGGCCTACCTAGCTCACCTAGACCATAGACCTCCTACGGTGGTCCCCATCTGTAACGCTGACGTTGCTCACTGACCCTGACACGGTGACTGGAGAGTTTCGCTCTTTCTTCGCGTCCTTATATTCCTCTGCTACCAACAATCCCCGGGAAGAGATGGTGTCACTCCTAGCGGGTATAGAACTACCTATTACACAAACTCAGTTCGAGATACTAGAGGCTCCCATTACTGAAGAAGAAATAACAAAAGCAATGTCCCTGCTCAATCCATCCAAAGCACCAGGCTCCGACGGGCTCCCTCTTGAATTTTACACTACTTCTAACGAGACCCTAATTCCTAGACTTAGTGAGCTATTCTCCCACATATTTGAGCTCCTTACCCTCCTCCATGAGTGAGGCCTATATCGTACTCATACCCAAACCTGGTAAAAACTTAGAACTCCCTGAATCATATCGCCCTCCTCCAATTAGATATCAAGATTCGCTTGAATAATGTAATACTCACGTTAATCCACCCAGACCAGACTGGGTTCATGCCAGCTAAAAATACGGCATACAACTTACGTAGACTCTACATGAACATTTAGGCTGAACATGATCAGTTGGGCTCCAGGGTTGTTGTGTCTCTCGACACCGCAAAGGCGTTTGATTTGGTCGAGGGGGCATACCTTTGGGAGAGCGATTTGGATCCGGAGCCAACTTCATCAAGTGGGTCCGGCTCCTGTATCAGAGTCCACGCGCCAGGACGCGCCATGGTCAATGGGAAAGTATCTGACCCCTTCCCCCTCTCAAGGGGCACGAGACTTGGATGCCCCCTATCCCTTCTATTATATGCCCTAGCGGTAGAACCCCTCGCTTCCTCCCTCAGAACACATACAGATATCCGGGGACTGCGGTGCGGGACCCTAACAGAAAAGGTCAGTTTATACGCAGATGATATGCTGCTATACCTAGAAGATGCAGGCCCGTCCCTACAAATAGTCCTTGAAATTATTCAAAACTTCGGTAGATACTCTGGCCTGAAGATTAATTGGGACAAATCCCAGGTCCTCCCCCTTGACGTTGGTGCCCCCACAGAACTACAGACCTCCTCCTCACTCCTCCGAGTTAGCTCTATGACATACCTCGGGATTGTGATCACCAGATCGCCAGAAGAGTTTGTTAGACTTAACATAGAACCCCTGATAGCGACTCTAAAATCCAAAACACAGACATGGGCAAAACTACCCCTTGGGATGCTGGGCCGGGTGAACCTAATTAAGATGGTTCTCCTCCTCAAATTCTTGTATGTCCTATGGCATGCCCCAACTTACCTGCCCCTCAGAATCTTCAAATCTATTGAAGCCAAGCTTGAAACATGAGCTGTCCTGGCAAATGCTGAAGAACCCCACCGAATTGGGAGGCGCGGCATTGCCTGACTTTAATCTCTACTACCTGGCGGCACAACTGTCCTGTTTCTTTTACCTAGAAAACACGATAAGAACCGATACCTGACTCTGACATGTTCCCCCTATGGCCGGGAGCTTACCCACCCCTTCCAGATTCTGCTTAGAGATACCCCAGGTGCATGGGGATTGAGAAACCGCAAAGGACTACTATACCATTGTAGGGTGTGGGAGGTGGTGAGGCGTAGCCTGAGGTTACCACCAACGCATTTCCACACACCCCTATGGGACAATCCCGGGCTAAAAGAATTTCTATCTGTGCCAGACCATGCCCTATGGCTCAAACGAGGGATAAGATACCTGTCAGATGTGTACCACGACACTATTCTCAAATCGTTCCAGCAACTCAAGGAGGAATTTGATCTCCCCAACTCCATGCACTTTCACTACCTCCAGCTCCATCACGCCCTCCAGACTCAATGTAGTGAGAGTTCTCCTAACGTAGAGCATTTAGATATTCTGTATGCCATAACGGTACAAGACTCTCGTAAACTTATCTCAGGACTTTACAATTCACTGCTCTGACCCACAGCGACAATCCTTGCGTATAGACTAAAAGATTGATGGGCTGCGGATGTGGGGGGGCTGGAGGATGATGAATGGGAGGAGGCTTTAGGTACCTGTAAAAAAGTTTCCACTAAATTGTCGGAGCACCTTACGCAACTCTACATTATGCACAGATCATATTTGGCCCCCCCCCCCTCCGCTTGGCCAAATACAAACCCGACCAAAACCCACTGTGTCCCAGATGTGACAGTTCACTCAGTACCTTTTCCATCTTCTCTGGTCATGTCCAGCAATACAAGACTATTGGTCCCACATAGTGAAATTCATTCATGACGAGATGGGGTCCCCTCTGACACTATGTCCCAAACAATGCTTACTGGGGGTGTTCCCCGATACCGACTCGGATAAATTCCATAAAATATTCCTCCAAGAGACACTATTCATCGCTAGGTTACTAATAGCGAGAAAATGGTTACAAGCTGCACCACCGACACTCCAGGAGTAGATCTCTGCAATAAATAATGTCTTGCCATACAAAAAGGAGATATATGCCCATAGAGGTTGCCCAATCAAGTATTGCAAAATCTGAATGAATGAATGAATAATTTGTATAGCGCTACAATGCGAACCAAATCGCCTCAAGGCTCTGTATTGGTGCTTTGTTGTCAGCTTCTTAGAAGAGGCGGGTCTTGAGTTTTTTCCTGAAGGCCCGATGGTTTTCTTCCATGCGCATGTAGGTTGGTAGAGCATTCCTTGGACAGCGAATCTTCGTTCCCCTTTTGATTTGTAGCGGGACTTGGGGATGAGGAGGAGGTTTTGGTCGGACGATCGAAGACTGCGATTGGGTGTGTAGTGTGTTATCTTCTCGCGTAGGTATTGGGGAGCGTCTCCATGGACGCATTTGTGGGTGAGGCAGAGGGTCTTGAATGTGACCCGATTCTTTACGGTTAGCCAATGTAGGCTCCTCAGGGGAGGGGAGATGGATTCCCACGTTTTTTTTCCTGTTATCAGCCTTGCCGCCGTATTTTGGATAAGTTGTAAGCGCGCAAGTTGATATTGGGGTAATCCTATGTAGAGGGAGTTAGCGTAGTCAAGTCATGAATTAATGACCGTTCCAACTACCACTGCTTTGTCCTCCTTTGGAATGAAGGGGATGAGTCTGCGTAGCAGGCGGAGTAGATGGTGAGAACCACTGACTACCGATCCTATTTGGGCATCCATTGACATTTCTGAGTCAAAAATGACTCCGAGACTCTTGGTCCTTGGGGAGATGGTCTGTCCAAAGATGGTAAGAGGTGTCCAAGGGATCTTGGTTCGGGGGTTTTGGTTTGCATGTAGAATAAGAAGTTCTGTTTTTGATTCATTGAGTTTAAGAGAGCTGGTAGTCATCCAGTCGTCTATCAGAGTGAGGCAGTTTTGTAATTGCTGATGATGGTCTTTTTGTCCAGTGATACGAAAATATAATTGAGTGTCGTCAGCGTATGAGTGGAAGCCGAGGTCTGATCTTCTGATGATGTTGAGGAGTGGAAGCAGAGGTCTGATCTTCTGATGATGTTGAGGAGTGGAAGCAGAGGTCTGATCTTCTGATGATGTTGAGGAGTGGAAGCCGAGGTCTGATCTTCTGATGATGTTGAGGAGTGGAAGCAGAGGTCTGATCTTCTGATGATGTTGAGGAGTGGAAGCAGAGGTCTGATCTTCTGATGATGTTGAGGAGTGGAAGCAGAGGTCTGATCTTCTGATGATGTTGAGGAGTGGAAGCAGAGGTCTGATCTTCTGATGATGTTGAGGAGTGGAAGCAGAGGTCCGATCTTCTGATGATGTTGAGGAGTGGAAGCTGAGGTCTGATCTTCTGATGATGTTGAGGAGTGGAAGCAGAGGTCTGATCTTCTGATGATGTTGAGGAGTGGAAGCAGAGGTCTGATCTTCTGATGATGTTGAGGAGTGGAAGCCGAGGTCTGATCTTCTGATGATGTTGAGGAGTGGAAGCAGAGGTCTGACCTTCTGATGATGTTGAGGAGTGGAAGCAGAGGTCTGATCTTCTGATGATGTTGAGGAGTGGAAGCTGAGGTCTGATCTTCTGATGATTTTGAGGAGTGGGCGGATGTAGATGTTGAAGAGCACCGGCGACAAGGGTGATCCTTGAGGGACTCCATAAGAGATTGCCCGGGTTTCAGAGGTGAAAGCTCCTAGTTTCACTGTCTGAGACCGATTTCCTAAGAAGGATGCGAACCATTGTAGATCTGACTCTGTGACTCCTGCTACTTCTGTGAGGCGGATGAGTAGAGTATTGTGGTCCACAGTATCAAATGCTGCACTGAGGTCCAACAGTACCAGGAGACATGATTCTCCGTCATCTGCTGCTTCGAGGGCGTCGTCCCATATCTTCAGGAGTGCGGTTTCTGTCCCATGGCCTGGGCGGAAGCCTGATTGTAGAGGGTCCAGGAGTTTGTGTTAGTCCAGGTGGCGTTGTATCTGTTGTACTACTGCCTTCTCCATAATCTTGGAGATGGTGTTCAGGCTTGTTATCGGTCTGCGGTGGTTAGGGTCCTGAGGGTCGAGGTTGGGTTTCTTTAGCAGGGGTTTGATGATGCCTTGTTTGAGGGCGCCCGGAACAGTCCCTTCTTTAAACGATTGATTTATGAGGTGAGTTAGGGTGGGAGCCAAGATGTCGGAGCATTCTTTCAGGAGTTTTGTGGGGATGATGTCAATAGGAGATGTGCTGTCTCTGAGGTTTTTGATGATGTTTTTAGTGGTGTCCGTGGTGATTGGGATCAAAGAAAACTTTGGTGGATGAAGGATATTCGTGACAATATCTTCTTTTCGCTCTAATTGACTGAGGTTGGATGTTTTTTTCTGATGAATTATTTTCTGGATGTTGTCGATTTTTGTCAATGAAAAAAATCTGATAACTCATTGCAGAAATCTTGGGTTTCGTTTGCTGGGGGCTCTAAGCATGCCGGGTTCATCGACTGAGCGACTATTTTAAAAAGTTCCTGAGGGTGGTTTAGTGCCGATGAGATGGTATTTGCGAAATAATCTTTTTTAGCTTTGAAGATTGCTTTGTGATAATTCTCTGTGAGTCCTTTGTAGTTTGACTGACTGATTTTCCTTGGTAGGATTTCTTCTCCATGCTCTTTCGGCTCTTCTGCGTTTTTGCTTGAGTAGTGTGAGAGAGCTATTAAACCATCTCGAGTTTTTCCTCCGGATGAGTGTTCTGCGTTTTGGAGCCACTGAGTCTGCTGTTTGTAGTAATACATTGTTTAGGGAGCTGAGTGTTTGTTCCATTGAGTGGGTTAAATTCAGCTTAGCTATTTTGTTTGCTAAAGTGATTTTTGAAGGTTTCGGAGTGTAGTTTCTTCTGCGATCTGGTCCAATGAGTTGTTGCCGGTTTCTGTTTTTGCTGGGTGGCATTGGTGGAGACTTTTAAATTTGATGGCGTAGTGGTCTGTCCATGGTAGTGGTATGTTGTCGAGTATGTTGATGTTCAAATTTTGTTTGAAGATGAGGTCCAGGGTGTGTCCTGAGCCGTGTGTTGGAGTCTTTATCAGTTGCTGGAGACCCAGTTCTTCCAGTTGGCCGATGCAGGCGGTCGCGATAGGGTCTTGGGAAGAGTTTGCCCAGAGATTAAAGTCTCCAAGTACCAGGAAGTTTTTGGATTTCAGGGTGTGTCATGAAATGAATTCCGTGAGGGGTGTAAGCAGATTGGTCTTTGGTCCTGGTGGTCTGTAGCAAAGTAGTATGTGAATGGTGTCTTGGGGTGTTGATTGAAGATGTAGCGTCAGTGTCTCCATAAAAGGCACTGAGTTCTGCAAAATCGGTTTGGTAAGCACCAGGTGCGATTTAAAAATCACTGCTAGGCCTCCTCCTTTTTTTCCAATCCGATGCTCAGTTCGGATCCTGTAATTCTCCGGCACTAATTCGGTGAGGATGGTGTTGCAGTCGGGAGTTAGCCAGCTTTCCGTGATGAAGAGACAGTCTATGTTGTTTTGGGTGATGAAGTCGTGTACTTCCAGTCTGTGTTTGGCTGCAGACCATGGCGCATGCTAATTGCTGGACAAAAGAGAACAATTTTTGGGACTTTGTGTGAAGCACATTACTAACTCAAGAATGGACTGTTCAGATTATCCACTTAGACCTAATATCCTATTGTATCATGTGTATTGACTTATTATTATACCTTCAATGTGCATGTATACCCATTTTAATAAATAACTATATTTATCTTGATTGGTCCATTCTTGAGTTAGTAATGTGCTTCACACAAAGTCCCAAAAATTGTTCTCTTTTGTCCAAAATATCGGGGATGGAGGTACATAATTCATTATTGCCTCATATAAAGTCCCACACCTAGCTTTAACCTAGTCTTAGCCCATGTCTTTTTTCTCATGTTATCGGGGATGGAAGCACATCACTAAACCATTATACTCATTATATCATTTTAATCTGTGACTTATTGCTGCCAAGACGTTTCTCTCACTTATAGGGACTAGCTCTGCCAGGTCGGGTTAGGCTTTGTTTCGTTGTCCTCGGGAGCTGCGACGCACACCGAGTCCTCCCCCCTCCTCCCTCCTATTGGTCGGAGACGGGGCAGGCACTCGCTGTGGGTCGACGCCACACCCACACGTCGAGTCAGTGACGTCATTCATGACGCCGCTTCGCCGACGTGTTTATCTACTCTGCGTACTTTATGAGGGAGGTATTGGCGCCAAAACGCTGAGCACACACTGTGGCCCGGGCGGCGGCGCAGCCCCTCTCTCATTACGCTGTGTGACGTTGCCGGCCATCATTGGTTCACGGTTGATACATATAGCACACACACACTGAGATCACACCTTAACTCTATCCACTTGTTAAAGACACTGCTGCACATTATTGGACTCCCCTCAACATACCCCTGCAGGTACCTTTTGCACTATTAAGCTCACTTAACCCTTTATCTTTTTCCGTTTGGGGCTCGTTTGTTATAGGGCCACGTTTATGATCTGAACTCAATATTCACCCTGCCACTCTATGTAAATTTTGTTCTCCTCACATTCACTGGGGTGCTCTCTCTCTTTTTTTCTTTTCTTTTTTCTTTTTTCTTTTCCTTTTTAGTGCATTAATTGGATAACTAGCTTATCACCAATTTTATACCACCAGCTATCATGCAACATGCACACCATACAACACTTATTTCCCAGCTGCATTTTGGACATTCTTGCGTATGTTCAATTTGGCTGCTGGTGCCACCTTCCGTGCCTTTGATGTTGCCGTCTCAGCTCCCGGGGATAACGTCTTTCAAAGTGTCCTCTACCAGTGATACCACCAACCAGACGTACCTACATACTACAGATAGGTGAGAGTGTTTGGGACCTTTTATGCTCCCCCTCTTTCCTCTGTGTCTTATATCTTTTTTTAACACATACAATCTCTGGCATTTCTTCTTATAGATACCTCCAAACTATGCATCTGCTCCTGATGAGTGGTAATGTAACCACGAAACGCGTAGAGCTTGTTTATGATGCTATGTCACAGCTTCTAGGTCTACCTCTTATACCATAATGCATCTCTACTATAATGAACCAATTGTTTATTACCAATGTGCCTATATGATGCCATTGCAATGTGGTCTACATGCCTTAGGTCTGTCACTCATTTTTTAACTATGTTGAGATATTTGTTCTGGATTATGAACTGTTCAGACTTTATCCATCAAGATTTAATAATACGCTGTATCATTGTTAATTATTTGGTACCTTTATTATTTCTATTCTACTATGTTGAGATAACTGTCTTTTACTATGAACTGTTCAGATTATCCACTTAGACCTAATATCCTATTGTATCATGTGTATTGACTTATTATTATACCTTCAATGTGCATGTATACCCATTTTAATAAATAACTATATTTATCTTGATTGGTCCATTCTTGAGTTAGTAATGTGCTTCACACAAAGTCCCAAAAATTGTTCTCTTTTGTCCAAAATATCGGGGATGGAGGTACATAATTCATTATTGCCTCATATAAAGTCCCACACCTAGCTTTAACCTAGTCTTAGCCCATGTCTTTTTTCGCATGCTAATTGCTGAGGTTGAGTTGGTATCTTCCTGTGTTTGATGGTTGATCGTAGGTCGGTCTTTCTGTAGAATTTTTTGAATGGAGGCTGGCAATGTTGAGGTGGCATTCCTTAGCCTTAGGGATGAGCCGAACACCCCCGGGTTCGGTTCGCACCAGAGCCTTCGAACGGACCAAAAGTTTGCGCAAATTTTCCAACCTTATTCGTTACAATGGACGCGAACGTTCAAAATTAAAATTGCTAATTATAACGGCCAATATGCATGTTAATGTCCTAAAACAGGTTTGGGGACCCGGGTCCTGCCCCAGGGGACATGTATCAATGCAAAAAGAACTTTTAAAAACTGACGTTTTTTCGGGAGCAGTCATTTTAATGATGCATAAAGTGAAAAAAAAAGTGAAATTTTCCTTTAAATATGGTACCTGGGGGGTGTGTAAAGTATGCCTGTGAAGTGGCATGTGTTTCCCGTGTTTAGAACTGTCCCTGCACAAAATGACATTTGTAAAGGAAAAAAAGAAGCCATTTAAAACCGCTTGAGGCTTTAATGTCATGTCTTGTCCTGGCAATATGGCTGAAAATCCTAGAGAAAAATGGCATGGCTAGCCCATCAAACCCCCCCCCCCCCACCCCAGCCCCTTTGGGCCTTGTATGGATATTAAGGGGAACCCCGCACCCAAAATAAAACCCTATACCTACAACCCTATATACTCTGAACAGCAGTATATAGGCGGTGCAAACAAGACACGGACTGTAGGTTTGTTCTTAAGTAGAATCTGCGGACTGAAGGTATAGTGGGGTTGGAGAATGTGACGGAATGTCCCTACACTCCTCTTGAGTGCGTTCGTCATATATCACTTCCTCCCAGTCTGGATACGGATATCAGATATTCCAACCGCTCCCAAGCACCAAACGAGACGAGACTTGCTTAGTGCCAACGTGGACTGATTTATTACAAAACTAAAACTGGCATTTATATACAGTAGAAGAGGAGATCCCCCCCTCCTGCTCATATTACTTTAACAATACACTTGTAACAACTTAACATAAACAAATTAACTAATCCCTTTAAGCAGCCGATGTGACTCATCAGGATTTCACTACCTGGCCAGACTTGTCACCGAGCTAAACACAATTGATTATAAATTATCATAATTATAACCACACGACATTGTATCACAATAGCAGGAGACCACCAGTAACAGACGGACCGTCTACTACATTGTACAGAGGACAATGTGATCAGCTCTCTCAATTAACATCTTGAGTTCATGACCCTAGCATCTGACAGTGTGTGTCTCAACAGCATGAGACAACACACATGATATATAAAGCATTGAATCTGACTGGGGTTGGGGTTCTCCTTCACCCTGTGCCTCTTAAAATCCAGGGCCCATAATCGGTTGGCAGGAGGCTCGCATTTAGTCCTCTCAAAAAGCCTGTGTCCCGGCTAGGTCTGTCACATTTCTCCCCTTTCGGCAGGAGACTAACACAGGAGGAGACCCCAGACGGGTTGATTCCGAAGTTAGTCTATAGTTCCAGTCCTCTAATGCCGGTACCCACACAGTACCCCAAACAAATTGTTTCAAACAGAGCACTGCTCACCCAGCCAACCTCTGCCTCTCTCAGAGAACATATCCGCCGCTGGGGAGAGGCCTGGACTGGTCCTTCTCCCTGGAGTCTTTTCAGTCGCTGGAGAGAAGACAGAGTGACTGGGCTCACTCCATCATGCTGTTGGGGATCTGGGCCGACCGCCCAGCATCCCTGGAGTATACAAGTGGGGACTGAAGTCCCATCCACCGATATTAGCTCAAGCTGCAGTTGTGAAGTGCAGATTGCATCCTCTCCTTGGGTCCTGAGCTGCTGCTCGGGAGTGACCACCACCTCCTCACCCTTGGCCTCCAGAACTGCCACAAGTGTGGGGCAGAGGTCTTGGACCCTCTGTCCGGTTGCCAGCACTTTAGCTGGGTTGGTGTTATCATTCTGGGGTGCCGTCTGCTGCTGGACAGTGTGACCGATTGCCCCAGCTTCTTGAAGCTGTAGAGACACTGTAGGTGCTAGGCAGAGGCCAGCGGTGCTCTGCCCTGTTGCCAGTGATTCAGCTGGGAGTAGCAGCTTCACTACATCAGCTTGTCGCCGGAGAGAGGGGCCCACTGCCCCGGCTTCCTGGAACTCCACAGATACGGCTGTTGGTGCTGGGCAGAGCTCAGTGAAGTTTGGCCCTAATACCAGCTCTTCTGATGGAGGCTCATCAGGTTGTTTTTCCTCAGAAGAAAAGTCTATTAAATCACTTGTCTCTACAACTGATGTCTGGGGATAGAGGTTCACCATCTGTCCGTGGAACCTAGAAGATGCCATCAGTGCTGGGCAGAGGTTAGCAGAGCTCTGCCCTGTTGTCAGCACTTCAGCTTTGGGGATGGAAATCTCCACATTTTCCACTGCCGATTCTCTGGCATGCTGCTGGGCAGGCACATTCCTCCATCCAAGATCATCCCATGCAGAAACAGGATCATCAAGGTCAGTCAGCACTTGCTGCATCCGCCATAAGACCTCCGCATCCATAGCTGCAGGGGCAGGTTGGCAAAGCACACTGTTACTCTGCCACATTGCTGACTTTTCAGCCAGGATTTCAGAGTTGTCCACTGGCATTTCCTTATAGTCCCAGGCAAAGGGAGCCCAGCCCTGGCACTGAGCAGAGTCTAGCAGCTGTCTGTAGGCGATCTCCAGCTCCCATTCCTGATCGGCCAGAAACTCCAAATCTTCCAGTGCCCAGAGCACTTCCGAGATGTTCAGTAGCCCTTTTCTGAAATCCATGATTTCATCCAACCGCCACTCCAAATCACTCCCAAAGTTAGAGTCCCCTGTCAGCTTCACATACAACAGTCCCAGGCCGCCATAGCCAAAGCCTTCCATTGGGCTGTCATCTGCTATCCAAGGGCATGCTTGGGATACATGCCACCGGAGGGCTCTGTAACTCTCATCCAGCTTCATCTCTGCCCAGATCAGCCTGCTTAATTCAGCTGTCTGCTCCTTGTGCGGTTTCTCTCCCAAAAACAGCACCCGCAATCCATACTGCGACCAGTACCTTTCCTGGATGGAGGGGAGAACTTTTCCCTGGTGACGCCGCTCACAGGCTAGCGCTTCCTTCCAGAGTTCACAGCGGATAGAATCAAACCATCCCAGCAGGACCTGCTCTGATACTGGTCCTCTGTGCTGTAGCTGCATCTCTCGCAACCTCCTCCTGAATTCGTCTTCCATGGCGGCTGGTATCTGTACCTCTCCTCCTCTCCTGCTATCCGGACCTTGGATCCAGGTGGAGGTTTGGATGTCCCAGACTGCAGGAAGCATCCCACTGCTTGCCAACAATGTGACGGAACGTCCCTACACTCCTCTTGAGTGCGTTCGTCATATATCACTTCCTCTCAGTCTGGATACGGATATCAGATATTCCAACCGCTCCCAAGCACCAAACGAGAGGAGACTTGCTTAGTGCCAACATGGACTGATTTATTACAAAACTAAAACTGGCATTTATATACAGTAGAAGAGGAGACCCCCCTCCTGCTCATATTACTCTAACAATACACTTGTAACAACTTAACATAAACTAATTAACCCCTTTTACGCAGCCGATGTGACTCAGGATTTCACTACCTGGCCAGACTTGTTGTCACCGAGCTAAACACAGTTGATTATAAATTATCATAATTATAACCACACGACATTGTATCACAATAGCAGGAGACCACCAGTAACAGACGGACCGTCTACTACATTGTACAGAGGACAATGTGATCAGCCCTCTCAATTAACATCTTGAGTTCATGACCCTAGCATCTGACAGTGTGTGTCTCAACAGCATGAGACAACACACATGATATATACAGCATTGAATCTGACTGGTGTTGGGGTTCTCCTTCACCCTGTGCCCCTTAAAATCCAGGGCCCATAATCGGTTGGCAGGAGGCTCGCATTTAGTCCTCTCAAAAAGCCTGTGTCCCGGCTAGGTCTGTCACAGAGATGCCAGCTGATGAGGAGCAAGGAGAGGTCCGCTTTGTTCTTTGGTGTGGGTCTTTAATGTGCGCTTGCCAATGAGCTGTATGACAGGTCGACATATGTCTGGTCATGCTTGTGGTGCCCAAGCGGCTGATGTTTTGGCCACGCGAGATACGCTTGAGACATATGTTGCAAATAGCAGTGGTGCGATCTGATGCACTCGTCTCAAAAAAGGCCCACACCAAGAACTTTTGTGATAACGTGCAGAGGCAGCGCCCTGCACAGGCGGAGCTCTGCGGTGTGATTCAGTTGGTGTGCTGGCCTCTAGCTGGCCTCTGGAGGGCATCCTGCCTCGTTGGACATGTGCCACCGCCTCCTCATCCTCTCTCCCTTCAGGCACCCACGTGGAGTCAGTGACCTCATCATCCCCTCCCTCTTCACCACTGGAGAAAACCTGGCAGTAAGCTGCAGCTGGTGGAACATGACTGCCAGATTGCTGTCCTTGAGCATGCCCTCTCTCTGCGCACACGCTACTGCCTTCCTTTAGCTGGGTATCATCATCCGAGCCTTCAAAACGTTGGGCATCCTCCTGGAGCATATACCCAACACTGTGCTCAAACAGTTCGGGGCACTCCTCAGGAGGACATGGTGGGTCTAGGGAAGGGGTGCCTGATGATGCCATTGAGTACGCATTGGCAGCTGCTCTGCCAGTACCCTGAGCCTGGGTGAGAGAGGATGAGGAGGGCTTGGTCATCCATTCTACCAAGCCTTCGGCATGATGCGTCTCAACATGTCCAGCTGCCGAAAACAAGGACAAGCGTGTCCCATGGCCATGTGCTGATGACGATGCACCACGTCCACGACCAGCACTGTTTTCTCTAGAAACAGAGCCTGCTTGCCCTGTGTTCTTGCCTCGGGACTGTCTGCCTCTCCTTGGCGGTCTTCCAGTCATTGTAGTGGGTAGTGTATATTGTGCTGGAGTCACACAGCACACACACTAACTCCTGCAGATGGCTGCCTTAGATGACAGCAACAGGGCCTTATGGCAGATAGAGACTGCCTTATATGACTGACAACAACTGGGCCTTATAGCAGAATACAGAGGCTGATGTGGTTTTATGTGTAATGTACTAACAGAGCACACACACACACACTAGCTCCTGGAGATGCCTGGCTGCCTTCGATGACAAGAACTGGGCCTTACGGCAGATAGAGACTGCCTTATATGACTGACAACACCTGGGCCTTATAGCAGATACAGAGGCTGAGGTGGTTTTATGTGTGCTGACACACACACACTAGCTCCTATAAATCCCTGCCTGCCTTAGATCACAATAGGACAGAAGGTTATACTGCAATGCTGTACTAATAGCATAGGACAGAGGGTGCTACTGCAATGCTGTACTAACAGCACGCACACACCAGACTAATCCCCAGAATCAAAGCAGTTAGACTCAGCAGCAGATAATGTCACCACTCAGCAGCAGTGCAATCAGCAGAGATGATGAGTATTCACTTCAGTAGTGATAATGAATCAGCAATGAATCGGCAATGAATCAGCATCAGCAGTCTGCCTATTAAGAATCAAAGCCGGAACACATGTGCACTAGGCCGACGGCGCGGCGGCCTTTTATACAGTGGGGCGTGTACTAAAGCCCCTGAGCTATAATTGGCTACAGGCATCCTGCCTGTAGCCAATTATTGCTCTCCTCGCTGCCAGCGCTGTGATTGGCCAAGCATGCGGGGTCACAGTGCATGCTTGGCCAATCATCAGCCAGCAATGCACTGCGCCTGGCGCAATGCATTGCGGGCCGCTCGCATCACACGAATGTGATGGGAACGGCCCAAGTAGTTCTGGGCTCGCCGAGCGGGCGAACGCCCAATGCTCGATTCGAACGTGGGTTTGAATCGAACACCGAGCCCATCCCTACTTAGCCTGTGGAGAACTTCTGCTGAATATTTGAAGTAGCACATGGCGGGAGGATGAAGTTGATGGCACCAGGATGACTGAGCTGATGATCCTGATCCGGGTTTTTCCTGTTATCAGTCTAGGTATCAGACTTGCCGCCGTGTTGAGGCTATTTGTAAGCGCGCAAGTTGATCATGTAATGCCCTATGTGGAAGGAGTGAATCGTTCCGGTAGGGGTGATGGGGGGCCTGTTGAACCTACCGCCCTCCCATTTGATCCAGAGGAAGGCGAAAAACCCCTAACTGTGCCGGCCAATCGCTCAGTAGGGGAAAAAAAATCCTTCCTGACTCCCGGTGGTGGTCGGACCACGGGCTCTGGATCAACGACTAGTAGGGGGGAACTTACCTGATTGGAGATAATCCCAGCGGCGCTTGGTGTGTGACCTGGTGCCTCTGCGGTGAAGTCCGGTTGCTACGGCAGTGGGGTTCTGAGAGGGAAGGGCAAGCCGGCTTGCCGAAAGGAAGTAAGGGTAAGCTGAGAGGTGGGATGGTATGGGCTGGGTCTCAGCCGCAGCCGCTTTCTTCCTCGTCTAGCAAGCTAGAGCAGAGGCGACGGCGGCTGTGGATGTTGCCCACCCAGGTGACTGACCTGAATTGGAGCAGTTCCCGTTAGCACCTGCTGGGAGGTCCTGGGGATGTCCTGGCTGAATCTGGGTTGACCAAGATGGCCGCCGACTAGGCCGAAGCCCCGGGTTTGCCTGGTCTCGGCTGCCCGGTGGGTGTGGAGGCGGTCGCGGATGGGGGTCCGATGAGCGTGGGTACCCGGTGGTGTGGGTGCTAGATGAGGGGCGGCTGCTGGGGCAGCTGCTGCCGACGAAGCGGTGTTCTAGCGCCGGCCGGACTAGGCTGGAGCCGCGGTGTTTCCTGACCGCCTGCCCGGCGAGGCTGGCGGGCTGGGAGAAGCAGCGGTGACGGACGCTGGGAAGGTGAGGTGATCGTGTGAGGGCCGGGGGGTCGCTTACCCGGTCCTCGTGCCTGGGGGGGGGGACTCGGAAGCCGATTCAAGGCTGCTGGCTGCTGAGGATTAGGGAAGGCTGGCCTGAAAAGGCCGGGGCTACTGACGAAGCTACGGAGCTAGTGCCAACAGTTTATGCAGCGCTTTACAATATAAAAGGGAGACAATAATATAATACAATAAAATACAAGAGGATTAAGAGGGCCCTTCTCAGAAGAGCTTACAATCTAATAGGGTGGGGGAAGTGGTACAAATGGTTGTAACTGTGGGGAATGAGCTGTTGACTGTGGGGAATGATCATGAGACGTGATCGGCTTCCCTGAAGAGATGAGTTTTCAGGGATCGTTTGAAGGTAGCAAGAGTAGGGGATAGCAGGACAGGTTGAGGTAGCGAGTTCCAGAGGATGGGAGAGGCTCTGGAGAAATCCTGGAGATGAGCATGAGAGGAGGAAACGAGAGAACTTGAGAGTAGGAGGTCAATTATTAACCACCTGATTACTTTGCACTTAAACCCCCCTCGTGACCAGACCAATTTTCAGCTTTTGGCGCTGACGCACTTGGAATGACAATTTTTACCATTTTTTTCCCACAAATAGAGCTTTCTTTTGGTGGTATTTAATCACAGCCGGGTTTTTATTTTTTGCTAAACAAATAAAAAAAGATGGAAAATTAAAAAAAAAAAAAAAAAATCATGTTTAATAGTTTGTTATAAAATTTTGCAAACATGTAATTTTTTTTGATATGCGCTGATGAGGCGGCACAGGTAAGCACTGATAGGCTGCACTGGTGGGGACAGATAAGTCGGTACTGATGGGCACAGCAAAGATGGCACTGATGGGCACGGATGGGTGGCACCGATGGGCACTGATGGATGGCACTGATAGATGGCACTGATGGGCACTGATAGGGGGCACTGATGAGCACTGGTAGGGGACACTGATGAGCACTGGTAGGTGACACTGATGTGCAGCACTGGCACTGTGGGCACTGACAGATGGCACTGTGGGCACTGACATATGGCACTGTGGGCACTGACATATGGCACTGTGGGCACTGACAGGTGGAGCTAGTGGGCACTTTTATTATGCAAAGGAGAGCACCATGGACCCTGGGCATATTGCAGTGAGTGGGACTGATGTCCCTCTCACTGCCGCCGGTGATCGGCTTTTTTCTTTCTCCTCGCGCTGTAAGCGCGAGCAGGAAAAAAAAGCCGATTACCGGCTCGGTTATTTTCACATGATCAGCTATCATTGGCTGACAGCTGATCACGTGGTAAGGGGTCGGGATCGACCCCTTACTCGGATCTGTGATCCAGCGAGTCTCACAGACTCGCGGATCACAGAGCGCACCGCGCGCGCCCTTCAGGGGGCGCGCAGACAGCTCGTTGCCGGGACGACGTCAATAGACGTCGTCCCGGCACATCAGATCCGCGCTGTAGCCGCCATTTGGCTATAGCGCGGGTCTAAGGTGGTTAAGGTAATACGGATCCCAGCATGGTCAGGGTAACAAAGTTCACAAATGTTTGTAATTTCTTTGTTGTTTTTGTAGAATAACTGAAAAAGGGTATTTGTGATACTAACATGTGGAAAAACATTCCACCATCAGGTAATAAAAATGCAACAAATTATTGTATTTAGTTAAGGAATCTGTGTTTGGTTAATTTTATATCATTTATTTTCATAGGCTTTGATTTTTAATTAATGAAAAAACCTTTAATATAGGATGCATCCAAAACTATGGTGTCAAAAAGCGTTATAGGTTGTTAACCACATCAATACTGGGCACTTTCGCCCCCTTCCTTTCCAGACCAATTTTTAGCTTTCAGAGCTCTCGCACTTTCAATAAGAATTGCGCGGTCATGCAATGCTGCACCCAAATGAAATTTTTATCATTTTGTTCGCACAAATAGAGCTTTCTTTTGGTGGTATTTATTCATGACTCTGTTTTTTATTTTTTGCGATATAAGCAAAAAAAGAGCGGAAATTTTGAAAAAAATATATATATTTTCTTTATGCTAGTTTAAAAGAAATCCAATAAAATCAAATGTTGTCATAAATTTAAGCCAAAATGTATTCTGCTACATGTTTTTGGTAAAAAAAATCCCGTTAAGTGTATAATAATTGGTTTGTGTGATCACGGACATATGTATGCAAATGATCATGAACAGATGTGCGCAGGTGATCACGGACATATGTGTGCAGATAATCATTGGGACATGTGATTTTACTGGTATATATGTGGGGACATGTGTTTTGGGGACATGTGTTTACTATGTGTGTCTACTTGGTGTGTTTTACTGTTGTGACACTAGACTGGTGATCAGTGAGTAAAAAGCTGTAAAAAACAGCTCATACTCTCTGATCACTGGCCGGCTGCAGCTATATCCGCTCTCCTCTCCTCAGCGACAACTTCCGTGTAAGGAGAGGAGAGTCGATCGCCTAGCAACAGGCTGTTTACATCACATGACGGCCGTGATTGGACACAGCCGTCATGTGATCAGGAGGGCCAATCACAGAGCCCTCCTGCTGATATAAGATGCGCCGTGTCCGGGTGACACGAGCGCATCGGGATAGCGCCACTGTACGCAATCCCGCTCCTTCTGAGGGACGTTCCTGAACGTCCACTCAGGAGAGAGCGCCCACCCGGCCATACATGTGCAGTGGCCGTGTGGGAAGTGGTTAAAGAGAGCATGGTAGGAGCTGTTTGCTTCTAGACTGTCTCTCTCTAATTGAATGTTAGAGGGGGTGGGGGAATCACTTCTCAGATTTATGGAAATTTATGAAACCATCATTTAAAAACTGCCTTTTGTATTTACTTGGGTTATCTTTGTGTATTGATAAAATTAGTTTGATGATCTGATTAATTTAAGTGTGACAAATATGCAAAAAAAATAAAAAATCAGAAGGGGCAAATACTTTTTCACAGCATTCTATATAAATACTATTCCTGGTTTGTTTGATTCTGAACTATACATGTTAATTGAGAGCTGATCATAGGCCTCTAGAAGTGTCTAGGAGCCGAACAGTCTACTCCTGCTATAGTCCCTTTCCTACTAGGCTGAGGAGGGGGGAGATCACTCTTTGTATTGTTAATTGTAATTAGGTCTTCTGCTATTGTTTGAAGGTTTGCTGTGTTTATGATAAAGTGTATTGTCTGCAGTTAGCTTGAAGTCGACAAGGCTGGTCTGCAATGTGACATCTGAGTCATCCAGGTGGATGGGATTAGCCATGGGTCAGTCCTACCTCCTTAGCTAAACCATCGTGTGATGTTTTGGGTACATTTTTGGGTTATTGTGTATGTGGGGACTGACATACTTTTCAAGTGTATAAAAAGGCTGTATACTTGTCCAATAAATCATTCCATGTCCAAGCTGTGTAACTGAGCTAGTCTCGCCTGGTTCTTAGTTACAATATATGGGCTGTAATATCTGATGTTCAGACTGGAGGAAGCAGTGTACTGACGGAAGCACTCAAGCGGAGTACGACGGGGTTTCGTAACAAGCCACATGATCATACACACATGAGCTGAAGTATTTTACCTTAACCAGCAGAGACTACAGGCATACCCCACTTTTAAGTACACAATGGGACCAGAGCATGTATGTAAAACGAAAATGTACTTAAAGTGAAGCAATAGTTTTTCACTTCTGGGGTGTCAGGGGCTGTAGTGGGGGTGTCAGGGGCTGTAGAGGGGGTTCATGGATTGTAGTGGGGGGTGTCAGGGGCTGTAGAGGGGGGGGCAGGGACTGTAGTGGGGGGGCCAGGGAGTGACTGGCAAAGATGCTAGGCTGTAACAGCCGACCAGACCAGTCTCAAGCAGGGATAGTAACACCCCTCAGCTTCATTCCTCCCTACACTATACTGTATAGTCTTCCTGTGCACATAAATTCCATGGCAGTAACTGTGACAGCTGTAGTTAGTGTTAACTTGGCATATAGCCGACTCACAGTTAGTAGAGTGTGGTTCCAAGTATCCGTGCACGGATTACTCAGCTGCAGCTTTAGCTTGCGAGACACTTTACATACACTCGCGGGT
Source organism: Lithobates sylvaticus (assembly GCA_028564925.1). Taxonomy (NCBI): domain Eukaryota; kingdom Metazoa; phylum Chordata; class Amphibia; order Anura; family Ranidae; genus Lithobates; species Lithobates sylvaticus. Next base: position 285,297,369 of record CM053031.1, read on the forward strand.
ATGTCCGTACTCACGAGTGTACGTAAAGTGAGTGTCCGTAAAGCGGGGTATGCCTGTATTGTAAGTATTCCTATGTTCTAATAGTTTAATTGTCCCAATGTTACTACCTCACCTGTACAGTGACAGATAGCTAGGCCTGTGCTCCTGTATGTGTGTAGTGGTCACCTTCCAGAAATATTAGGATGTGAACCTGTTTATATACATATGCACCTCCTGGTTTTTTTTTTTGTTAATCCTGTTGTGACGGGAGTCACTTTGAGCTTACCTTGGAGCTCACTGGAATCTCCTTGTTCAGCTCCCCCGACCCCTCCTATGTGTAAATCACCCTGTGCCTATTAGGGGCACAGGGTGACTGAGATCCCTAGTCTGATCTGCACTAATCAGACTCACTGTACAACCTCACTGGAATAGTGTGTGTGTGTGTGTGTGTGTGTGTATATGTGTGTGTATAGAGATATATATATATATATATATATTAGTATATCGTCTCATATACTATTGTAGACTCTTTACTAGATTGTTTGGGGTGTGGCTGAATCCCATTGTTTGTGTTTGCCTTGTGAGCAACCTATTATGGGATGTATATGTCTCTGTGGATTAGCTGGGGGAGGAGATTTCTCCAGCAGCCCCTCCCAAAGACAGTCTACTGATGAGAAGTTTGAATACACCCGTGTCATGCTACTGGTGGAGGTAAAGTCTTCCCCGCCCTGTTTCATTATGCAAAGAAAGGGGGATTGTCCCCTGAGTGTGTATCTGTGTGCCTTTGTTCAAATAAACAGTTCCAGCTTTGCAGCCAAATGAGTCCTGCCTAGCTCTTAGTTGTAATATGTGGCAATAATATCTAATATCTATACTCAGACTGGAGGAAGCAGTATATGACGGAAGCACTCAAGTGGAGCGTGGGGACATTCCGTTACACCTGTCCCTTCAGGTCTCGGATTCTATAGCTTGTTTTAGGTCAGGACTCAATAACCAGCACATGCTAGATCCAGGTTAGATAAAAATGCAACAAACAAACCCAAGGCGCTCAATCGTGGAATGGGCTTGCAGTTATGTGTGGTAGTAACATGCATCCTATTGACCCAGCGCCATGCTGCATGCAATAGAGCCAGATTAGGATTCCAATAGCCACTTCTGGATCATTAGCTTAGAGGTCTGGTTGAATATCAGATTAGACACTACTAGGGAGGGACAAAAGTGAAGATTGACCCCGAGTCCCAGTGACACACCATGGTTTTCGTGAAAAGCTGCAATTCAGGCTGGTTGGACAACAGTTGGAGGATCCCTCCTGACCGCTGATCTTTTCTTCAGGCCTCTGACACAAAAACATATTCCACATCATCCTCAGGGGCTCCTGCAGCTGGACTTTGCTGCAGCATTCATCTGGCAGTATCTCTATTAATAACTATATATTCCTGGGTATATAATATTCATCTGGAGTAGAGTTGGGCGAGAAGTTCGGGCCGAGCAAAGGTTCGGCTCGAACATTGCCTGTTCGCCTATTTGGCGAACACCCGAATTTGCGGGGCGTTCAGCGGAATGTTCGCCCGCCGAGTGTCCCACAATGCACTGTGTGCTGGGCACAATGAATAGCTGGTTGTTAAAGTGGAGTTCCACCCAAAAATTGAACTTCCGCTGTTCGGATTCCTCCCCCCCTCACATTTGGCACCTTTCAGGGGGGAGGGGGGGAAGATACCTGTCTAATCCAGGTATTTTCTCCCACTTCCACCAAAAGATACTGCGGCGATCTACGCCATGTCCAGTCCCTCCTCCCCCCCCCCCCCGCTGTCTTCTGGGAGACACACAGGTCCCAGAAGATAGCAGGGACCACTCAGAGCGCACATCGCGAGTCGCGCATGCGCAGTAGGGAACCAGGCTGTGAAGCTGCAAGGCTTTACTTCCTGATTCCTTTACTGAAGATGCCGGCGCCTCCACCCGAGAGCCGAGGGATGGGTCGGCTTCAAGTGAGGACATCGCAGGCACCCTGGACAGGTAAGTATCCTTATTTTAATAGTCAGTAGCTGCAGTATTTGTAGCTGCTGACTTTTAAAAAAAAGAATTCCCGGCGGAATTGCGCTTTAAGGATATACAAACAGAAAGGTGCAGCGCTCTGAACAGAGGAATACCAACAGGCAGGGCGGAGTCCACAGGTGGGTGCTCAGGCTGCGGTGTCCTCCAGACAACACCCAAATAGAAAAATAGCCGTCAACTCAAATCCATATAAAAATGTATTGGCACATGTAGTAAAACAAAAAAGCAGACGCGTTTCGGCTGAAGAGCTTTGGTCACTGCACCACTTTAAGGAGCGGGCTGGGAAGCTGGCCGCAGCATCCTTACCAACGGACGAGTCATCAGCTGTCAACGGGCTTCCCTGCTGACACCTGAATAATAATAAAAAAAAAAAAAATAGCCGGAAAGAAAAAAAAAGAAAAAAATGGAGGGGGGTCTCCCCCCCAATTCATTCCAGGTCCAGAATTAAAAAAAATTCCCTCAAAGACCTAAGATTTTTGAGGGAAACCCCCTATGCCAAGATTTAACCATTTAAGGACTAGCCTTGTTTTGAGATTTCTTATTTTTTTTTGCTAGAAAATTACTTAGAACCCCCAAACATTATATATTGTTTTTTCTAACACCCTAGAGAATAAAAGGTCATTGCAATACTTTTTTTCGCACCTTTTTGGATAAGAAAATAAGACAACATTAAAGTAAGCCCAATTATTTTTTATATTGTGAAAGATAATGTTACGCCAAGTAAATTGATACCCAACATGTCACGATTCAAAATTGCGCCCGCTCGTGGAATGGCGACAAACTTTTACCCTTAAAAATCTCCATAGGTGACGTTTAAAAAATTCTACAGGTTGCATGTTTTGAGTTACAGAGGAGGTCTAGGGCTATAATTATTGCTCTCGCTCTAACGATTGCGGCGATACCTCACATGTGTGGTTTGACCACCGTTTTCTTATGTGGGCGCTACTCGCATATGCGTTCGCTTCTGCGCGCGAGCTCGTCAGGACGGGGCACTTAAAAAAACTGTTTTAAAAAGAAAAAAAATGTGGGTCACTTTTATTCCTATTACAAGGAATGTCAACATCCCTTGTAAAAGAAAAAATCATGGCAGGTCCTCTTAAATATGAGATCTGGGGGTCAAAAAGATCTCATATCATATTTGAAATAAAAAGTTCCACATTCTAACCACCCTGACAGTGAAAAGCACCCTGCGCAGCTTAAGGTTAAACCGCTTCTCTTCCAGTCTCATCTTGTGGCCCCGTCGGGGGGGGGGGGCCTTTTCCCCCCGGGTACGGCACTGAGGGCGGCCCCGCAGCTGGTACCGATCCTCCTGCATCCCCACGTCTCCCTTCTCTGGTCCCCTGCAGCGCTCACCTCCTCTCCCTGGCTAGCGCTGCAGTAAGCGGACAGGATGAATACAGACACTGAGAAGCTCATCGTACGATCGGGAAAGACGGGCGGCCGCACGCAGTTATAACATAACCTTCCTCGGCACTCGTTCTGCTGCTCTTTCCTTCCCCCACTCTCCATCCTGTCTGCTGCTGCAGATAATCTAGATGGAGAGTGGGGGAAGGAAAGAGCAGGAAAACGAGTGCCGAGGAAGGTTATGTTATAACTGCCTGTCTTTCCCGATCGTACAATGAGCTTCTCAGTGCGGAGGATCATGTCTTTATCCAGCCTATCTGCTGCTGCATAATGCACAGCTAGTCAGGGAGAGGTGAGCACTGCGGGGGGACCAGAGAAGGGGGAGCAGAGGAGCATGGGTGGACCAAAGGAGCACAGGGGGGGGGACCAGAAGAGCATGTGGGTCGACTAGAGGAGCATGTGTGGGACTAGAGGAGCATGTGGGGGACCAGAGGAGCAGGGGGGACCAGAGGACCATGTGGGTCGACTAGAGGAGCATGTGGGGGACCAGAGGAGCATGTGGGTCGACTAGAGGAGCATGTGGGGGACTAGAGGAGCATGTGGGGGACTAGAGGAGCATGTGGGTCGACTAGAGGAGCATGTGGGGGACTAGAGGAGCATGTGGGTCGACTAGAGGAGCATGTGGGTCGACTAGAGGAGCATGGGGAACCAGAGGAGCAGGGGGGACCAGAGGAGCTTGGGGGAAAATAGAGGAACAGGGGAAAACAGAGGAGCTTAGGGGGACCGGAGGAGCATGGGGGGTACCAGGGGAGCAACAGAGGAGCAGGGGGGGACCAGAGGAGCATGGGGTGAGGGGACAGACAGCTGACTCAACATCTATAGCCTGGGAGTTTCTCACTTTCCCGCCTAATCTTGTCCCGTTACAGGGGGGGGACTGATTCTTTGCCCCGGGTGAAAGGATTTCTAGCTTTGCCACTGGGCCCCATGTCCTCTTACACTCCCTGAGATTGAATAGATTTATACTTACGCTGGGATGACCATTGAGATATTTGTATATCGCTATACAAATACAAACTGGTCATTATTCCGTACTCTAAAGCCTTGTACACACGATCGGATTGTTGGCCAACAAAACCGTGGGCTTTTGTCCGAAGGGCGTTGGCCCAAACTTGTCTTGCATACACACGGCCACACAATTGTTGGCCAACAATTACGAACATAGTGACATACTAGACCTACTACGAGCCGATAAAAAGGAAGTTCGATAGTCATGCGCCACCCTTTGGGCTCCTTCTGCATATCTCGTGTTAGTAGAAGTTTGGTGAGTGTCGATTTGCGCTTTTTAGCCTTGTGCTTGTCAGTTCGTTTCTGATTTTCAGGTCGTGCTTGTCAGTTAGTTTCTGTATTTCAGTGCGTGCTTGTCAGTTCGCTTCTGATTTTCAGTGCGTTCTTGTCAGTTCGTTTCTGAGCGGCTGTTCATCTACTAGCCATGTGGCATTCTCGTCGGAGAGATCGTGCCATTATTGGACTTGGAGTTATTGCTTTAACCCAAGTCCAGTCCAGGAACAGGGGAGGAGGATTTCTGGGACCAAGAATTGGTTGCTTAATCGTGACCAATTCTGTTATATGCCTTTTTTTTGCGGGAGCTCCAGGAGAATAATCCTGATGATTTCAGGAATTATCTCCGGATGACGGACCCCTGCTTTCACCGTCTATTGGCTTTGCTTACCCCCTATATTAGTAAGCAGGACACATGCATGCGGCTAGCCATTACTCCCGAGCAAAGGCTCGTCGCCACCTTGCGATGGGGAGAAGTCTCCAGGATCTGAAGTTCACAACTGGGATCTCCCCCCAGGCTCTGGGAATCATTATTCCAGAGACCTGTTCTGCCATCATCCAAGTCCTGCAAAAGGACTATATTCGGGTAAGTTTTAGCCTTTAACATCACATTCTATGTATTTAATGTTTGCTTTTAATGTATTGTATTAATTTCTTCATTCCATAATTACCATAATATTATTGTAATATGCTGTGAATGTCCTCTTTATCCTCATGCATGCTGTAAGCTTTTAATGCTTCTTTTTTGTCCTTCATGCATATTTGCCTTCACTAACCTCCCCAGCATGCTATCCTGGGCCCATACACACCTAGCCTAGTAACTTAACAATGTATTTTGTCAGCTTTATTTTTGTGCTTACCCTAAACACCCCCTAAAATGTGTAAAAATGTTATTGTTGTCCTCAAATTCAGGCATAGTGCAAGAGGCCATTTTTTTGGGGCCCAAACTCATTTGGAACCCTCCCCCAAATGCTAAGTCAACCGATACCAATACTCTATCTGCTGACTTTGCAAAACCCATACACACTATACCCTCTCTTGTGGTCATATTTCTGAATGAATTCACCAAAGCATGTAGTGCAAGGTGTGCCTGAATCCCTTCAAATGGTACCGTTGAAAGTTTTTGTCTCCTATTATCTTGATAGGTAAATTATGAATGTAAAATGTGCTTCAATTTGTACAGTGTATCCATATTTTTGGATGATGACACTTCTTACCTGACCAGTAGGCTGCCAATAGTGTAAGTAAGGAGGGGCTGGCCAAAGTATCACACATTTAGGCATTCAGCTCTCATGGAAGTGGAGAGGGTTACCTGTTCAAAATATCTACCCACCCCCCCACCATAACATTTTTAGAATGGGCCACCAGAGGGGGTGAGGAATGTGATAAGTTGACCTTATACTTTTGTCTTTAAATACTCATTTAAATAAATGTTATACTTATGTTGGCCAAGAATGTTTGTGTCAAATCTGCTTGCAATGTTATGTGCAAAAGTAGTAATTTTTTTTTCTTGTTTTTCCTTCCAACCCACAGGAATGGCAGGCTGTTGCAGCCCACTTCCACCATCAGTGGGATTATCCCAGCTGTGGTGAGGCGATTGATGGGAAGCATGTCCACATGTCCACCACCCAACTTGGGCTCTTATTATTATTATAAGTATAAGGGCTTTTGCCGCATAGTGATGCTAGCGGTAGTGTCTGCAAATTACGAGTTCCTGTACCTGGACGTTGGAAAGAATGGTGCAACTCGTATGGAGGAGTGATTGCGCAGACCGAATTCTACCGTTGGCTACAGAATGGCACCTTACATTTGCCACCTCCTGAGGAGAATGTTGAGGGCCTTAATTTTGTATTTGTTGCAGATGAGGCCTTTGCTCTGGGGGAACATCTTATGAGGCCCTTTCCTATGAGGAACCTCCCCCATAGCAGAGGATCTACAACTATAGGCTGTCTCATGTCCGAAGGGTTGTAGAGAATGCCTTTGAAATACTGTCAAGTCGTTTCAGGCTTTTTCTAACAGCAACTAACCTGGCCGAATACAAGCTAAACCATGCAGTATTGCGCTGCTGCATCCTGCACAATTACTTGCGTAGGAATGCAAGCAGCTACTTTGCCTCACTTTGAAGTGAGGTTGACTTTTCTGTGTCAGCCCCAGCTGATCCTGCTGTGATGGCGGCTCTGGAAAGTGGCCATGCTGGGTTGCCCTCCCAAACTGCCCGAGATGTTCGGCAACAGTATATGGACTACTTTGTGGGTAGAGGGGCAGTGGCTTTGCAGCAAAATGTTGCTGATCCTGAATACATTTTTGATTTGATTCTAAACTCCTATTTCATTTGAATTACTGTTTGTGTTTCTTATCTGTCTCCTAGGTTCTCAAATGGCCTTAATTTTGGCCATTTTCTACAATAGTGCAAACGTAACTTATTTGCTCCATGAGGTGACAATCTTTTCTTCAGCTAACTATTATGTTTTGGTGTGGGTCTGCTACACACACAATGTTATTGTTGTTAATATATGTAATGCATTAAAGAAAAATATTCTGCCTTTTCAACTCCTTTAATTTCTTTGAGGCCCTAAAATTGCCTGAGTTTGCCACATTTTACAGCACAACGTCACTGTAACTACACCAACTTAACAAATACACTGGTATTGAGCATTGAAATAAGAAGCCACACATTGTTTAGTATAAAACATTTTACTCCAAGCACATTCACATGTGCGTTTTAAAAGGTGTTTGAACAAACCAACATCTTGGTGTATAACATGTATGTTTGCCATTATTTTGCCTTTTTTGGGGCTAAACAGGCATGTTTAAAAACATAACCTACACATCCCCAACTCAGGAACTTACAAAGTTCCACTTTGCTAAAGTGAAGGCCATATGAGACATTAGTATTCCAAGACTGTGTTGATATTGCCTTCCTCAGATGGGGTGATCTCACCCCTCTAAAAGCCAAAATTTGAAGCCATGTACACGTAAAGGCATAACTGTTAAATGTCCCTTATGATCCCCTGCCTAAAATGTGTGTAGGTACACACAGGTTATTTCCTAAAGCCCCAAAACACACAGTGTACTTGAAGTGCAAAGTGGATTTGCCTTTCAGAAATAACCCCCAGTGTGTCAACATGTGCTAGTTCCCATCATGGGGGATCGGTGGACATGTTTAGGGGGTGCAACCCCTTCCTCTCACCTTCTTTAGTTTTGAGGAAGGGGTTGCACCCCAAAACGCGTACATTGATATCCCGTGATGGCAGATAGCACATGTTGACACACTGTGTGTTTTGGGGCTTTAGCAAACTAGATGTAGGGAAAGACACACATTTTAGGCATGGGATCATGAGGGAATTCCAAATGTTGTGTCCCAATTTGTGTGCATCTTCAATTTTTGGCTTTGCGATTCTTAAAAAACACAAAGATTACAATTAAAACATTTCTTAGGGTAGTGTTTCACAACTCTCCTTCTCCAGATGCATTTCTATGTCATGCTTTCTATATTTTTTGTTTTTGGCACAGGTGATGATGTCATTTTCGAGGTTAGTAATTCACACAGTAGTTTTTAGCCTGAAAAACGAAAATAAAGAAAACAGGACCTGGTGGTGCACCTAGAGAAGTGGAGTGGCTAAACACTGACCTCAGACACTATAAAGCCTAGGTTCACATTGGAGTGATTTGTAATGCGATTTGATAGATAAAATCGCATGACAAGTCGCAGCCTATTTGAGGCAATGGCACTGTTCTAATCGGTGCGACACTGATTTAGTGGCGCCACAACAATTTGCAAAAGTAGTTCCTGCACTACTTTTTGCAATTTCAGGTGCGACTTCAATAGACATCTGCTCATGAAGACACACAAATGTCTATCAAGTTGCACCTGAAATTGCACTGACCTTGCTAATTGCAAATTGCGCTACTTCAAGTGAAGTAGTGCGATTTCAAAGTAGCATCAATGTGAACCAGGACTTAAAAGTAATAAAACCATGGGAAATCTTTAAACTGCAAACAGGAGCCAACAAGTGGAAGAAAACTTCAGGCCAGATGAACTTATAATTTGGCAAGCATGTCGACATAATCGCATATTCTTCTCTGTAAAGCAGTGGCAGCCTCCTTTATTTTCTCGAGCTCAATCAAAACCTGCATCATATCTGCACTCATACGGCCAATTGTGCATCTTGGAAGTCCGTGTCCTTATAAGAAGAAAAAACAGTATTAAGGGAACGATGGTGAAGTGGCTGAGGCCCTACATAAGTGAATTATGGTCAAGTTACTAGTCAAATTGGGGAAATACTTACCTACCCAGTCTATTGTTGCTTGCAACCTTCTTGTCCTTCAGACACCTACACTACTAGTGCCCTGTACACACGATAGGATTTTCCGACAGAAAATGTACGATGGGAGCTTGTTGCGGAAATTCCGACCGTGTGTAGGCTCCATCGGACATTGTCCATCCCAAATTTTCCGACAACAAAATCCGTTCTCGTAAATTCTGATCATGTGTACACAATTTCGACGCACAAAATTCCATGCATGCTCGGAATCAAGCAGAAGAGCCGCACTGGCTATTGAACTTCATTTTTATCAGCTCGTCGTACGTCTTGTACGTCACCGCGTTCTTGGCGCTCAACATTTCCGAAGATTTGTGTGACCGTGTGTATGCAAGACAAGTTTGAGCCAACATCCATTGGAAAAAAACATGGATTTTGTTGTCGGAAAATCCTTTGTGTGTACAGGGCATAGGAATGTACACACTGCAACTAATCTTGGTCCTGGTCCCTGGGTCTACAAAACTCGGGTACCTAGCAACACTGCCAGCTCCTTCCACCTCTTCCTTCTCCATGCTAATGTTAAGGCACTACATACTTTGCTAATGTGTGGAGTGGGTGTCTCTTTTGGACATCTAAACATTTGACATGTATACACATTTGAAGACAGATTCCAAAAATACTTACTTGCGCAAACAAGAGGCTCACAAATATTTTCTTCCACTTCTGGGTCTCTTTGGTCCTCTGACTTGTGTCAGGGGATGTTACATCTACAATAGGAAGGTCTGTGCTGGGTCCAGGTGTCAGATCCCACGCCTCAAAACCAACATCCTGGTTCAGCTGAACACACTCACTTTCCTCTAAAAAGAAATAATACACCATTCATTAACCCCCCCCCCCCAAGTCACATATGTTTCTAGCATCCATTTTGCTGCATTAGTTGACCAACCTTGCACTGGGGACACTGTTTGCTCATGACTAGTGGACTACACAATGCTGCACTGTTTGTTTTTTTCCCCTTAAAAATGCATCGAAAAGGGAAGGTGATGTTATTTTACAGAGGGAAAAAACACTGGACAAGTGCCAACATCGAAAAACTCATGCAGTCGCCCCCCACCCCTTTTGTCTCCTATGGGATAGGGGATATATGAGGCTCATTCTAGCAGGTGTGACTGTGATCCCCGGAGCCTCTCCTCTACCCATGTCTACACTGGCAAGGCTGCATTAATGGGCACCGATGAGCCAGGCAGCAAACAAAGTGTTCTTTACCCCTTAAGTTCCGCCCTAAGCCCAGGGCCTTTGGCACACCTACAATCACCCCTGTCAGTGGCTAAATGAGTGTGTTTGAAGTTGTCACTTATGATTTTGGGGCGAAGATGGCCTTGAAGTCTCCCCTGTTGGAGCCCGGCGACGGTAGCCTCCCTTTGTCCCCTCTGGTGGCTTGTCTGTAGCCTCCTTTTTTTGTGCTTCCCTATTGAAAGTATTATTTGGGGTGTCAACTCAAATTATAGAAAGGCAACCCAGAAATTTAGAATATATATAAACTGTCATGAACTTTTGTCATATACAAATGTGGACTCTCATTTCCCCTCATTTCTAGGGTGTTACCAATTCACCACAGTTTGCCCAAGATCTTCGGCACTGTGGTATACCATATATTAGAAACATACCTTTACTGTTTTAACAGTTTATTTGAACCATATGCACACCATTTAGTAGCCTCCTTCATTTCACATCGAAGGAGATATATATATATATATATATATATATATATATATATATATATATATATATATGGAATTGCTGCATTATTGTTTGCATACATGTGTTCACTATTATTGTCACTTTTTAAGTTTATGTGATTTTTTTGCCACATTTTATGTGACTTTGTGTGATATTTAGTCGTTTTTTTGCGACTGTATGTGACATTCAGCCGCTAATGCACACTCTTTTAGAGATTTTGTATGTTCACAGTGTTTGCATCACCCTAGCACACACTCTCTATTGTAGTCCATTTGAATATATGGTATTATCACAATAGTTTGTACTTTCACATTTTATTTTGACATAATTTTTTGTCATACACAATTTGAGTTCATTCCATTTTAGTTTTGGAATACACACACAATTTTTGGAGCTTAGGCGACTATATGAGATTTGAGATCACATCTATAGTTGCATACCTGAAGGTTTACATAATTTCTCATCCATTTCACTTTTTTCTATTGGAATTTTTTTTTACTCTTATACTATTGTATCTATAGCACAATCCGCCTCCAGATGTCCATTCTGGATAGGTTTTTGTGTAATATATGCATCACTAGCGCTACACTTTTGCTTTGCATTTCACATTACAATTAATCTGATTGTTGTGTTGGCTGCTCACACTTGAGGTTGGCGCAGTATTTCCACTCCATTTTTTCTTTTTGACTGTTGGGCCTTTCATAGTTGCACAGCTTAAAATCCTAGTCATGCTTCTCAAGGATACGCACCATCTCCACCATCTCAGCCTCACAGGGGTGGCTTTGTGCCTCCTATAAGATACACCACCGCGGGGATGCCTGGAATCCTCGGAATCCGCCATGCTGTCCCACTCCCGAATGTTCCGCTGTGTGTGTCGCATGCAGAAGAGAGATGGTCACGCCCCAGCGTCATTATGCACTGAGAGCGGAGTTTCGCGCATGTGCCGTGTATATAAAGCCATAATGCACAGTCGTAGCGGCCGTAGGAACGATCAGATAGTGGAGGGCGAACAATCGACATTGCCAAAAGGATAGATACAACAAAGGTAGTATTGTAAATTGGGGCATCAGTGGTTAGTGGCCTATAATGCTTATAAATTGAGGCCTATATTGGTACCAGATTATTTATGAGTTTAGCCTGACATTAGGGTTTGTCTTGTGTTGTGTCTTGCAGGCACAATGTTGGATAAATTCACAGCACCAGATTTTTTGTCAGATTTTATACAGCAGTACCGGGAGCTGTCGTGTCTATGGCAAGTCAAAAGTAGGCATTACGCCTATAAAATCAAGAGGAAGGCAGCGATAGAGAAACTGTTGGAATCAGACCCTCTGTATCCCACGGCAGATATCAATTATTTGAAGGCCAAAATTGGTAGCCTGCGTAGTACATATAATAGGGAGTGAAAGTAGGTCATGGAATCCCAGAGATCGGGAGCATCAGCAGACGACACATATGTCCCCAGGCTGTGGTACTACCCCAGCCTGTGTTTTTTGTCAGACCAAAAAGAACCACGCCCATCACTCTCAACGCTTCATTCCACATCAGCTGAGGCCACAGCTCCTGAGGTCCACCCTGGTCCTTCTACACAGGAAGAGGTGGAGGAGCCCAGCTTGACCCCAGGTATAGCATTGTTAAACATATTTGAATGATGTTAACTAGACGGTATTGATCCCAACTTTCTGCCTTAACAAAGTGGTTAACATATCAATGGAGTAGACAGTAGTGACTAAAAATGATTGGGACAAGAATGAAAAATGCTGGGGTCAGAAAGATAGTCTTTTACATTTGTCAACATTCAATTTGCAACAGTCATGAGCTCAAAATTGTGTGTGATTGATGACCAAAAAAACACAAATGTGTCCCATTTTCATACACAGGAACGTCTCAGTCAGGACGAGCCCGTGCCCAGCAGCCAGACAGAGTCACAGATTCCTCCCCTACGCCCTCCTACTAAAAGGGCCAGGAAGACCAGAAACCTGGATGCCGCCGCGGCTGCTTTCCTCAGGCATGCAACAAGTGCCATTAGCACAGACCGGATGCCTAGGAGGCATTTGGCTGCATGACCGGCAATAAGCTGAAGGATATGGAGGCAGACAAACACAGTATGTGCGAGGAGCTGATCCTGCAGCTCCTCAAGGGGAGGAGGGGCCAAATTACACAGAAAAGCCACCTCTGTGATTTAGATCACAATCCTCCACAGACACCACAGCCACCCACCCACCACAGCAGCAGCATGGTGGACCGTGGTAAATGCAGCCCCAACACCCCCAACAAGCCCGCTGGGCTGGGGATTTTCACCCCTACAATTTGTAATTTTCTTATTGTTTTTTTTTTTTGATTTGAGTTGTTCTAAATTTTTGCATTTTTTATTTAATTTAGTTTATTTGTGTGGAAGGAAGTGTGGGGAGTGATGGCCTGGGTTCGATCTGGTCTGGCAAATATGTCATCTGCTGCTGCTCCCGATCTCTTGGAGTCCAGGACCGTATTGTGCTTCCTATTAAATGGACTCCTCAGGTTACCAATTTTGCACTTCACATAATTGATATCTGCCCTGGGGTACAAATGCTTCACCAATTCCAACTGTTTCTCCATCGCTGCCTTCCTCTTGATTTTTATATGACCTTGTGCTCCCCATTAAAAAAAAATAATTTTGTTTGAAAAATACTTGGCTGTGTTTTACTTGTCAAATTAACCAGGTACACCAACATAGTTGTATCTTTGATCTTAAAAACTACGAGATAATAATGGTGTTGTGGTAACTTGACCCAAAATAAAACAAATATTATTCTGGAGATCACAAAAAAAAAGCCTTTTGAAATACGTTTGGCAGAACTCTGTGAATATCACCAGCAAAGCAGCTCCATTATTATCCCATTATAAAGAAGAGAATTGTGCGCTGCATTGAGAGATTTCATAATTTGCCGCGTCACGAATGTGATATCTCCATTACAAACGCTAGTTTTACAAGACCGACCACTTCCGGCTCGTGCTTCTGAGCATGTGTGTTTGTCCAATGGACTTGTGTACACACGCTCGGGAAAGACAACAACACACATTTGTTTGCAGAAACTTTTAAAACCTGCTAGCCAACATTTGTCCACGGAAAATCCGACAATTGTCCGATGGAGCACACACACGGCTTTTCCACCAACAGCCTGTCAAACATTTCCCATCGGAAAGTCCAATTAAATGTATGAGGCTCAACTCTTGGACCTCTCCGCTGCCTTTGACAGTTGATCGCCCCTCCTTCTCAAAAAACTAAATTTGCTTGGTCTCCATGGCTGTGCTCTACTTTGGTTCAAATCGTACCTATCTCACCTTCAGTGTCACTTACAACTCTACTTCCGCCTTTCCAACACCTCTTACCATTGGGGTCCCCCAAGGTTCTGTCCTTGGACCTCTACTATTCTCGATTTACCATCCTCCCTGGGTCAGCCGATAGCCTCCCACTACCATTTATATGCCAATGACACCCAAATCTCTCTCTACCCCTCAGCTCACCCATCACTGATCTACTAACAGACATATCAGTCTGGATGTCACACCACTTCCTCAAACTGAATCTATTCAGAACTGAGCTCTTAATATTTCCTCCCCAACGTGCCCCTTCCCCTGACTTCTCTGACAAGATCAATGGCACAACTATCAGTCCTTCCCCACATGCCAGGATGCCAGGGGTAATTCTAGACTCTGAACTGTCCTTTCAGACCCACATCCAATCCCTGTCCAAATAATGCTGCCTTAGCATCCGCAATATCACTAGAATACGCCCCTTTTTAAACCAATGACACCACCAAGCTTCTAATTCACTCCCTGGTCATCTCTCGCCTCGACTACTGCAACTCCCTCCTCATTGGACTACCTTTACATAGACTCCTCCCCCCTTCAATCCATCATGAATGCTGCTGGAAGACTCATCCACCTTGCTGTCTTTGGTCCTCCCAAGACCTCCTGCTCTCCAGCTCCTTTGTCACCTCCTCCCATGCTTGCCTCCAGGATTTCTCCAGAGCTTCTCCCATTCTTTGGAACTCCCTACCCCAATCTATCCGACTGTCCAATAATCTATCAATCTTTAGATGATCCCTGAAAACCCTTGTTTAACCGCTTCCTGGCCGGCGCACACACATGGTCGGCAGAATGGCACAGACAGGCAAATGGGCGTACAGGTACATCCCTTTAAATTTGCCATGCCATCACGTGCACGCGCCGGTCGGGACCTCCGTGAGTCCGATGGTTGGTCCCGCAGACTCGATCGCCGCGGGGATACCCGCGATCGTCTCATGGAGAGGAAGAACGGGGAGATGCTAAAGTAAAACAAGCATCTCCCCATTCTGCCTAGCAACAGTGTCACTGATCTCTGCTCCCTGTGATTGAAGCAGAGATCAGTGATGTGTACAACACAGCCCCACCCCCCACAGTTAGCAACACGCCCCTAGGACACACTTAACCCCTACACTGTCACCTAGTGGTTAACCCCTTCACTGCCAGTGTCATTTACACAGGAATCAGCGCATTTGTATAGCACTGGTTGCTGTATAAATGACAATGGTCCCAAAAATGTCTGATGTGTCCGCCATAATGTCGCAGTCACGATAAAAATCGCTGATCGGCGCCATTACTAGTAAAAAATAAATAAATCAATCATTAATAAAAATATCCCCTATAACTTTTGAGCAAACCAATCAATTGCCTTTTTTTTTTACCAAAAATATGTAGAAGAGTACGTTTCGGCCTAAACTGAGGGAAAAAAAAATGTTTTTTTATACATTTTTGGGGATATTATAGCAAAAAGTAAAATAATGTGTTTTTTTCAAAATTGTCGCTCTTTTTTTTATTTATAGCGCAAAAAATTTTAACCGCAGAGGTGATCAAATACCACCAAAGGAAAGCTCTATTTGTGGGAAAAAAAAAAGGACGTCAGTTTTGTTTGGGAGCCACGTCGCACGACCGCGCAATTGTCAGTTAAAGCGACGCAGTGCTGAATTGCAAAAAGTGGTCTGGTCTTAAGCCAGCAAAACGTTCCGGGGCTGAAAGTGGTTAAAGAAGCTTATCTGCTTCTAATACAGCGTTTTACTTCCTCCATCAGCTCATCCCCCACAGCCATTACCTTTTGTATTGATTGACCCTCCCTCCTAGATTGTAAACTCTCTGGTACCAAATTGTAATGTAATGTCTGCCTTCATTTTGTTAAGCGCTGCGCAAACTGTTGGTGCCGTATAAATCCTGTATAATAATAATAAATCGCTATAATATCTCCTCTCAGCATCTCTTCTCCAGGGAGAATAAATTTAGCGCTGGTAGTTGTTGCTCATAATTGAGGTCCTCCAGTCCCATATTAATTTGGTTGCCCTCCTCTGGGCTCTCTCCAGTTCCAGCACATCCCGAGGACTGGTGACCAAAACTGGACAGAATACTCGATGTGGTCTAACCAGAGTTTATAAAGTGGTAGGATTATCGTTTTATCTCTTGGGAGTAAATCCCCCTTTTTATGCATGCTAATGTTCTGCTGGCTTTGGAAGCTGCAGCGGGCACTATACCCCTCCCCCTATCTGGGCACTATACCCCTCCCCCTATCTGGGCACTATACTACTCACCCCATCTCACTCTGTGGTACTCCGCTTCTCTTCCTACCCCTCTCTGGGTGCTAGACCCCTCACCCTAGCCCTCCCCCTGGGCGCTATACCACTCACCCTATCTCGCTCTGTGGTACTCTGCTCCTCTTCCTACCCCTCCCTGGGTGCTATGCCCCTCACATTATCCCTCTCTGGGTGCTAGACCCCTCACCCTATCCCTCTCTGGGCTCTATACCCCTCACCCTATCTGGGCTCTATACCACTCACCCTATCTCGCTCTGTGGTACTCTGCTCCTCTTCCTACCCCTCCCTGGATGCTATGCCCCTTACATTATCCCTCTCTGGGTGCTAGACCCCTCACCCTAGCCCTCCCCCTGGGCGCTATACCCCTCACCCTAGCCCTCCCCCTGGGCGCTATACCCCTCACCCTGGGCGCTATACCTCTCATTCCTTCTCTCTCTGGGCACTCTACTCCCTCCCTGGGCACTACACCCCTCATCCTATCCCACTCTGGGCACTTTACCCCTCATCCTATCTGGGTGCTCTACCCCTCATCCTATTCCTTTCATTGTCATAAAAGACTTCAAGACTTTTCTTGTGCTGTTCCCTTTTCCCTGGACTCCTGTCTACATTCCTTCATTCTCCAGATACAGTGGGAAATGAATATGACCTTTTCCTCCACATCCTTTATCTATACAATTCCAATTACAACACCTCTCCACTTCTATCGGTTTTCTCTCATTTTAAGTATTTTTTATTCTTATTGCTTCATGTATTGGCCTATGCTAATGGTCTAAGCCCTCCATGTTCTCTCTTTGTACAGCACACGAGTAGATTGTGAACACCATATAAATGCAGAATGACCACAAACCAGTTAGATGCTACACATGTTTATTTCACGCCCAATATGGGTTGTGGACTTGGTCCAAAGAACAGCACACTCAGAGGTAGGGACTATGCTATGAATTGGATCATGGACAGGGTCAGGAGAATATGGGGCACTCGGAGGTAGGGACTATTGCTCTGAATTGGGTCATGGTCAGGGTCAGGAGAATATGGGGCACTCGGAGGTAGGGACTATGCTATGAATTGGATCATGGACAGGGTCAGGAGAATATGGGGCACTCGGAGGTAGGGACTATGCACTGAATTGGATCATGGACAGGGTCAGGAGAATATGGGGCACTCGGAGGTAGGGACTATGCTATGAATTGGATCATGGACAGGGTCAGGAGAATATGGGGCACTCGGAGGTAGAGACTATGCTCTGAACTAGTTAATGGACAGGGTCAGGAGAATATGGGGCACTCGGAGGTAGGGACTATGCTATGAATGGATCATGGACAGGGTCAGGAGAATATGGGGCACTCGGAGGTAGGGACTATGCTCTGAATTGGATGATGGACAGGGTCAGGAGAATATGGGGCACTCGGAGGTAGGGACTATGCTCTGAATTGGATGATGGACAGGGTCAGGAGAATATGGGGCACTCGGAGGTAGGGACTATGCTATGAATGGATCATGGACAGGGTCAGGAGAATATGGGGCACTCGGAGGTAGGGACTATTGCTCTGAATTGGGTCATGGACAGGGTCAGGAGAATATGGGGCACTCGGAGGTAGGGACTATGCTCTGAATTGGATGATGGACAGGGTCAGGAGAATATGGGGCACTCGGAGGTAGGGACTATGCTCTGAATTGGATCATGGACAGGGTCAGGAGAATATGGGGCACTTGAATCTGAAGGTACAAAAACTGGTTAATTTAGTTCTAGAGGCCACCCTGCTTTTAATGAAGGCAATAGTTGTCTACTCTACTTTGTAGACCAGCATGTATAAAATATTATACATGATTATTAATGATTATGGTGCACAATTTCTGTCTAGATGGAAGAGGAAAGGTATAGGTCATTACTGGTTACAGAAGTATTGTCTGAGGGATGCAAGGAAGGGGGAGGGGCTTGTGTATTCCAACAATTGCAGCTTGGTCATTGCTGATCTATGGGACTTGAGAAGGCACAGAGTACATACAGTGCACAGAGTGCATACAGTGCATACAGTGCATGGTTCAGTCTCTTCTCTGAAGTACATCCTCCAAATGTCGGCTCAGCTTCTGCTTGTCCTGTGCCTGTTCACATAACTGAAAAAGGGTACGTGCCCGTCTCCGAGGTGGGTGCAGTCTTTTCAGAAGGTACATACAACAATCTCTTCTGAGCTGGGCACACTCGTGCATCTCTGCAAAGTTATAAACTGAGGGCAGGCGGTCCAGAGTCAGCAGAGAGTCTCGCACTAGGTTCTCCAGCACGCTCTGTAGGCCAGGTAAGAGAAATTGTCCAGCTGCAGCCAATGTGGAAGACAGAGGTGACTGGACCAGCTCCTGATCTGGTTCCATCTGCTGCAAGCTCTTCAAAGTAGGACACAATGAGTCTTGGGAGCAGCCATGAAGGTAATGTAGCAATGGTAGGAAAGCACTGACTGGAATCTCTCGCACACGTACCTCATATTGCTGGGACTCAGCATAACCACCTTGTAGCATAGCATGAAATACATCTGAGCTTTTACAAATCAACTCCCGGCTACCTTCCAGTCGTTCACCCCCATCAAGTACAAAAACAATATCCCCTTGACCCTGAGAAAAGAGCTTCAGGTAACAGCAAGTGAGGGAAGTTGGTGAAGAGCTTTTAGGAGGTGTTGGTGAATCCTGGGGTGTCGATAGAGAGGACGGGCATTCCAACGCCTGGGGTGTCGATAGAGAAGACGGGCATTCCAACGCCTGGGGTGTCGATAGAGAAGACGGGCATTCCAACGCCTGGGGTGTCGATAGAGAAGACGGGCATTCCAACGCCTGGGGTGTCGATAGAGAAGACGGGCATTCCAACGCCTGGGGTGTCGATAGAGAGGACGGGCATTCCAAAGCCTGGGGTGTCGATAGAGAGGACGGGCATTCCAAAGCCTGGGGTGTCGATAGAGAGGACGGGCATTCCAAAGCCTGGGGTGTCGATAGAGAGGACGGGCATTCCAAAGCCTGGGGTGTCGATAGAGAGGACGGGCATTCCAAAGCCTGGGGTGTCGATAGAGAAGACGGGCATTCCAACGCCTGGGGTGTCGATAGAGAGGACGGGCATTCCAACGCCTGGGGTGTCGATAGAGAGGACGGGCATTCCAACGCCTGGGGTGTCGATAGAGAGGACGGGCATTCCAACGCCTGGGGTGTCGATAGAGAGGACGGGCATTCCAAAGCCTGGGGTGTCGATAGAGAGGACCGCCTTGTCAAAGCCTTAGGGGTCAGTAAAGAGGACCGGCATTCTGAAGTCTGTGGTATCAATATAGAGGACCGACATGCCGAAGCCTGCGGGGTCGGTAAAGAGGACCGGCGTTCCAAAGTCTGAGGTGTCAATATGGATGACAGGCATTCTGAAGCATGGAAATAGTATACAGGGTCCACAGAATTCATTAATGACTCCAACACAAGACGAATGGCTCCATCTAGCAGGTTCTGACGGTGTGGAGAATCTTTCCTACAACAAAAGAAGAGATAGCAGCCTTAGTTCAATATGTAAGGAAGGCCAGTGACCTCGTACATCTCCAGTCATTCACAGTATATTAATACAGATGGGTTATTAGAATGACTCCTTACCTAAAAGTATATCACAAAAGTGAGTACACCCCTCGCATTTTTGTAAATATTTTATTCTATCTTTTCATGTGACAACACTTGTCTACAATGTAAAGTAGTGAGTGTACAGTTTGTATAACAGTGTAAATTTGCTGTCCCCTCAAAATTAGACCAGTCAGCCTAACATCAATAGTATGTAAACTCTTGGAGGGGATGATAAGGGACTATATACAAGATTTTAGTAATGGGAACGGTATCATTAGCAGTAATCAGCATGGATTCATGAAGAATCGCTCTTGCCAAACCAATCTACTAACCTTCTATGAGGAGGTGAGTTGCCATCTAGATAAAGGAAGGCCCGTAGACGTGGTGTATCTAGATAAAGGAAGGCCCGTAGACGTGGTGTATCTAGATAAAGGAAGGCCCGTAGACGTGGTGTATCTAGATAAAGGAAGGCCCGTAGACGTGGTGTATCTAGATAAAGGAAGGCCCGTAGACGTGGTGTATCTAGATAAAGGAAGGCCCGTAGACGTGGTGTATCTAGATAAAGGAAGGCCCGTAGACGTGGTGTATCTAGATAAAGGAAGGCCCCTAGACGTGGTGTATCTAGATAAAGGAAGGCCCGTAGACGTGGTGTATCTAGATAAAGGAAGGCCCGTAGATGTGGTGTATCTAGATAAAGGAAGGCCCATAGACGTGGTGTATCTAGATAAAGAAAGGCCCATAGACGTGGTGTATCTAGATAAAGGAAGGCCCGTAGACGTGGTGTATCTAGATAAAGGAAGGCCCGTAGACGTGGTGTATCTAGATAAAGGAAGGCCCGTAGACGTGGTGTATCTGGATTTTGCAAAAGCATCTGACACAGTTTCCTATAAACATTTACTGTACAAAATAAGGTGCGTTGGCATGGACCATAGGGTGAGTACATGGATTGAAAACTGGCTACAAGGGCGAGTTCAGAGGGTGGTGATAAATGGGGAGTACTCGGAATGGTCGGGGGTGGGGATGTACTCGGAATGGTCGGGGGTGGGGATGTACTCGGAATGGTCGGGGGTGGGGATGTACTCGGAATGGTCGGGGGTGGGGATGTACTCGGAATGGTCGGGGTGGGGAGTACTCGGAATGGTCGGGGGTGGGGATGTACTCGGAATGGTCGGGGGTGGGGAGTACTCGGAATGGTCGGGGGTGGGGATGTACTCGGAATGGTCGGGGTGGGGATGTACTCGGAATGGTCGGGGTGGGGAGTACTCGGAATGGTCGGGGGTGGGGATGTACTCGGAATGGTCGGGGGTGGGGATGTACTCGGAATGGTCGGGGGGTGGGGAGTACTCGGAATGGTCGGGGGTGGGGATGTACTCGGAATGGTCGGGGTGGGGGAGTACTCGGAATGGTCGGGGTGGGGAGTACTCGGAATGGTCGGGGTGTGGAGTACTCGGAATGGTCGGGGGTGGGTAGGGGGGTCCCCCAGGTTTCTGTTCTGGGACCAATCCTATTTAATTTGTACATAGATGACCTGGAGGATGGGGATGGGGGAAACAATCTCTGTATTTGCGGACGATACTAAGCTAAGCAGGGCAATAACTTCTCCGCAGGATGTGGAAACCTTCCAAGAAGATCTGAACAAATGAATGGGGGGAGGGGCAACTACATGGCAAATGAGGTTCAATGAAGAAAAATGTAAAATAATGCATTTGGGTGGCAAAAATGTGAATGCAATCTATAGACTGGGGGGAGAACCTCTGGGGGGATCTAGGATGGAGAAGGACCTGGGGGTCCTAGTAGATGATGGGCTCAGCAATGCCAAGCTGCTGCTAACAAAGCAAACAGAATATTGGCATTAAAAAGGGGATCAACTCCAGAGATAAAAGGATAATTCTCCCGCTCTACAAGACTCTGGTCCGGCCGCACCTGGAGTATGCTGTCCAGTTCTGGGCACCAGTCCTCAGGAAGGATGTACTGGAAATGGAGCGACTACAAAGAAGGGCAACAAAGCTAATAAAGGGTCTGGAGGATATTAGTTATGAGGAAAGGTTGTGAGCTCTGAACTTATTCTCTCTGGAGAAGAGACGCTTGAGAGGGGATATGATTTCATTATATAAATACCGGACTGGTGACCCCACAATATATAAATACCGGACTGGTGACCCCACAATATAGAAATACCAGACTGGTGACCCCACAATATAGAAATACCAGACTGGTGACCCCACAATATAGAAATACCAGACTGGTGACCCCACAATATAGAAATACCAGACTGGTGACCCCACAATATAGAAATACCAGACTGGTGACCCCACAATATAGAAATACCAGACTGGTGACCCCACAATATAGAAATACCAGACTGGTGACCCCACAATATAGAAATCCCGGACTGGTGACCCCACAATATAGAAATCCCGGACTGGTGACCCCACAATATAGAAATCCCGGACTGGTGACCCCACAATATAGAAATCCCGGACTGGTGACCCCACAATATAGAAATCCCGGACTGGTGACCCCACAATATAGAAATCCCGGACTGGTGACCCCACAATATAGAAATCCCGGACTGGTGACCCCACAATATATAAATACCGGACTGGTGACCCCACAATATATAAATACCGGACTGGTGACCCCACAATATATAAATACCGGACTGGTGACCCCACAATAGGGAGAAAACTTTTGCAGAAGGGAGTAACAAGACACGTGGCCACTCATTAAAATTAGAAGAAAAGATGTTTAACCTTAAACTATGTAGATTGCATTCATATTTTTTCCACCCAAATGCATTATTTTACATTAAACCTCATTTGCCATGTAGTTGCCCCTCCCCCCATTAATTTGTTCAAAATCTTCTTGCAAGGTTTCCACGCTCTGTACTATAAGAGCGGCAAGGATGTGGAATTCCCTTCCACAGGCGGTGGTATCAGCAAGGAAAATCGATAGTTTAAAAAAACGATTAGATAAGCACCTGAACGACCGCAACATACAGGGATATACAATGTAATACTGACATATAATCACACACATAGGTTGGACTTGATGGTCTGGTGTCTTTTTCAACCTCACCTACTATGTAAAATAACTCAACACACAGCCATTAATGTCTAAACCTCTGGCAACAAAAGTAAGTACACCCCTAAGTGAAAGACTCCAAATTGGGCCAAAAGTGTCAATATTTTGTGTGGCCGCCATTATTTTCCAGCACTGCCTTAACCCTCTTGGGCATGGAGGTCACCAGAGCTTCACAGGTTGTCACTGGAGTCCTCTTCCCCTCCCCCATGATGACATCATGGAGCTGGTGGATGTTGGAGACCTTGCGCTCCTCTACCTTCTGTTTGAGGATGTCCCACAGATTATCAATAGGGTTTAGGTCTGGAGACATGCTTGGCCAGTCCATCACCTTTACCCTCAGCTTCTTTGGCAAGGCAGTGGTGGTCTTGGAGGTGTGTTTGGGGTCGTTATCATGTTAGAATACTGCCCTGCGGCCCAGTCTCTGAAGGGAGGGGCTCATGCTCTGCTTCAGTATGTCACAGTACATGTTGGCATTCATGGTTCCCTCAATGATCTGTAACACCCCCAGTGCCGGCAGCACTCATGCAGCCCCAGACCACGACACTCCCCCCCCCCACCATGCCTGACTGTAGACAAGACACACTTGTCTTTGTCCTCCTCACCTGGTTGCCCCCACACACGCCTGACACCAAATACGTTTATCTTGGTGTCATCAGACCACAGGACGTGGTTCCAGTAATCCGTGTCCTTAGTCTGCTTGTCTTCAGCAAACTGTTTGTGGTCTTTCTTGTGCATCATCTTTAGAAGAGGCTTCCTTCTGGGACGACAGCCATGCAGACCAATTTGATGCAGTGTGCGGCGTATGGTCTGAGCACTGACAGGCTGACCCCCCCACCCCTACAACCTCTGCAGCAATGCTGGCAGCACTCATACGTCTATTTCCCAAAGACAACCTCTGGATATGATGCTGATCACGTGACCTCAACTTCTTTGGTGGACCATGGCGAGGCCTGTTCTGAGGGGAACCTGTCCTGTTATACCGCTGGATGGTCTTGGCCACCGTGCTGCAGATCAGTTTCGGGGTCTTGGCAATCTTCTTATAGCCTCGGCCATCTTTATGTAGAGCAACAATTCTTATCTTCAGATCCTCAGAGAGTTATTTGTCATGAGGTGCCATGTTGTACTTCCAGTGACCAGTATGAGAGAGTGAGAGCGATAACACCAAATTTAACACACCTGCTCCCCATTCACACCTGAGACCTTGTAAAACTAACGAGTCACATGACACCGGGGGAGGGGAAATGGCTAATTTGGAGATTTTCACTTAGGGGTGTACTGACTTTTGTTGCCAGCGGTTTAGACATTAATGGCTGTGTGTTGACTTATTTTGAGGGGACAACAAATTTACACTGTTATACAAGCTGTACACTCACTACTTTACATTGTAGACAAGTGTCATTTCTTCAGTGTTGTCACATGAATGTCACTGAGGGGTGTACTTACTTTTGTAAGATACTGTAGCACGTATATTTATGGGAGTATTAATTATAAGGGACATGTGTGAAGTATAGTGGAGATAAAAAGATGGCTACCAGAGAGTGTCTCACCTATAAATAAATGGCAGGCAGAGGGCGCACTGTTGTCGGTCATTCTGAGGCCCCGACACCAACATGTGAGTCACCAGTCCCACTCCAAAGGAGGAAGCAGCCTGGATACAAAGATTCCGCATCAGAATGTCACCTGCAGGAGAAAAAAAATAATACAGAGATCACATGACCTGGAAGGGCGGAATACAGAGATCACACGACCTGGAAGGGCGGAATACAGAGATCACATGACCTGGAAGGATAGAATACAGAGATCACACGACCTGGAAGGGCGGAATACAGAGATCACATGACCTGGAAGGGCGGAATACAGAGATCACACGACCTGGAAGGGCAGAATACAGAGATCACACGACCTGGAAGGGCGGAATACAGAGATCACATGACCTGGAAGGACGGAATACAGAGATCACATGACCTGGAAGGACGGAATACAGAGATCACATGACCTGGAAGGATAGAATACAGAGATCACATGACCTGGAAGGATAGAATACAGAGATCACATGACCTGGAAGGACATCTTCAATGAACTAAAAAACAGTAAAGTCAGTCCAATTTTTTGTATATTGTGAAAGATATTACGCCGCGAGAATCGTGATCTTTATTCTAAGCACAAAAAAATACAAAATAAATCGCTTTTCTCATTTCAGCCAGAATCATGCAGCTCTACAACATTGTCTGGGTTGGCACTGAGTCACCTAGGCTGGTTTAATGTGATCAGGAGGGGACTGTTCTCCTGTGGAGTATAAAATATGTGGCTGAGTTTCAATAAACAGTTCCAGATCTCATACAAGCCATTTGTTGGCTAGTCTTGTATTACAGCGGCTATAATATCTGATATCCATGTTCAGACTTACAGAAGCACCAAAGCTGTGTGCTGGGACAGTTACGTCACACATTGTATTATATAATGTATCCTAGATGTATACAATGTATTATATAATGGATCCTGGATGTATACATTGTATTCTATAATGGATCCTGGATGTATACAATGTATTATACAATGGATCCTGGATGTATACATTGTATTCTATAATGGATCCTGGATGTATACATTGTATTATACAATGGATCCTGGATGTATACAATGTATTATACAATGGATCCTGGATGTATACATTGTATTCTATAATGGATCCTGGATGTATACATTGTATTCTATAATGGATCCTGGATGTATACAATGTATTATATAATGGATCCTGGATGTATACAGTATTATATAATGGATCCTGGATGTATACAGTATTATATAATGGATCCTGGATGTATACAGTATTATATAATGGATCCTGGATGTATACAGTATTATATAATGGATCCTGGATGTATACAGTATTATATAATGGATCCTGGATGTATACATTGTATTATATAATGGATCCTGGATGTATACAGTATTATACAATGGATCCTGGATGTATACAATGGATCCTGGATGTATACAGTGTATTATATAATGGATCCTGGATGTATACATTGTATTATATAATGGATCCTGGATGTATACAGTATTATATAATGGATCCTGGATGTATACTTTGTATTATATAATGGATCCTGGATGTATACAGTATTATATAATGGATCCTGGATGTATACATTGTATTATATAATGGATCCTGGATGTATACATTATTATATAATGGATCCTGGATGTATACTGTATTATATAATGGATCCTGGATGTATACATTGTATTATATAATGGATCATGTATGTATTATATAATGGATCCTGGATGTATACATTGTATTATATAATGGATCCTGGATGTATACATTGTATTCTATAATGGATCCTGGATGTATACATTGTATTATATAATGGATCCTGGATGTATACAATGTATTATATAATGGATCCTGGATGTATACAATGTATTATATAATGGATCCTGGATGTATACAATGTATTATATAATGGATCCTGGATGTATACAGTATTATATAATGGATCCTGGATGTATACATTGTATTATATAATGGATCCTGGATGTATACATTGTATTATATAATGGATCCTGGATGTAT
The DNA here is from genome assembly GCA_028564925.1 of Lithobates sylvaticus. Taxonomy (NCBI): domain Eukaryota; kingdom Metazoa; phylum Chordata; class Amphibia; order Anura; family Ranidae; genus Lithobates; species Lithobates sylvaticus. Next base: position 285,323,927 of record CM053031.1, read on the forward strand.
ACATTGTATTATATAATGGATCCTGGATGTATACATTGTATTATATAATGGATCCTGGATGTATACAGTATTATATAATGGATCCTGGATGTATACATTGTATTATATAATGGATCCTGGATGTATACATTGTATTATATAATGGATCCTGGATGTATACAGTATTATATAATGGATCCTGGATGTATACATTGTATTATATAATGGATCCTGGATGTATACATTGTATTATATAATGGATCCTGGATGTATACATTGTATTATATAATGGATCCTGGATGTATACAATGTATTATATTATATAATGGATCCTGGATGTATACAGCAGGGCTTGACAAATTTGCTTGGAATCTAGGAGCCAGCTAAAAAAGTTAGGAGCCAGTTTTTTTTTTTTTTTTTTTTAACGACAACGACTGACAGGTGGCACTGGGCACCGTAGGACGTCCTCCCAGAACCTTGCTCCAGTCGGGAACATCCGTGACCGCCAGGTCCCGAGGACCCGGCGCATTGCGGTAAGCGGCCGCCAATAGCAGCCGTTTACCAGGTGATCGCTCTGTCAAATGACGGAGCGATCACATGTAAATGACGGAGCGATCACAAGTACACAAACCGGCGTCACGTCATGACGCCGGTTCCTCCCTCCCCTCTCTATCGATCGGTACAGTGAGGGGAGAAGCTGAGAGGGGGAGAGACGGGACAAGCGCTGTGGGCTGGATGTGTAGTGCCCACAGCGCTGGTCAGTGACAGCTACACTGCCAGCACTGTGCAATACACCGCAATACTCTGCCAATACTCGCCAATAAATTTTAATAGAAACAAAGAATTTAAATTTTTTTTTTTTTTTAACCGAATTTTCAGTATTTTTTGATTTATAGCGCAAAAAATAAAAAACCTAGCGGTGATTAAATACCACCAAAAGAAAGCTCTATTTGTGTGAAAAAAGGACAAAAAATTCATTTGGGTACAGTGTTGCATGACTGAGAAATTGTCATTCAAAGTGTGAGAGCACCGAAAGCTGAAAAGTGCCCAGTGGTTAACATTGCATTAGCATTGTTAGAGGTGTTGCAATACCAACGGCCACCACAAGATGGCGCCATATCGCAGAAGTATTTCAGAAGGCCGCAAAGCCACGGCCTAAATTTCTGGCTGGCGCGGCCCGATGCGATCGCACGGCGGGGGTTGGTGTCCACAGGCTGGCGGGGTACCGCAGCTGTGTCGCCCCAGGCGCCAGGACCCCAAATCTAGTCGCAATTGCGCCCGGGGTTTGTCGAGGCCTGGTATACAGTATTATATAATGGATCCTGGATGTATACAGTATTATATAATAGATCCAGGATGTATACAGCATTATATAATGGATCCTGGATGTATACAGTATTATATAATGGATCCTGGATGTATACAATGCATTATATAATGGATCCTGGATGTATACATTGTATTATATAATGGATCCTGGATGTATACATTGTATTATATAATGGATCCTGGATGTATACAGTATTATATAATGGATCCTGGATGTATACAATGCATTATATAATGGATCCTGGATGTATACATTGTATTATATAATGGATCCTGGATGTATACAGCATTATATAATGGATCCTGGATGTATACAGCATTATATAATGGATCCTGGATGTATACAGCATTATATAATGGATCCTGGATGTATACAATGTATTATATAATGGATCCTGGATGTATACATTGTATTCTATAATGGATCCTGGATGTATACACATTATATTATATAATGGATCCTGGATGTATACATTGTATTCTATAATGGATCCTGGATGTATACATTGTATTCTATAATGGATCCTGGATGTATACATTGTATTATATAACGGATCCTGGATGTATACAATGTATTATATAACGGATCCTGGATGTATACATTGTATTATATAATGGATCCTGGATGTATACAATGTATTATATAATGGATCCTGGATGTATACAATGTATTATATAATGGATCCTGGATGTATACATTGTATTCTATAATGGATCCTGGATGTATACAATGTATTATATAACGGATCCTGGATGTATACATTGTATTATATAATGGATCCTGGATGTATACATTGTATTATATAATGGATCCTGGATGTATACACATTGCATTATATAATGGATCCTGGATGTATACAGTATTATATAATGGATCCTGGATGTATACAATGCATTATATAATGGATCCTGGATGTATACAGTATTATATAATGGATCCTGGATGTATACAATGTATCTTTCTCTCCATTCAGAAGGGAAAGAGAACACATGGACATGACTGATCACTGTGAGAGCCAATCAGAGGCTATCACAACGATCAGGTGACCAGGTACCGGGAGTCTGGGGTCCCGATCGTTAGTACGAGACCCAGGACTCTCAGTGAGGGTACGCTCCCAGCACATCTATGTGGTCCCCAGGTGTAATGCCCACCTCCTGGACATGGCATATATCAGTTAATGTCAATTAAGGGGTTAAACTTTTTTCCGTAGATGCCCATCCCCCTAGAACACTAGTAAAAAGTCAAGGCATTCTGGGAGTGGGAAGGGTTAAACACTGGCGCTTCCCTTTGTCCAAATCCTCCTGTAAGCTGCAGTATAACCCAAAGTTCACAGAATCTGGTGCCCCCCAAGGAATAAAAAGAGAAGACAAGTTCTTCAATTCTTTCTCAGGCAGAGACCTGGACCGCGCATGCAGGTAATGTGCTCTGAATTCACTCTCCAATCGGCAAGTTTCTTCCAGGACTACTGCTGAGAAAGCAGTATTGTTGGCAGGAGGTCAGAAGCCCCCCAATTGTTCTCCCCTCCCCCATCATTCCCCCATTTCTTACCAAGTTTTCTGGATCTTTGGGGGCGTCGGTTCCTCTCCTTGTTCTCTCCATCTGGAGACTCCTGAAGAAGTAATCTCGCTCGCAATGTGCAGATGCTGCCGGTCCGGATGAAAGCTTGCAGGCACAACGGGTCACAGGTCAGGCGTCGCAGAATACGGGCGGCTTGATCCGAGGGGTTGGGGTGGCGGGTGAAATAGGTCAGAAGCCCCTTTAAAACTGGAGGTGACACCAAACAAGAGGAGGAATCTGACAGCTGAGAGAATCGGGAAAGGAGAAGTAAGACTGGGAACTCCGGCCCGTAGACTGCGGAGGGTGCCGGAGACGGGGGCCCCAGAAGGGAGGGCGATGCAAAGATCTCTTTTATGGGTGACTGGCAGGACTGGTCAGAAGAGAAGAAGAGCTGGTCAGACATTGGGGTCCTCTTCTGAGAGACCTTCTGGGTCCCTTTTCCTGGAGGAGAAAGCATTGTCCTGGTGGGTTCCTCTCGGTTCTCCCGCTCCATGATCGATTCCGGAGGGAGATCGTCCAGACTGGTGATGTAACCTTCCGATAACAGCCAAGATCTGCAAGAAAGACAGTCGGGTGAAAAGAGTGCCCTCTCCTCTGCCAGCCGCAGACAATATGCAGGAGGTGAAATTGGGTCAGCCCAGATCTCATGCACACCATAGAGCAGAGGAGGTCAGTACACGCGTGTTCAGGGATATGGGGGGCCGGCAGATGGGGGGCATAAATATGAACACTGAGCTATACGACAGATTATGTATATACTGTTGTTATGTGAATATTAATCTGCTCAAATGTATATTCATGTTCTTTTATATATAAATGTATATGTATCATCCATTCCCACTGGAGCTCATGTTCTAACCCAATGTTATTAATTATTTTTTACAAATAAATTTCAAACTTGATTATATGTCAATTCCGACTCCTTCAATTGTACGCTGCCAAAAAACCCCAACGTGGGGGATTGTTCCTTTTAATATGAACACTGAGCTTAGCCAATAAGAGGAGGAAGGAAGAGCCACCAACGCACCCCCGTGCACGACTAACCACCAACGCACCCCCGTGCACGACTAACCACCAACGCACCCCCGTGCACGACTAACCACCAACGCACCCCCGTGCACGACTAACCACCAACGCACCCCCGTGCACGACTAACCACCAACGCACCCCCGTGCACGACTAACCACCAACGCACCCCCGTGCACGACTAACCACCAACGCACCCCCGTGCACGACTAACCACCAACGCACCCCCGTGCACGACTAACCACCACCACCAACGCACCCCGTGCACGACTAACCACCACCACCAACGCACCCCGTGCACGACTAACCACCACCACCAACGCACCCCGTGCACGACTAACCACCAACGCACCCCCGTGCACGACTAACCACCAACGCACCCCCGTGCACGACTAACCACCAACGCACCCCCGTGCACGACTAACCACCAACGCACCCCCGTGCACGACTAACCACCAACGCACCCCCGTGCACGACTAACCACCAACGCACCCCCGTGCACGACTAACCACCAACGCACCCCCGTGCACGACTAACCACCAACGCACCCCGTGTAAAACAATAGGTTGTTGTAGGCTCAGGCTTTAGATGCCGGCACTGGGTCCTTATTCTGCTGTTCCGTATTCATAAGGTTTGAATAAATCAAGATTACTTCTCTTGTAAGAATACAATTTCCTCCAGATTTACCAACAAAAATGTAGATCCTGACAGATCTCCCACCAAGAACATTGGATGGTGAGCGACCTCCGTGGACAAGTCGGGGGGGGATCGCTCCGGGTACCGCACGCGGACAAGTCGGGGGGGATCGCTCCGGGTACCGCACGCGGACAAGTCGGGGGGGATCGCTACGGGTACCGCACGCGGACAAGTCGGGGGGGGGGGGGGGGGGATCGCTCCGGGTACCGCACGCGGACAAGTCGGGGGGGGGGGGGGGGAAAATCGCTCCGGGTACCGCACGCGGACAAGTCTGGGATCGCTCCGGGTACCGTACGCGGACAAGTCTGGGATCGCTCCGGGTACCGCACGCGGACAAGTCGGGGGGGGGATCGCTCCGGGTACCGCACGCGGACAAGTCGGGGGGGATCGCTCCGGGTACCGCACGCGGACAAGTCGGGGGGATCGCTCCGGGTACCGCACGCGGACAAGTCGGGGGGGATCGCTTCCGGTACCGCACGCGGACAAGTCGGGGGGGGGATCGCTCCGGGTACCGCACGCGGACAAGTCTGGGATCGCTCCGGGTACCGTACGCGGACAAGTCTGGGATCGCTCCGGGTACCGTATACGGACAAGTCTGGGATCGCTCCGGGTACGGTATACAGACAAGTCTGGGATCGCTCCGGGTACCGTACGCGGACAAGTCTGGGATCGCTCCGGGTACCGTATACGGGCAAGTCTGGGATCGCTCCGGGTACTGTATACAGACAAGTCTGGGATCGCTCCGGGTACCGTACGCGGACAAGTCTGGGATCGCTCCGGGTACCGTACACGGGCAAGTCTGGGATCGCTCCGGGTACCGTATACAGACAAGTCTGGGATCGCTCCGGGTACCGTATACAGACAAGTCTGGGATCGCTCCGGGTACCGTATACAGACAAGTCTGGGATCGCTCCGGGTACCGTATACAGACAAGTCTGGGATCGCTCCGGGTACCGTATACAGACAAGTCTGGGATCGCTCCGGGTACCGTATACAGACAAGTCTGGGATCGCTCCGGGTACCGTATACGGACAAGTCTGGGATCGATCCGGGTACCGTATACAGACAAGTCTGGGATCGCTCCGGGTACCGTATACAGACAAGTCTGGGATCGCTCCGGGTACCGTATACAGACAAGTCTGGGATCGCTCCGGGTACCGTATACAGACAAGTCTGGGATCGCTCCGGGTACCGTATACGGACAAGTCTGGGATCGATCCGGGTACCGTATACAGACAAGTCTGGGATCGCTCCGGGTACCGTATACAGACAAGTCTGGGATCGCTCCGGGTACTGTATACAGACAAGTCTGGGATCGCTCCGGGTACTGTACACGGACAAGTCTGGGATCGCTCCGGGTACAGTATACAGACAAGTCTGGGATCGCTCCGGGTACTGTATACAGACAAGTCTGGGATCGCTCCGGGTACTGTATACAGACAAGTCTGGGATCGCTCCGGGTACTGTATACAGACAAGTCTGGGATCGCTCCGGGTACCGTATACAGACAAGTCTGGGATCGCTCCGGGTACAGTATACAGACAAGTCTGGGATCGCTCCGGGTACAGTATACAGACAAGTCTGGGATCGCTCCGGGTACTGTACACGGACAAGTCTGGGATCGCTCCGGGTACAGTATACAGACAAATCTGGGATCGCTCCGGGCACTGTATACAGACAAGTCTGGGATCGCTCCGGGTACCGTATACGGACAAGTCTGGGATCGATCCAGGTACCGTATACGGACAAGTCTGGGATCGCTCCGGGTACCGTATACGGACAAGTCTGGGATCGATCCGGGTACCGTATACAGACAAGTCTGGGATCGCTCCGGGTACCGTATACAGACAAGTCTGGGATCGCTCCGGGTACCGTATACGGACAAGTCTGGGATCGATCCGGGTACCGTATACAGACAAGTCTGGGATCGCTCCGGGTACCGTATACAGACAAGTCTGGGATCGATCCAGGTACCGTATACAGACAAGTCTGGGATCGCTCCGGGTACTGCACACGGACAAGTCTGGGATCGATCCGGGTACCGTATACAGACAAGTCTGGGATCGCTCCGGGTACCGTATACGGACAAGTCTGGGATCGATCCAGGTACCGTATACAGACAAGTCTGGGATCGCTCCGGGTACCGTATACAGACAAGTCTGGGATCGCTCCGGGTACCGTATACGGACAAGTCTGGGATCGATCCAGGTACCGTATACAGACAAGTCTGGGATCGCTCCGGGTACCGTATACAGACAAGTCTGGGATCGCTCCGGGTACCGTATACGGACAAGTCTGGGATCGATCCAGGTACCGTATACAGACAAGTCTGGGATCGCTCCGGGTACCGTATACAGACAAGTCTGGGATCGCTCCGGGTACCGTATACGGACAAGTCTGGGATCGATCCAGGTACCGTATACAGACAAGTCTGGGATCGCTCCGGGTACCGTATACAGACAAGTCTGGGATCGCTCCGGGTACCGTATACAGACAAGTCTGGGATCGCTCCGGGTACCGTACGCGGACAAGTCTGGGATCGCTCCGGGTACAGTATACAGACAAGTCTGGGATCGCTCCGGGTACTGTACACGGACAAGTCTGGGATCGCTCCGGGTACAGTATACAGACAAATCTGGGATCGCTCCGGGCACTGTATACAGACAAGTCTGGGATCGCTCCGGGCACTGTACACGGACAAGTCTGGGATCTTCAGGTCACACCTAATTCTGTGCCCACAGCTCTGAACCTGGAAATCTCTCTGCAGCCAATCTAACCCATACACAATGCAGAGCCTTAAGAGCACATTCCAGGCTGGTCCTACAATGTCCAGTGGGGTCCGGAACGCCAAAGTCCAGCTAGATATGGGGGGGGGGGGGGGGGGGGGGGTGTCTTTTATAGCAGCCCCCCCCGCCCCTCTATAAATCCCGGGAAACCTACAAGACATAAGGGGGAACTCTACCTCAGGCTCTCCTCGGATGAGCCGCCTTGTTCTTTTTTTCTCGGCTCTTGTGGGAAGTCATAAGAAGTCGATCCTTTCTCCTCCTCCTCCTCCTCATCGGGGGCTTCCATCGGGGTCTTCACACGTCGCCTTTCTTCAGCAGCCCACGTACATTCCTCTAATCGTTCAATTAACACAAGTGTCAGGCCACTAGAGACCAGGAAAGACAGGGCCGCGTTGTCATAGCAATAATAAAGAAATGCCACTATAATTCGATAGTGAACCGATCGATACTGCAAGCTGCGCAGTAATTCTAAGAGAAGTTCAAAGCCGCCATGTTCTCGCACCCGGACACGATTCACTGCTTCACGGCAACAAAAGCACAGAGCTTTGACCACGGGGAGGCAACGGGTTGGCGATTGCTGGACAGCCGTGGCTTCTGTGATCAGCAGCTTGATGAGCCCGGCATTGCCCAGGATTGGCCTCAACGATCCCTGGATACAAAGATTACATAGAGTGCCAAACGCAGCCTGGCGTACCGCCGTCTTCCCTCGCTCTTCACTGGCCAACGTCATCAAGGTTGGCACAGCCGGATTTAGGGCTGTCGCACATTCCAAGGAGCACCCGCGGCTGAGCTCACAGACGGCACGAACGGCTTCACAAACCACATGGGGGCTGGGAGAGGAAAGCATCGGAACACACGGGGCCACGCCACCCTGCTGGCAGATGGACAGTCTATGTGCTGGAGAATCACCCAGAATACGTAAAGCCCGCAGACAGCTCTGCAAACATCCCACATCCTGAGAATTCTGCAAGATCTGCACCAAGGACGACACCGCACCTGCAGGGACGAGAAGAAGAGGGATCAGCACAAAGTCCATTGTAGGGAACAAACACCCTGCAGCATTCTAGAAAAGAGGCTCCGGAACCCACGCTCCATGCACCTCTATGGAGAGACGTCCGCTGCCATCCCATCTACTAAACCCACACGGATGGAATCCCTACTTCCCATCTGTCCGGCGGATCGGATAAAACCAGACAGGCGGATCCACTTTCCTACGATCTCCCCATAGAGGGTCTGTCTCTGCACAGTGAGCGGAGACGGGGCTGTCATCATCCGCCGACTCAGCGGGGATCAATAGATCGATCCCCACTGAGCAAGCCGAGTCCATCAAAACAGACATCAGTGTGTGAAAGAGCCCCAAATCCTGAACTATCACTGATCATTTCTCTGAGGGCGTCCCCCCCCCCCCCACGTCTCCCGTCTATGGGGGGTGGGGGATTCCCCCGTGTCTCCCGTCTATGGGGGGGATTCCCCCGTGTCTCCCGTCTATGGGGGGGATTCCCCCGTGTCTCCCGTCTATGGGGGGGATTCCCCCGTGTCTCCCGTCTATGGGGGGTGGGGGGGGGATTCCCCCGTGTCTCCCGTCTATGGGGGGTGGGGGGGGGATTCCCCCGTGTCTCCCGTCTATGGGGGGTGGGGGGGGATTCCCCCGTGTCTCCCGTCTATGGGGGGTGGGGATTCCCCCGTGTCTCCCGTCTATGGGGGGTGGGGATTCCCCCGTGTCTCCCGTCTATGGGGGGTGGGGATTCCCCCGTGTCTCCCGTCTATGGGGGGTGGGGGGGGGGGGATTCCCCCGTGTCTCCCGTCTATGGGGGGTGGGGATTCCCCCGTGTCTCCCGTCTATGGGGGGTGGGGGGGGATTCCCCCGTGTCTCCCGTCTATGGGGGGTGGGGATTCCCCCGTGTCTCCCGTCTATGGGGGGTGGGGATTCCCCCGTGTCTCCCGTCTATGGGGGGTGGGGATTCCCCCGTGTCTCCCGTCTATGGGGGGTGGGGATTCCCCCGTGTCTCCCGTCTATGGGGGGTGGGGATTCCCCCGTGTCTCCCGTCTATGGGGGGTGGGGATTCCCCCGTGTCTCCCGTCTATGGGGGGTGGGGGGGGGATTCCCCCGTGTCTCCCGTCTATGGGGGGTGGGGGGGGGGATTCCCCCGTGTCTCCCGTCTATGGGGGGTGGGGGGGGGGATTCCCCCGTGTCTCCCGTCTATGGGGGGTGGGGGGGGGGGATTCCCCCGTGTCTCCCGTCTATGGGGGGTGGGGGGGGGGGATTCCCTGTGTCTCCCGTCTATGGGGGGTGGGGGATTCCCCCGTGTCTCCCGTCTATGGGGGGTGGGGGGGGGGGGGATTCCCCCGTGTCTCCCGTCTATGGGGGGTGGGGGGGGGGATTCCCCCGTGTCTCCCGTCTATGGGGGGTGGGGGCGGGGATTCGGTGTCTTTTCCGCAATCAATTAAATGATTGGTTGATTGTTTTTTCCGATTGTGGAACACCAGATTACAGACATTGAGATAGCTCAGGGTTTACCCTTTTATATACACATTTAGACCCAGGACCCCCCCCCCCTGACAAGGTTTAGGGGTCACATGCTCTCCGGTAGGCCACCAATGATGACATGATTCAAATGGAAGAAATGTTAGTTGTGTGCTGCCACCTAGTGGAGGACTATGGCTGCTGCCCTCACCAATTGTGTTCCCACATCAAATCAGATAAAATAAATATGTGACAGCGCCTCCCAAATAAAATAAATAGAGTAAAAAACTTTTAGTGAATTAAGATAATAAAGACACAACATAATGAATAAAGTGCTCAGGCAAAACACAAAAAAAAAAAGTTTTTTGCCAACAAAAATATTTTGATGCATAAAAAAAAAAAAAAAAAAAAAAAAAAAAAGGAGGAATAAAGTATAAGGAAAGGAGGAGGAGCTTGGCGTCAGGCTTGCTGGATTTGATCGATGCGAGTGCATTATATGAAGCTGGGATCGTCCAGGTGCTGCACCATTGGAGGCGGTTCTCGTTCTTCCTTCATATGTTGCCCATTGAGATGCTTGTGATCTATTGAAGGACAAGGAGCCGCTCTAGGAGGGAATTCGATCGCCTGAGGAACCTGAGCATCACGATTCACCTGGTGAAATCAGCCAATCACTGAGGTTTATTTGTGAAGCACCTTATTCAATAGAGAATATGTATTGAAGATCGAAGACCTTCATTGGTTTTCACAAATTATGAGAATTGTCACTTCAGCAAAAAGTTATTTGGACTTTTTTTTTTACATTTATCCTTTTTTTATGCATCAAAATATTCTTGTTTGGCAAAAAAACTTGTGTTTGGATCGGCAGCTCATCCGCCATGTTCTGCGTCTCCCTTCTGGGGGGGGTTCCCCCGCGTCTCCCGTCTGGGGGGGTGGGGTGGTTGTGTTTGGATCGGCAGCTCATCCGTCATGTTTTGCGTCTCCCTTCTGGGGGGGTTCCCCCGCGTCTCCCGTCTGGGCGGGGGGGGGGGGGGTGGTTGTGTTTGGATCGGCAGCTCATCCGTCATGTTTTGCGTCTCCCTTCTGGGGGGGTTCCCCCGCGTCTCCCGTCTGGGCGGGGGGGGGGGGTGGTTGTGTTTGGATCGGCAGCTCATCCGTCATGTTTTGCGTCTCCCTTCTGGTGGGGGTTCCCCCGCGTCTCCCATCTGGGGGGGGGGGGGTGATTCCCCCGCGCCACCCGTCTGGGGGGGGGGGGGGGGTTGTGTTTGGATCAGCAGCTCATCCGTCATGTTCTGCGATGAGCAGCTCCATCACATATTATCACAGATTCCGCCGCTCCCCACAATCAGCTCACCGGATTCATGGATGATCTGGTTGTTTTGGAAGTCCACAGCGAGGTTCCCGAGAGCCCGACACACCCGGTTCCATATGGAATCAATGCAAACCGACTTCAGAATGGAAACTGCAAGGAAAAAAAAAAAAAAAAAAGACAGAATGGTCATCCTTCATTTATCACATCGTATGATAAGACATTCCAACACCAAGAGAAGCCGGCCTATAGCAGAGCACCCAGAGAAGCGGGGCCTATAGCAGAGCACCAAGAGAAGCGGGGCCTATAGCAGAGCACCAAGAGAGGCCGGGCCTATAGCAGAGCGCCAAGAGAGGCCGGGCCTATAGCAGAGCGCCAAGAGAGGCGGGCCTATAGCAGAGCGCCAAGAGAAGCCGGGCCTATAGCAGAGCGCCAAGAGAGGCCGGGCCTATAGCAGAGCGCCAAGAGAGGCCGGGCCTATAGCAGAGCGCCAAGAGAGGCCGGGCCTATAGCAGAGCGCCAAGAGAGGCCGGGCCTATAGCAGAGCGCCAAGAGAGGCCGGGCCTATAGCAGAGCGCCAAGAGAGGCCGGGCCTATAGCAGAGCGCCAAGAGAGGCCGGGCCTATAGCAGAGCGCCAAGAGAAGCCGGGCCTATAGCAGAGCGCCAAGAGAGGCCGGGCCTATAGCAGAGCACCAAGAGAAGCCGGGCCTAGAGCAGAGCGCCAAGAGAGGCCGGGCCTATAGCAGAGCGCCAAGAGAGGCCGGGCCTATAGCAGAGCGCCAAGAGAGGCCGGGCCTATAGCAGAGCGCCAAGAGAAGCCGGGCCTATAGCAGAGCGCCAAGAGAGGCCGGGCCTATAGCAGAGCGCCAAGAGAAGCCGGGCCTATAGCAGAGCGCCAAGAGAGGCCGGGCCGGGCCTATAGCAGAGCGCCAAGAGAGGCCGGGCCTATAGCAGAGCGCCAAGAGAAGCCGGGCCTATAGCAGAGCGCCAAGAGAGGCCGGGCCTATAGCAGAGCGCCAAGAGAAGCCGGGCCTATAGCAGAGCGCCAAGAGAGGCCGGGCCTATAGCAGAGCGCCAAGAGAGCGCCAAGAGATGCCGGGCCTATAGCAGAGCGCCAAGAGAGGCCGGGCCTATAGCAGAGCGCCAAGAGAAGCCGGGCCTATAGAGAGGCCGGGCCTATAGCAGAGCGCCAAGAGAAGCCGGGCCTATAGCAGAGCGCCAAGAGAGGCCGGGCCTATAGCAGAGCGCCAAGAGAAGCCGGGCCTATAGCAGAGCACCAAGAGAAGCCGGGCCTATAGCAGAGCACCAAGAGAAGCAGAGCGCCAAGAGAAGCCGGGCCTATAGCAGAGCGCCAAGAGAAGCCGGGCCTATAGCAGAGCGCCAAGAGAAGCCGGGCCTATAGCAGAGCGCCAAGAGAAGCCGGGCCTATAGCAGAGCACCAAGAGAAGCCGGGCCTATAGCAGAGCACCAAGAGAAGCCGGGCCTATAGCAGAGCGCCAAGAGAGGCGGGGCCTATAGCAGAGCACCAAGAGAAGCCGGGCCTATAGCAGAGCACCAAGAGAAGCCGGGCCTATAGCAGAGCACCAAGAGAAGCGGGCCTATAGCAGAGCGCCAAGAGAGGCGGGCCTATAGCAGAGCACCAAGAGAAGCCGGGCCTATAGCAGAGCACCAAGAGAAGCCGGGCCTATAGCAGAGCGCCAAGAGAAGCCGGGCCTATAGCAGAGCGCCAAGAGAAGCCGGGCCTATAGCAGAGCGCCAAGAGAGGCGGGCCTATAGCAGAGCACCAAGAGAAGCCGGGCCTATAGCAGAGCGCCAAGAGAAGCCGGGCCTATAGCAGAGCACCAAGAGAAGCGGGCCTATAGCAGAGCACCAAGAGAAGCCGGGCCTATAGCAGAGCGCCAAGAGAAGCCGGGCCTATAGCAGAGCGCCAAGAGAGGCCGGGCCTATAGCAGAGCACCAAGAGAAGCCGGCCTATAGCAGAGCGCCAAGAGAGGCGGGCCTATAGCAGAGCGCCAAGAGAGGCCGGGCCTATAGCAGAGCGCCAAGAGAAGCCGGGCCTATAGCAGAGCGCCAAGAGAAGCCGGCCTATAGCAGAGCGCCAAGAGAAGCCGGGCCTATAGCAGAGCGCCAAGAGAAGAGCCGGGCCTATAGCAGAGCGCCAAGAGAAGCCGGGCCTAGAGCAGAGCGCCAAGAGAAGCCGGGCCTAGAGCAGAGCGCCAAGAGAAGCCGGGCCTATAGCAGAGCGCCAAGAGAAGCCGGGCCTATAGCAGAGCGCCAAGAGAGGCCGGGCCTATAGCAGAGCGCCAAGAGAAGCCGGGCCTATAGCAGAGCGCCAAGAGAGGCGGAACTATAGCAGAGCGCCAAGAGAAGCCGGGCCTATAGCAGAGCGCCAAGAGAAGCCGGGCCTATAGCAGAGCGCCAAGAGAAGCCGGGCCTATAGCAGAGCGCCAAGAGAAGCCGGCCTATAGCAGAGCACCAAGAGAGGCGGGCCTATAGCAGAGCGCCAAGAGAAGCCGGGCCTATAGCAGAGCGCCAAGAGAAGCCGGGCCTATAGCAGAGCACCAAGAGAAGCCGGGCCTATAGCAGAGCGCCAAGAGAAGCCGGCCTAGAGCAGAGCGCCAAGAGAAGCCGGGCCTATAGCAGAGCGCCAAGAGAAGCCGGGCCTAGAGCAGAGCGCCAAGAGAAGCCGGGCCTATAGCAGAGCACCAAGAGAGGCGGGCCTAGAGCAGAGCGCCAAGAGAGGCGGGCCTATCCCATTCAAAGCCACCAATGGAAGGAGACCCTTGCCAGGGCCATTACACATGGAAACCCCATCATTCCAGATGCCGGCTTCCTCCTGTACATGGAAGTTCCTGGCTCCATTTCATGTTTTCACTTCTTGGCAAAGCTTGGTTTACAGAGCTCAATAGCTCAAGCCGATATTCACACACACGTGAATGAGACAGAGCAGTGACTCCACCCCTCCGGCACAGCTCCAGATAAGAGACAGAAGGTCCAAAAGGAGACAACTGCTGTGCACACCACACCACACTACACACCATACCACACACCACCACCAACCTCTTCCATTGCAAAATACCCCAAAAGGAGTTCAAGGACAAGTTTACAAAAAGGTGAACTTCTCCTTTAATGGAATTTCTACAGAAGGTCCGGCCTCTAGACTGTACCTGGTCATGATAGTACAGAGACGGCCATTGCCAGCCTTCTGAAAATACACGTTGGCAGTGTCTGGCTTCAGACCCGGACCAAGCATGCTGTAAATGGGTGTCAGAAGACAGAGGCATCGCCATGACAGCCAGGGAAGTAGGAGGAGCTTAGCAATGGCAGCCCCCATTGTCTTCTCATAACAGATTCCTTATAAAGACCCTTCAAGGTGGATCTATAATCCTCTTCTCAGGCCAAGAATGTCCAGGACTGCTGGCCTATCCTTAGCCAAAAAGAACATCAAGAATAGACAAAGACCTCTCACCCTCCTCCTGGACCTCCGCGAGGCCCAGGAATATCCGCATTTCCAGGGAATATCCGCATTTCCAGGGAATATCCGCATTTCCAGGGAATATCCGCAATCTACAGTGCCTTGCAAAAGTATTCACCCCCCTTGGCTTTTTTACCTATTTTGTTACATTACAGCCTTTAGTTCAATGTTTTTTTAATCTGAATTCTATGTGATGATCAGAACACAATAGTCTAAGTTGGTGAAGTAAAATTAGAAAAATATATACACAAAACTATTTTTCAGAAATAAAAAAAAATGATAATTGTCATGTGCGTATGTATTCACCCCCTTTGTTATGAAGCCCCTAAAAAGCTCTGGTGCCACCAATTACCTACAGAAGTGACAATTAGTCACATGATTTCCACCTGTGTGCAATCTAAGTGTCACATGACCTGTCATTACATAGACACACTTTTGTGAAAGGCCCCAGAGGCGGCAACACCTAAGCAAGAGGCACCACTAACCAAACACCGCCATGGAGACCAAGGAACTCTCCAAACAAGGAAGAGAAGTACAAGTCAGGGTTATAACATCTCCAAATCTTTGGTGATCCCGAGGAGCTCCATCAAATCTATCATCGCCAGATGGAAAGAACATGGCACAACAAACCTGCCAAGAGACGGGCGCACACCAAAACTCATGGAGCGGGCAAGGAGGGCATTAATCAGAGAGGAGCACAGAGACCTGAGGTGACCCTGGAGGAGCGGCAGAGTTCCACAGCAGAGACTGGAGGATCTGCTCATAGGACCACAATAATCCGTACGCTCCATAGAGTTTTATGGCAGAGAGGCCAGAAGAAAGACATTACTTCCAGCAAAATGTATGGAGGAAGGCGCTCTGCTCTGATGGATGGAGGAAGGTGCTCTGCTCTGATGGACGGAGGAAGGTGCTCTGCTCTGATGGACGGAGGAAGGCGCTCTGCTCTGATGGACGGAGGAAGGTGCTCTGCTCTGATGGACGGAGGAAGGTGCTCTGCTCTGATGGACGGAGGAAGGTGCTCTGCTCTGATGGACGGAGGAAGGCGCTCTGCTCTGATGGATGGAGGAAGGCGCTCTGCTCTGATGGATGGAGGAAGGCGCTCTGCTCTGATGGATGGAGGAAGGCGCTCTGCTCTGATGGATGGAGGAAGGCGCTCTGCTCTGATGGATGGAGGAAGGCGCTCTGCTCTGATGGAAGGAGGAAGGCGCTCTGCTCTGATGGATGGAGGAAGGCGCTCTGCTCTGATGGATGGAGGAAGGCTCTCTGCTCTGATGGACGGGGGAAGGCGCTCTGCTCTGATGGAGGGGGGGAGGGGCTCTGCTCTGATGGACGGGGGAAGGCGCTCTGCTCTGATGGACGGAGGGATGGGTGGAGGAAGGTGCTCTGCTCTGATGGACGGGGGAAGGAGCTCTGCTCTGATGGATGGAGGAAGGCGCTCTGCTCTGATGGATGGAGGAAGGCGCTCTGCTCTGATGGGTGGAGGAAGGCGCTCTGCTCTGATGGACGGAGGAAGGCGCTCTGATCTGATGGATGGAGGAAGGCGCTCTGCTCTGATGGATGGAGGAAGGCGCTCTGCTCTGATGGACGGAGGAAGGTGCTCTGCTCTGATGGACGGGGGAAGGCGCTCTGCTCTGATGGACGGGGGAAGGCGCTCTGCTCTGATGGACGGGGGAAGGCGCTCTGCTCTGATGGACGGAGGAAGGCGCTCTGCTCTGATGGACGGAGGAAGGCGCTCTGCTCTGATGGATGGAGGAAGGCGCTCTGCTCTGATGGATGGAGGAAGGCGCTCTGCTCTGATGGATGGAGGAAGGCGCTCTGCTCTGATGGATGGAGGAAGGCGCTCTGCTCTGATGGACGGAGGAAGGCGCTCTGCTCTGATGGACGGAGGAAGGCGCTCTGCTCTGATGGATGGAGGAAGGTGCTCTGCTCTGATGGATGGAGGAAGGCGCTCTGCTCTGATGGGTGGAGGAAGGCGCTCTGCTCTGATGGGTGGAGGAAGGCGCTCTGCTCTGATGGGTGGAGGAAGGCGCTCTGCTCTGATGGTTGGAGGAAGGCGCTCTGCTCTGATGGGTGGAGGAAGGTGCTCTGCTCTGATGGTGGAGGAAGGTGCTCTGCTCTGATGGTGGAGGAAGGTGCTCTGCTCTGATGGACGGAGGAAGGTGCTCTGCTCTGATGGATGGAGGAAGGCGCTGCTCTGATGGATGGAGGAAGGCGCTCTGCTCTGATGGATGGAGGAAGGCGCTCTGCTCTGATGGATGGAGGAAGGCGCTCTGCTCTGATGGATGGAGGAAGGTGCTCTGCTCTGATGGATGGAGGAAGGCGCTCTGCTCTGATGGATGGAGGAAGTGCTCTGCTCTGATGGATGGAGGAAGGTGCTCTGCTCTGATGGATGGAGGAAGGTGCTCTGCTCTGATGGATGGAGGAAGGTGCTCTGCTCTGATGGATGGAGGAAGGTGCTCTGCTCTGATGGATGGAGGAAGGTGCTCTGCTCTGATGGATGGAGGAAGGTGCTCTGCTCTGATGGATGGAGGAAGGCGCTCTGCTCTGATGGATGGAGGAAGGTGCTCTGCTCTGATGGATGGAGGAAGGAGCTCTGCTCTGATGGATGGAGGAAGGTGCTCTGCTCTGATGGATGGAGGAAGGCGCTCTGCTCTGATGGATGGAGGAAGGTGCTCTGCTCTGATGGTGGAGGAAGGTGCTCTGCTCTGATGGAGGAAGGTGCTGTGCTCTGATGGACGGAGGAAGGTGCTCTGCTCTGATGGACGGAGGAAGGTGCTCTGCTCTGATGGATGGAGGAAGGTGCTCTGCTCTGATGAGACTAAAATTGAACTTTTTCACAGCAAAGAAAACGCTATGTCTGGTGCAAACCCAACACATCACCCAAAGAACACCATCCCCACTGTGAAACATGGTGGTGGCAGGATCATGCTGTGGGGATGTTTTTCAGCAGTCGGACTGGGAAACAGGTCAGAGTTGAGGGAAAGATGGATGGTAATAAATACAGGGATCTTCTTGTAGCCCTCTGTGTGTGATTTGAGGATAGGACGGAGGGTCACCTTCCAGCAGGACAATCACCCCAAACACACTGCTAAAGACACACCTGAGTGGTTTAAGGGGAAACATGGAAATGTGTTGGAATGGCCGAGTCAAAGCCCAGACCTCAATCCAATAGAAAATCTGTGGTCAGACTTAAAGATTGCTGTTCACAAAACGCAAACCGTCCAACTTGAAGGAGCCGGAGACGTTTTGTAGGAGGAGGAATGGGCAGAAATCCCAGCGGTGAGATGTGACTCATAGAGACTCATCCAAAGCGACTTGGAGCTGTGATAGGCGGCTCTACAAAGTACTGACTTTAGGGGGGTGAATAGTTTTGCACATTGACTTTGTCTGTTATTTTGTCCTATTTGTTGTTTGCTTCACAAATTCTGTAAATTAAATGATGCAAATCCTCAAACTATCCATGTTATTCCAAAACACGAAAAAAGCCAGGGGGGGTGAATACTTTTGCAAGGCACTGCATGTGCGGAATCTACAAATCTTTACCCTTCTTCCTGCACTGGAAAAAGAGGATCCCCTGGGGGGGGGGGATCCCCTGGGGGGGGACCCTGCAGGTGGAAGAGGATCCCCTGGGGGGGGGGGGGGGGGAGGATCCCCTGGGGGGGGGGAGGACCCGGGGGAAGAGGATCCCCTGCAGGGGGAAGAGGATCCCCTGGGGGGGGGGGACCTGCAGGGGGAAGAGGATCCCCTGGGGGGGGGAACCTGCAGGTGGAAGAGGATCCCCTGGGGGGGGGGGGGGAGAGGATCCCCTGGGGGGGGGAACCTGCAGGTGGAAGAGGATCCCCTGGGGGGAGGGGGGGCCGGGGGGGGGGGGGGAAGAGGATCCCCTGGGGGGGGGGGGGAAACCTGCAGGGGGGGGGGGAGAGGATCCCCTGGGGGGAGGGGGGAACCTGCAGGGGGGGGGGGGGAAGAGGATCCCCTGGGGGGAGGGGGGAACCTGCAGGGGGGGGGGGGGGGGGGAGAGGATCCCCTGAGGGGGGGGGGGGGGGAGAGGATCCCCTGGGGGGCTGCTGCATAGTAACACGTCATACCAGGAATACAGGTTACTAGGAGAACCTACCCCTTGTTATTAATGTATGTTGTTGTCAGACGCCCCCCAGTGTCAGTTTTGCTGTAATACGCTCATGCGAGGGAAGTCACACCACAGACGTTGGTGGAAGACCATTGGCTGCGGAAACCTTCTTGAAAATGTTGTGTGAATCTAGAAGTATCCCTATTAGGGAGAGGAAAAGGGGAGGCGGTATAAAGGCTCTGAAGGAATATGATTTATTACTATATATCCTTCTCTGGGGAGTTATTTATCAGAACCCACTGCAGGTGAAACCGTATGTCAGTTCACTATTAAACCCCCCCCCCAATATACACCCGCTCTCCACCCCCGGGGCTTATCCAGTCCGGGTACAATAATTTGAGGGTGCCCCCAATGCAGATGGAGAAAGGACCCCGGGGCAGAGGGTAGAAGGGCCCTCCTCAGATCAGACGAATCCACGGGGGATAAAGAAGGGGGAGATGAAATGGCGGAGGCTGGAATGTCTCATTGTACCAGTCATGGTCAGACAACATCGGGGGGTAAAGAGTTTTGTAAGGCCCTTCTAGGAAAGCTTCCGGAACTGTATGGTGCAACCTCTATACCACGGATGTAATGTAAAGCCAGAATCCCGGAGAAGAATGCGTTTGTTTCTGGCGTCGCCTCAATGGATGCGGATCTGGAGGTTGGTCCCGATGTACCACCCGAGGGACAAAGCTTTCCCGCCATTCACCTCATGTTAAGAGACAGATTTTTATAAAAATTTGGGACCGGTTATTATTAGCCAGACCCGAAATTAATGAAGTGTCTATGCCCGCCATCCTATCCACTCTCTCCGCTATAGAAAGGGATGTGGATCGGAAAAAGCAGGACAGCGAAGGATTTCACAGAGCGAACGGACAAAGGCCAGAGATACGACAGAGCAGAAGAGACCCATCATTTGTTAGAACTGCGGAAGGGAAGGCCATTTATAAAAGGAAACGGTAAGAAGAAATCCGGGAGACCTCGGGGTAAGTGGCAGTTTATTGCAGAGGACCCAACAACGCAAGGCGTAGGGATAGCAAGAAACGACTGACTCGTCGTTGGCCAATGGTATCAGCCCATATCAATCTGTATGTTCAAGAACTTAAATATCCTCTACCACGCCTCAGATACCGGCGCTGCCCACACTGCTTTAAGAGCTAAAGATATTAAAGGTAAAAGTTCCCTTTTCGGGAGAAACCACCAGAGGTCTCACAGGTCAGACAGTGTCCTTACAAACACCACCTCTCCATTGTAGGCCGGGGCAACACACAGAGGCCAAGTCTGTACTGGTATCCGATGTTCCCATCAATCTATTGGGAGCCGATATTTTGTGGGAAATACAGGCGGGTATTGAGGACACTCCAACAGGTACTGTGATTAGTAGCGCATTGTCCAATGGTGGCTCTACTATACGTGGCAGAGCCTGGTTGCTTCCTGGGGTTGGATGTGCTGCTGGCGGTCGATCCCAAACTTTGGGCGAATGACAAGTATGACGTGGGTCTTCTGCCAACCACAGCAAACATCAGACCAGGGAGCGTTTTGCCCCAATTACCACAATAACCTTTGAGTGTGGCTCAGATGGATAGTCTTAAAATCCAAATAGACCGGTACCTGCTGATAAAAGTTCTCACGCCAGTCCCCCGTGACACTCCTTTGTTCCCAGTAGCTAAGAAGTCTGTCAAAGGTCAGGAAGCAAATTTTCCGTTTAGTAGACGATTTAAGGGCCATCAATAAAATCATTATCAGCGATGCCCCTTTGGTACCCAACCCACACACCTTGTTGGCCTCTATACCCCCCAACGCAATTTTCTTCAGTGTCACTGATCTGACTAATGCATTTTTTTCGGTACCACTGAAAGCAAACTTCAAATCGTGTTGGATCAGTGGACCCCAAAGAATCCAGAGGTGGTGCCGTTACAGAATGTTGATGACTTGTTGCCCCACAAGGGATGTCGGTTATCAGCACACCGTCTCATTGCTTAACCATCTGCCGTCCACGGGGAATAAAGCTAGCGAGGAGAAGTCGCAGTTTTGCAGGGAGAAGGTCACCTTTTTAGGACATTGTATATCTCAGGGTCCACGACACCCGACAACCCAGAGAAACTGAAAGACTTCCCGAAACCCGCGACAAACGGGAGCCAGTCCGGTGAAGGAGGCCCCATCCCAGGTGCCAAGAACCTTTTTGTCGATGGTTCCAGACGGGTATTACACCCCAGATGGTAATTGTTGTTTTATGAAGATGTGTTTAATATGTAATGTCAGTGTCTCAGTTCTCCCGCAGCCCACTCCAAGGAGTGTTTGTGGAGCGGGGATATGTCCGCTAGCAAAGGGACCCTGTGCAATGCACAGATCGATCGTCTGAGGAGGGGGATGTGTTCACTCTGCAAGGACATTATCGGTTATAGGGGGGGGGGGGGGGGGTTGCGCGCTTTTGTCTTTCGGTGTGTCTGATCAGCACATGGAGGGACCGCGGCGTGGCCCCGGCAGATAATCTCCCATCCATAGGTCTGATCAGCACATGGAGGGACCGCGGCGTGGCCCCGGCAGATAATCTCCCATCCATAGGTCTGATCAGCACATGGAGGGACCGCGGCGTGGCCCCGGCAGATAATCTTCCATCCATAGGAGGTCTGATCAGCACATGGAGGGACCACGGCGTGGCCCCGGCAGATAATCTCCCATCCATAGGAGGTCTGATCAGCACATGGAGGGACCGTGGCCCCGGCAGATAATCTCCCATCCATAGGTCTGATCAGCACATGAAGGGACCGCGGCGTGGCCCCGGCAGATAATCCCCCATCCATAGGTCTGATCAGCACATGGAGGGACCGCGGCGTGGCCCCGGCAGATAATCTCCCATCCATAGGTCTGATCAGCACATGGAGGGACCGCGGCGTGGCCCGGCAGATAATCTCCCATCCATAGGTCTGATCAGCACATGGAGGGACCGCGGCGTGGCCCCGGCAGATAATCTCCCATCCATAGGTCTGATCAGCACATGAAGGGACCGCGGCGTGGCCCCGGCAGATAATCTCCCATCCATAGGTCTGATCAGCACATGAAGGGACCGCGGCGTGGCCCCGGCAGATAATCTCCCATCCATAGGTCTGATCAGCACATGGAGGGACCGCGGCGTGGCCCCGGCAGATAATCTCCCATCCATAGGTCTGATCAGCACATGGAGGGACCGCGGCGTGGCCCCGGCAGATAATCTCCCATCCATAGGTCTGATCAGCACATGGAGGGACCGCGGCGTGGCCCCGGCAGATAATCTCCCATCCATAGGTCTGATCAGCACATGGAGGGACCGCGGCGTGGCCCCGGCAGATAATCTCCCATCCATAGGTCTGATCAGCACATGGAGGGACCGCGGCCCCGGCAGATAATCTCCCATCCATAGGTCTGATCAGCACATGGAGGGACCGCGGCGTGGCCCGGCAGATAATCTCCCATCCATAGGTCTGATCAGCACATGAAGGGACCGCGGCCCCGGCAGATAATCTCCCATCCATAGGTCTGATCAGCACATGGAGGGACCGCGGCCCCGGCAGATAATCTCCCATCCATAGGTCTGATCAGCACATGGAGGGACCGCGGCGTGGCCCCGGCAGATAATCTCCCATCCATAGGTCTGATCAGCACATGGAGGGACCGCGGCGTGGCCCCGGCAGATAATCTTCCATCCATAGGAGGTCTGATCAGCACATGGAGGGACCACGGCGTGGCCCCGGCAGATAATCTCCCATCCATAGGAGGTCTGATCAGCACATGGAGGGACCGCGGCGTGGCCCGGCAGATAATCTCCCATCCATAGGTCTGATCAGCACATGGAGGGACCGCGGCGTGGCCCCGGCAGATAATCTCCCATCCATAGGTCTGATCAGCACATGGAGGGACCGCGGCCCCGGCAGATAATCTCCCATCCATAGGAATAATAGACCAATCCGGGTATGTGGCGTTCTCTGAACAATGCAGAATAGGGATTCACACCAAATGGTGAATACGGAAGTCTGTGAATCGTTCTGGTCTGTGATTTCCTTGGTCTATGACGGGGAATTGTACGCTGTGCACAGCCATATCTCCGGTGCTCCATCTTCCTCCAGGTCTCCTCTGGTTCCACATTCTTAGGTTCTCGGCTCCGGCAGCATTTCTTAGCAGTCACCTCTTTCTTTTATTCAAAAACAACAAAAGAAATTACAAAGAGGAGGGATTGGCTCCAACAGCCAATCACCTCCTACACAGATTGTGACCTCACAGGAAATGACCAAATAAGGATGTAACACAGGATATGAATGGCAACACAGGAAATACAACAATGACTAGGGGGAGTGTTATGGGCGTGTCTGGGCGGGGACAGCGTGTCCAATCTCCAGCCCCCCCCGTCTCTGATCACAGGAAGCCCGAGACTATGAACACCTCCCCCGACCACGACGATTCAAAGAATCGATTGTTTGTGAATCCTTCTTCTGCGTTGTTCAGTGACGGACTATTCTACTGTCTTTGTGGACGGAGATTATCTGTAGGGGGACACTCAGGGGCCACAAATATGTGGATCCGGCACACAGGGGGCGACATGACCGCACACTCGATAAACCGATAATGTCTTTGCAGAGTGAACACCCCCTCCCCCCCCACCAGACGATCGTTCTGTGCATCGCACAGGGGCCCTTCGCTGGCGGACGTGTCCCCGCTCCGCAAACACCTCTCTACATCCCGAGGAGCTTTTCACTACCAGACGGATCTCCACCAGCGTCAGTCTGCCCCAGTCAGCTCTTTAGACCGGGATTCGGGAGAACTAACCCCGGGAGACTATGACAATACATATTAAATACATCTTCATAAAATGTCCACAACAGTCCAGCAGAAGATGACGGCTTCCAGGTACCGGGGGCGGCCCAGACACGCCCATAAGACTCCCCTAGTCATTGTTCATTGGTTGAAATATGTATAACCCCTCCCGTTTGAAGGAATGCCTGCGCTTGATTGGCCAATTATGAAATCATCAAGCTCTATTGTTAAGTGCTCTAAACCAGGGATCCTCAAACTACGGCCCTCCAGCTGTTGCAGAACTACACGTCCCATGAGGCATTGCAAAACCCTGACATTCACAGACATGACTAGGCATGATGGGAATTGTAGTTCCTGAACAACTGGAGGGCCGTAGTTTGAAGACCCCCCGCTCTAAATAAACAGAACGGAGGGGATCCAGGAACCAGCGAGCTGTGGAGCCAAGGATGGAAGAATGGTGGCCATGTCTGTTACTGGAGAAGATACGGGAAACGGGTCCTACTAAGATACATTCGAGAAAAAAGGTGGATTACCACATCATAGGCCACACACAGGCCACGCCACACACACAGGCCACGCCACACACACAGGCCACACACACACAGGCCACACACACACACAGGCCACACACACACACAGGCCACACACACACACACAGGCCACACACACACACAGGCCACACACACACACAGGCCACACACACACAGGCCACACACACACAGGCCACACACACAGGCCACACACACAGGCCACACACACTGATTGTGGAAAAGGGTTCATTGAGGTCCAACAGAGCTGTGGGCACTGGCAAGAGCTTGTGAGACCCGAGAGGGTGAAAAGGATTAATATCTACAGATTCCAGGTACACTTCTGCCATCGCTCACAATTTCAGTCACATCTGGAAAGTGAAACATGAAGAGTAACCCAACAGGTTATTGGTTGCTTTCATCCTGCCACGTGGGAGAGTCATTATAAAAGGCCCACACGACTGATGGGACTCTGGAGGCCGATGGCAATGCCTTGGCAGAGCTGCTGAGGAAGGTGCTCTGGACCCTCCTGGGGAACCCCGATGATGATAGATTTCCCCTCCGATATGGAAGAAGAGACTAGAGAGTCACAAGCGGAGATTACAGGGAAAGGACGGCACTGGGGGCCACGAGAGGTCCACGTGACATCTGGGGTCCTGGTAATAAATGGCGTCTACCAAGATCGCCTTTTCCAATGACGCCCATTCGGCTCAATTATTGATCGGTTTGCACAGAAGTTATAGCATTTACAAGATGGGGGATAGTTTTATGGCATTTTTATTAATAATTATTTTTTTTTACTAGTAATGGCGGCGATCAGCGATTTTTATCGTGACTGCGACATTATGGCGGACACATCGGACATTTTGGGACCATTGTGATTTATACAGCAATCAGTGCTATACGAATGCGCTGATTCCTGTGTAAATGACACTGGCAGTGAAGGGGTTAAGTGTGTCCTAGGAGCGTGTTTCTAACTATGGGGGGCGGGGCTGTGTTGTACACATCACTGATCTCTGCTCCAATCACAGGGAGCAGAGATCAGTGACACTGTTGCTAGGCAGAACGGGGAGATGCTTGTTTACTTTAGCATCTCCCCGTTCTTCCTCCCGTGAGACGGTCGCCGGTATCCCCGTACATCATTGTGCGCCGGCCGGGAAGCGGTTAAAAACAAAATCTCAAGAATAAAAACCTTACCTACAGATATCACCCAAATCATCCCCTCCGCTCCTCCCAGGACCTCCTGCTCTCTAGCTCCCTTGTTACCTCCTCTCATGTTCACCTTCGGGACTTCTCTAGAGCCTCTCCCATCCTCTGGAACTCCCTGCCCCGGTATATCCGCTCAGCCCCTAACTTGTCTACCTCCAGGACTTCTCCAGAGCCTCTCCATCCTCTGGAACTCCCTGCCCCGGTATATCCTATCAGCCCCTAACCTGTCTACCTCCAGGACTTCTCCAGAGCCTCTCCCATCCTCTGGAACTCCCTGCCCCGGTATATCCGCTCAGCCCCTAACCTGTCTACCTCCAGGACTTCTCCAGAGCCTCCTCCCATCCTCTGGAACTCCCTGCCCCGGTATATCCTATCAGCCCCTAACCTGTCTACCTCCAGGACTTCTCCAGAGCCTCTCCCCATCCTCTGGAACTCCCTGCCCCGGTATATCCGCTCAGCCCCTAACCTGTCTACCTCCAGGAATTCTCCAGAGCCTCTCCCATCCTCTGGAACTCCCTGCCCCAGTATATCCTATCAGCCCCTAACCTGTCCACCTCCAGGACTTCTCCAGAGCCTCCCCCATCCTCTGGAACTCCCTGCCCTGGTATATCCGCTCAGCCCCTAACCTGTCTACCTCCAGGAATTCTCCAGAGCCTCTCCCATCCTCTGGAACTCCCTGCCCCGGTATATCCGCTCAGCCCCTAACCTGTCCACCTTCAGGAGATCCCTGAAATTGCACTTATTCAGGGAAGCCTATCCCTCCCCCACCTAACAACTGTCCCCGAGCCACCCCCCCCCCCCCCCATCAAATCATTCTCTGCAGCCATTACCTTTTGTACCACCAACCCCCTCCCTTTAGAATGGTGGCTCTACGAGCCACGCCCTCCTGTATTGTACTGTAATTGTGCCCCTCCCCCCTCTACATTGTAAAGCGCTGCGTAAACTGTTGGCGCTATATAAATCATGAATAATAATAGCCGATGCTGGAAAACCTCGGCCCGAATGTCCCCCCCCCCCCCCATAGCTCTCCATCATAAATGCCCCCAGGTGACCCCACGGGGTATCTCCATAGGAGGTTCTGTACGGAAGTCGTCTTTACATTCTCAGCTGGTGGGGGAGGTGCAACGTGAGCTCCAAACAATCCACCACGGGGTTCACGAGCCCCTCCCGACTCCATAACCGGCTTACATTCTATCCAATCAGGTGACCGGGTCGTTGTAAAGACACATCAGAAGACGGGATATGAGCCGAGATACCTCGGGGCGATTCCAAGTTCGGCTGACCACGCCGAGCGCTCTAAAGCTTGAAGAACGGATCCACGCCAGCCACTGCTCAACACCAAAGAATGAGGAGCATCTTCTTTATATCTTTAGTTATGTGTATTCCAGCGATGGCATCACAACTTATTGTGTAAAATGCCCCTCCAGGGGGCAGAAACAGCCCAACTGCTGGGTATGTGCCAATCACCACTGAGCCTCGATGCCACGGCAATGGCAGCAGTACATACTATATACCATGTCTGTAAAGAATCCAGAGACTTGTCCACAGAACTGAACCATACATTTCTAGAGGGTAGAACCAGCTCTGGCCCCTCCCCCACATAACCGGTGTGGGTATCGGGGCAACTAGGAAGCCCCCAAGGTTCTATGTGAGCCTTGTTGTGGTTTTATGGTGCTGGACCCGACCCGAGGACCACTATTGCTGAGGAGTTCAGAATACTCAGAGATCCCGGCTGGGATAAGAGACAAGGGACAAGAGCCACCTAACAAGGGACGAGAGCCACCTAACAAGGGACGAGAGCCACCTAACAAGGGGCGAGAGCCACCTAACAAGGGACGAGAGCCACCTAACAAGGGACGAGAGCCCCATAACAAGGGGCGAGAGCCCCATAACAAGGGGCGAGAGCCACCTAACAAGGGGCGAGAGCCACCTAACAAGGGACGAGAGCCACCTAACAAGGGACGAGAGCCACCTAACAAGGACGAAGCCCCATAGCCCCATAACAAGGGACGAGAGCCCCATAACAAGGGACGAGAGCCCCATAACAAGGGGCGAGAGCCACATAACAAGGGGCGAGAGCCACATAACAAGGGGCGAGAGCCAAACAGGGGCGAGAGCCACATAACAAGGGACGAGAGCCACATAACAAGGGGCGAGAGCCACATAACAAGGGGCGAGAGCCACATAACAAGGGACGAGAGCCACATAACAAGGGGCGAGAGCCACATAACAAGGGGCGAGAGCCACATAACAAGGGGCGAGAGCCACATAACAAGGGGCGAGAGCCACATAACAAGGGGCGAGAGCCACCTAACAAGGGGCGAGAGCCACCTAACAAGGGACGAGAGCCACCTAACAAGGGACGAGAGCCCCAGAACAAGGGACGAGAGCCCCATAACAAGGGGCGAGAGCCACATAACAAGGGGCGAGAGCCACATAACAAGGGGCGAGAGCCACATAACAAGGGACGAGAGCCACATAACAAGGGGCGAGAGCCACATAACAAGGGATAAGAGCCACATAACAAGGGACGAGAGCCACGTAACAAGGGACGAGAGCCACGTAACAAGGGATGAGAGCCACGCAACAAGGGACGAGAGCCACATAACAAGGGGCGAGAGCCACGTAACAAGGGATGAGAGCCACGCAACAAGGGACCACTGAGATCTGGTAAGTGTTTGCTGTGGTGGAGGCATCTCATCTCTTTCACCCCCTATGGACGGTATCCCTAATATTCTCACCTCAATCATTTCACTATTATCTCCCATCAACTTCTTTACTTTTTTATTGATCACTTTATACCGACCACTTGTTTATCTTTAGTATAATTTAGTCATCTTTTAATTGTCACCATTTATACGATATTATTATTTACTTTATACCCCAATACTATGGAGAGCTACCACCATCACCCAGGGGATGTGCCACGTTTACAAGGGCACCCCAATACTATGGAGAGCTACCACCATCACCCAGGGGATGTGCCACGTTTACAAGGGCACCCCAATACTATGGAGAGCTACCACCATCACCCAGGGGATGTGCCACGTTTACAAGGGCACCCCAATACTATGGAGAGCTACCACCATCACCCAGGGGATGTGCCACGTTTACAAGGGCACCCCAATACTATGGAGAGCTACCACCATCACCCAGGGGATGTGCCACGTTTACAAGGGCACCCCAATACTATGGAGAGCTACCACCATCACCCACGGGATGTGCCACGTTTACAAGGGCACCCCAATACGATGGAGAGCAACCACCATCACCCAGGGGATGTGCCACGTTTACAAGGGCACCCCAATACCATGGAGAGCTACCACCATCACCCAGGGGATGTGCCACGTTTACAAGGGCACCCCAATACTATGGAGAGCTACCACCATCACCCAGGGGATGTGCCACGTTTACAAGGGCACCCCAATACCATGGAGAGCTACCACCATCACCCAGGGGATGTGCCACGTTTACAAGGGCACCCCAATACCATGGAGAGCTACCACCATCACCCAGGGGATGTGCCACGTTTACAAGGGCACCCCAATACCATGGAGAGCTACCACCATCACCCAGGGGATGTGCCACGTTTACAAGGGCACCCCAATACTATGGAGAGCTACCACCATCACCCAGGGGATGTGCCACGTTTACAAGGGCACCCCAATACCATGGAGAGCTACCACCATCACCCAGGGGATGTGCCACGTTTACAAGGGCACCCCAATACTATGTAGAGCTACCACCATCACCCAGGGGATGTGCCACGTTTACAAGGGCACCCCAATACCATGGAGAGCTACCACCATCACCCAGGGGATGTGCCACGTTTACAAGGGCACCCCAATACTATGTAGAGCTACCACCATCACCCAGGGGATGTGCCACGTTTACAAGGGCACCCCAATACCATGGAGAGCTACCACCATCACCCAGGGGATGTGCCACGTTTACAAGGGCACCCCAATACTATGGAGAGCTACCACCATCACCCAGGGGATGTGCCACGTTTACAAGGGCACCCCAATACCCTGAAAACCAACATGTGTCTTCATATGGATAAAATACACACAGAGTAAAGTAATAATGATACTCACTGAGAGCGGGAATCCCCCCGAGTTCTCGCACCTGAAATACACAGCACAGATCGGTAACATTAGTGAGGCGATCGATATGATCTCTGGGGATTATATGGAGGAATGAGAGGACATTGTACAGGGAAGGGAGAACATACAATACACAGCAGCTGCTCCTCCTCCTCC
>CM053031.1:285358440-285375940 GCA_028564925.1 Lithobates sylvaticus
TGCATTAAAGGGGGATTTGGTTTATCGAGTGGCTGAAAGCCGAGAGGAAACTGTAGAGCAGTTACTGGTTCCCCAACCATATAGGCGGATGCTACTTGACCTAGCCCACAATGACGCACTGGGAGGACACTTGGGGGCAGAGAAAACGGAGGCCAGGATAACCGACCGGTTTTACTGGCCAGGGGTGAAGGCCGAGGTTAAAAGATATTGTGCATCTTGTCCCATTTGCCAGTTAACTGCCCCAGGGCCACACTATAGAAGCCCTCTGGTACCCTTGCCGATTATTGAGGTTCCGTTTGAGCGGATCGCCATGGATCTCGTGGGACCCCTGGTAAAGTCGGCAAGGGGGCACCAATATATATTAGTCATCCTAGACTACGCAACCAGGTATCCAGAAGCAGTTCCTTTGAGGAAAGCTTCCTCTAAGGCCATTGCCAAGGAATTATTCCAAATGTTTTCACGAACTGGATTCCCCAGGGAGATACTTACGGACCAGGGCACCCCTTTTATGTCAAAGGTGATGGCGGACTTGTGCAGACTATTTCAGATCAAGCAGTTGCGGACGTCCGTCTATCACCCGCAGACCGATGGCCTAGTTGAGAGGTTTAATAAAACTCTAAAGTCCATGTTAAAAAGAGTGGTCCAGAAAGACGGGAAGGATTGGGATATGTTACTCCCTGCCCTCTTGTTTGCCATCCGGGAGGTTCCACAAGCGTCCACGGGGTTCTCATCGTTTGAGTTAGTGTATGGACGAAGGCCCCGGGGGTTGCTTGACCTAGTAAAAGAAACATGGGAAAGTGAATCCTCACCACACAAGACCGTGGTAGAGCATATCTCTCAAATGCGAGAGAGGGTGGCTAAAGTGATGCCGCTGGTGAGGGAGCACATGCAGAAGGCTCAGGATGCCCAAAGAAGGGTGTATAACAGATCGGCTAAAATTAGACAGTTTCAAGTAGGAGACCGGGTGGCTGTCCTAATACCCACAGTGGAGAGCAAGTTCTTGGCCAGGTGGCAAGGCCCGTTTGAGGTAATAGAAAAAGTGGGTGAGGTGAACTACAAGGTACACCAGCCAGGGAAAAGAAAACCATACCAGATCTATCACGTAAATCTGTTGAAACCCTGGAGAGACAGAGAACAGGTATCCGCTGTGGTAGCGGTACAGTCAGGGGACCATGCAGGAATCGACCTGGTGCAGGTGGCTGCTACCCTAACTAGGCCCCAAACCCAGCAAGCAAAAGAGTTTCTGCAAAGAAATAGGGACATGTTTTCAGGGTTGCCGGGTCTCACCAACGTCATCGAGCATGACATTGTGACGGAACCCTGTATAAAAATCCGGTTAAGGCCTTACCGTATCCCAGAAGCTCATAGAGTGGCAGTGTCTGAAGAGGTCAAGAGAATGCTCGAGCTTGGAGTCATTGAAGAGTCGCAGAGCGAGTGGTCGAGTCCAATCGTGTTGGTACCCAAACCCAACGGCACCCTCCGCTTCTGCAACGACTTCAGAAAACTTAATGAAATCTCCAAGTTTGATGCTTATCCAATGCCACGGGTAGATGAGCTAATTGAGAGGTTAGGTCCAGCCAGGTATATAACCACGCTAGACCTCACAAAAGGGTATTGGCAGATTCCCCTGACCAAGAAAGCCAGGGAGAAAACAGCTTTCTCTACCCCGGAAGGCCACTTCCAGTACAAAAGAATGCCATTTGGTCTACACTCTGCCCCCGCTACATTCCAAAGGGCCATGGACAAAACTTTGCGTCCACATCAACGGTATACTTCGGTTTACCTAGATGACATAGTCATTTTTAGCACTGATTGGGAGTCCCATCTTCCCCGAGTTCAGGCAGTCGTAGACTCCTTGAGAAGAGCAGGATTCACCATCAATCCGGAGAAGTGCGCGATTGGAGTAGAGGAAGCCAAGTACCTAGGGTACATTGTGGGTAGAGGACTGGTGAAGCCCCAAATGAGTAAGGTAGAAGCCATACAGAACTGGCCCCGCCCCCTATCCAAGAAGCAGGTCAGAGCGTTTTTGGGCATAGTTGGCTACTACCGGAGGTTTGTCCCCAACTTTGCCACCATTGCTGCACCATTGACGGACTTGACCAAAGGCAGAAAGTCAGTGATGGTACAGTGGAATGACGATGCCGAAAAAGCTTTCCAGAAGCTTAAGACGGCATTGTGCCGGGATCCGGTGCTTGTGGCTCCAGATTTTTCTAAGGATTTTGTAGTACAGACAGATGCTTCAAGTGAAGGGCTAGGAGCAGTCCTGTCTCAGGTGATCAATGGGGAAGAGCACCCCATAGTTTTTCTAAGTAGGAAACTGACGGCAGCGGAGAAAAACTATGCGGTGGTGGAGCGGGAGTGTCTTGCCATCAAGTGGGCTTTAGACTCTTTACGCTATTTCCTCCTAGGTAGAAGGTTCCGCCTAGTGTCCGACCATGCCCCACTGACCTGGATGAGACAAAACAAAAACACCAATGCCAGGGTGACAAGGTGGTTCCTTTCTCTCCAGGAGTTCAATTTTGTGGTAGAGCACAGACCAGGGAGACAGCATCAGAACGCCGATGCCCTCTCCCGGGTCCATTGTATGATGTCGAGTGGTGCCTCCAACACCTCCGCGTTGAGGCAGAGGGGGGGGGATATGTACAGGACGCCAAGGTTGGGTCCTGGACGGGTGCTATATAGCACCAGTATTTGGGCTGTGGTCCCTTTAAAAGTATTCGCAGCGTTGCTCAGGGGGTCACCCAAAATGGGTGAGGGGTTCCGGGAGTAGCCGAGCAGGAGAGGACTGACTCGCAGTCCTCTCTAGGTTAATAATAGTTATTTGGGACCCGGAATTTGGGAGGCTCTGAAGAGATATTCGGGTGGGAAAAGAGCCTCCCTCCCTGACCACAATGATTCAGCGCACAGGGGGTTAAGGGCCTCCAGGAAGACAGCTCATAAAACAGGAAGTAGGGAAGAGTTGTTGGTGTGAGGAGGAGTAGGTGATTACACCTGTTAGCTGAGCTGTGTGGATGTCTGGAGGCTGCTAAAAGAACCTGCTGCAAAAAAACTGTATGTGTTTTCCTTAACTTTGTTTTTGTGCTGAAGATAAGCTGTTTTTTTGTTATGCTGAAGATAAGCGGACTTTGTTTTTGTACTTTACCTGTGCGCTGAAGAAAGCCTTATTTTTGATTTTTCTTTCAAATAAATGTCTTTTATTTTACAACTGACGGTTTATGCACTTAATCCCGTGGAGCTATTGTCCCCAAAGTTCACAATATATACATATACACACATATATATATACACATATACACACATATATACATATACACACATATATACATATACACACATATATATATATATATATATATATATACACACATATACACACGTACACACATATATATATATATATATATATATACACATACACACACACACACACGTACACACATATATATATATATATATATATACACATACACACACGTACACATATATATATATACACATATACACATGTACACATGTACATACATATACATATATATGTAGCACTGACCCCCGAAGGAGCTGCTGGTGTGATTTGGGATTAGCGTTACCTCACCTGTTCTCCGTCTCAGGGATTCCGTGGAAAGTGGCCCAGAGAAATGTTGAGACACGAATCCTCTTTGGGTTATTTATTTGGAAAGAAGATCAAGTCTCTCAATGAAGGGTTGGGGTAGAGGGTTGGGGGTCAATGAAGGGTTGGGGTGGAGGGTTGGGGGTCAATCAAGGGTTGGGGTAGAGGGTTGGGGGTCAATCAAGGGTTGGGGTAGAGGGTTGGGGGTCAATGAAGGGTTGGGGGTCAATGAAGGGTTGGGGATCAATGAAGGGTTGGGGTAGAGGGTTGGGGGTCAATGAAGGGTTGGGGGTGGAGGGTTGGGGGTCAATGAAGGGTTGGGGTGGAGGGTTGGGGGTCAATAAGGGTTGGGGGTCAATGAAGGGTTGGGGTGGAGGGTTGGGGGTCAGTGAAGAGTTGGGGGTGGAGGGTTGGGGGTCAATGAAGGGTTGTGGTGGAGGGTTGGGGGTCAATGAAGGGTTGGGGTGGAGGGTTGGGGGTCAGTGAAGAGTTGGGGGTGGAGGGTTGGGGGTCAATGAAAGGTTGGGGTGGAGGGTTGGGGGTCAATGAAGGGTTGGGGGTCAATGAAGGGTTGGGGTGGAGGGTTGGAGGTCAATGAAGGGTTGGGGTGGAGGGTTGGGGGTCAATGAAGGGTTGGGGTGGAGGGTTGGGGGTCAATGAAGGGTTGGGGGTCAATGAAGGGTTGGGGTGGAGGGTTGGGGGTCAATGAAGGGTTGGGGGTTGGGGTAGAGGGTTGGGGGTCAATGAAGGGTTGGGGTGGAGGGTTGGGGGTCAGTGAAGAGTTGGGGGTAAAGGGTTGGGGGTCAATGAAGGGTTGGGGGTCAATGAAGGGTTGGGGTGGAGGGTTGGGGGTCAGTGAAGAGTTGGGGGTAAAGGGTTGGGGGTCAATGAAGGGTTGGGGTAGAGGGTTGGGGGTCAGTGAAGAGTTGGGGGTGGAGGGTTGGGGGTCAATGAAGGGTTGGGGTAGAGGGTTGGGGGTCAATGAAGGGTTGGGGGTGGAGGGTTGGGGGTCAATAAGGGTTGGGGTAGAGGGTTGGGGGTCAGTGAAGAGTTGGGGGTGGAGGGTTGGGGGTCAATGAAGGGTTGGGGTGGAGGGTTGGGGGTCAATGAAGGGTTGGGTGGAGGGTTGGGGGTCAATGAAGGGTTGGGGGTCAATGAAGGGTTGGGGGTCAGTGAAGAGTTGGGGGTGGAGGGTTGGGGGTCAATGAAGGGTTGGGGTAGAGGGTTGGGGGTCAATGAAGGGTTGGGGTGGAGGGTTGGGGGTCAATGAAGGGTTGGGGTGGAGGGTTGGGGGTCAGTGAAGAGTTGGGGGTGGAGGGTTGGGGGTCAATGAAGGGTTGGGGTAGAGGGTTGGGGGTCAATGAAGGGTTGGGGTGGAGGGTTGGGGGTCAATGAAGGGTTGGGGGTCAATGAAGGGTTGGGGTGGAGGGTTGGGGGTCAATGAAGGGTTGGGGTGGAGGGTTGGGGGTCAATGAAGGGTTGGGGGTCAATGAAGGGTTGGGGTGGAGGGTTGGGGGTCAATGAAGGGTTGGGGGTTGGGGTAGAGGGTTGGGGGTCAATGAAGGGTTGGGGTGGAGGGTTGGGGGTCAATGAAGGGTTGGGGTGGAGGGTTGGGGGTCAGTGAAGAGTTGGGGGTAAAGGGTTGGGGGTCAATGAAGGGTTGGGGGTCAATGAAGGGTTGGGGTGGAGGGTTGGGGGTCAGTGAAGAGTTGGGGGTAAAGGGTTGGGGGTCAATGAAGGGTTGGGGTAGAGGGTTGGGGGTCAGTGAAGAGTTGGGGGTGGAGGGTTGGGGGTCAATGAAGGGTTGGGGTAGAGGGTTGGGGGTCAATGAAGGGTTGGGGGTGGAGGGTTGGGGGTCAATGAAGGGTTGGGGGTGGAGGGTTGGGGGTCAATGAAGGGTTGGGGTGGAGGGTTGGGGGTCAATAAGGGTTGGGGTAGAGGGTTGGGGGTCAGTGAAGAGTTGGGGGTGGAGGGTTGGGGGTCAATGAAGGGTTGGGGTGGAGGGTTGGGGGTCAATGAAGGGTTGGGGTGGAGGGTTGGGGGTCAATGAAGGGTTGGGGTGGAGGGTTGGGGGTCAGTGAAGAGTTGGGGGTGGAGGGTTGGGGGTCAATGAAGGGTTGGGGTAGAGGGTTTGGGGTCAATGAAGGGTTGGGGTGGAGGGTTGGGGGTCAATGAAGGGTTGGGGGTCAATGAAGGGTTGGGGTGGAGGGTTGGGGGTCAATGAAGGGTTGGGGTGGAGGGTTGGGGGTCAGTGAAGAGTTGGGGGTGGAGGGTTGGGGGTCAATGAAGGGTTGGGGTAGAGGGTTGGGGGTCAATGAAGGGTTGGGGTGGAGGGTTGGGGGTCAATGAAGGGTTGGGGGTCAATGAAGGGTTGGGGTGGAGGGTTGGGGGTCAATGAAGGGTTGGGGTGGAGGGTTGGGGGTCAATGAAGGGTTGGGGTAGAGGGTTGGGGGTCAATGAAGGGTTGGGGTGGAGGGTTGGGGGTCAATGAAGGGTTGGGGGGAGTTCAGGTACTCAGATTGCCGGGTGAAGATAGAAGAATCCGGAGGATGTTATTGCTCCACAAAGTGGATTCTATTACCCCCCGGATAGGCCTCTCTCACTAGGCCCAGTAGTCGGTGAGAAGTTCGGTAAAGTCTCAGCCACAGACTTGTGAGTTACACTTGAGCATCACTGAGGGATTTGGATGAATAATAAAGAACTGACATACGGTACCAGTTTCTGTCAGCCGATCCGGTGATACCGTATGAGTGTTGAACCGGGTCGCGTCCTTCAACTGAGTCTCCAGGCTCTGTCAGAGAAGCCAGCCTTTCGCACGGCCTTCTCCTGAAGGGTCCTCCCCTGGGGTTCCTCAGTTGCTGGGCCTCTCCCTTCAGATGAGACGGCACCGGACCATCCCTGGATCAGTAGGCTCCGAAAGTCACTCGGGCCTATGCCTGCAGTTGCGTTGTCTCGGGCCAGCCAGCCCAGAGACACAGGATGCACGGTTCCGCACCGCAGGCCATGAGGGCCATGGGGCTGGGTCAGGAGGACCACCAGAACCAAACAGACAGAAAATACTCCCCCGCCAACATGGCGTCGGAACCTTAAATACCACCCCCCAGGTTGCACAGCAGGAGAACACTCCCACTGGGCTGGTTCCAAGAGACAAGTGGCATTCAATGCATCCAGCTAGACTGCTTTCCGTAACAGCGACACCTGCGGTCAAGGAGAACCCAGTGCAACCCAACTGGACTGGTACTGAACCAGAAATTTAAAGAAATTAGCCTGAAGCCCAACTGTGGCTTCAGGCAACCTAATTTTTGAAAAACAATAGCGCCGCTCGTCAGGAGCCAGCGCTACATACTCCCCCTTCCCTTTTAGACGATATCCTCTGGGAAGAAAAAAACAAAGACTTTCAGTCCTTAAAGTGGTTCGGCACACATTTCATTTAGTAAATCTCTTTGCCTTCCAAATCAGGCAAAGAGTACTAAATGAAATGTGTTTTTTTTTTTCACTTACCTTGTAATCGCTGACTTCCTGTCCTCTGTCTCTGCGGCGGTGGGCGGGGTCTCTGCGTCGATCGTCGTCGCACCGCCCTGTCTCCTGGGATCTGGTGTCATTGATGCCAGGAGTCAGTGCGGACATCTTCCGAAATCTCGCGAGATTTCGGGCGATGTCAACGAACGTGAGCTACACTTTGCCGTTACTGCGCACGCGCGAGATCGGCGCAGTAACGGCGGTGCATGCTGGGCCATCTGAAGTGCCTGTGTGGGTTCACATGCCCACAGGCAAGATGGCCCCCAGCAGGAAAGATTTTCTAAAACTGTTTAATCTGACGAAAACCGGCACCAGCTATATACAAAAAAAGCACACGTGAGTAAAACATACAGACAGTGCAGAACCGCTTTAAAGTCGGGTACCTGAACTCGAAATTGGGATGAGGGATGGAAAGGAAGGGTAAACAATGAACAGGGGGAGAGAAGGGAGTCCCCGTCCTCTGGGGAGAGAAGGGAGTCCCCGTCCTCCGGGGGAGAGAAGGGAGTCCCCGTCCTCTGGGGAGAGAAGGGTGTCCCCGTCCTCCGGGGGAGAGAAGGGAGTCCCCGTCCTCTGGGGAGAGAAGGGAGTCCCCGTCCTCTGGGAAGAGAAGGGAGTCCCCGTCCTCTGGGGAGAGAAGGGAGTCCCCGTCCTCCAGGGGTGAGAAGGGTGTCCCCGTCCTCTGGGGAGAGAAGGGAGTCCCCGTCCTCCAGGGGAGAGAAGGGTGTCCCCGTCCTCTGGGGAGAGAAGGGAGTCCCCGTCCTCTGGGGAGAGAAGGGAGTCCCCGTCCTCCAGGGGTGAGAAGGGTGTCCCCGTCCTCTGGGGAGAGAAGGGAGTCCCCGTCCTCTGGGGAGAGAAGGGTGTCCCCGTCCTCTGGGGAGAGAAGGGAGTCCCCGTCCTCCAGGGGAGAGAAGGGTGTCCCCGTCCTCTGGGGAGAGAAGGGAGTCCCCGTCCTCTGGGGAGAGAAGGGAGTCCCCGTCCTCTGGGGAGAGAAGGGAGTCCCCGTCCTCTGGGGAGAGAATGGAGTCCCCGTCCTCCAGGGGAGAGAAG
This sequence comes from Lithobates sylvaticus, assembly GCA_028564925.1. Taxonomy (NCBI): domain Eukaryota; kingdom Metazoa; phylum Chordata; class Amphibia; order Anura; family Ranidae; genus Lithobates; species Lithobates sylvaticus. The sequence continues at coordinate 285,366,614 of CM053031.1, forward strand.
GGTGTCCCCGTCCTCCAGGGGAGAGAAGGGTGTCCCCGTCCTCTGGGGAGAGAATGGAGTCCCCGTCCTCCAGGGGAGAGAAGGGTGTCCCCGTCCTCCAGGGGAGAGAAGGGTGTCCCCGTCCTCTGGGGAGAGAAGGGAGTCCCCGTCCTCTGGGGAGAGAAGGGAGTCCCCGTCCTCCAGGGGAGAGAAGGGTGTCCCCGTCCTCTGGGGAGAGAAGGGAGTCCCCGTCCTCTGGGGAGAGAAGGGAGTCCCCGTCCTCTGGGGAGAGAAGGGAGTCCCCGTCCTCTGGGGAGAGAATGGAGTCCCCGTCCTCCAGGGGAGAGAAGGGAGTCCCCGTCCTCCAGGGGAGAGAAGGGTGTCCCCGTCCTCTGGGGAGAGAATGGAGTCCCCGTCCTCCAGGGGAGAGAAGGGAGTCCCCGTCCTCCAGGGGAGAGAAGGGTGTCCCCGTCCTCTGGGGAGAGAAGGGAGTCCCCGTCCTCCAGGGGAGAGAAGGGAGTCCCCGTCCTCCGGGGGAGAGAAGGGAGTCCCCGTCCTCCGGGGGAGAGAAGGGAGTCCCCGTCCTCCGGGGGAGAGAAGGGTGTCCCCGTCCTCCGGGGGAGAGAAGGGTGTCCCCGTCCTCCGGGGGAGAGAAGGGTGTCCCCGTCCTCCGGGGGAGAGAAGGGTGTCCCCGTCCTCCAGGGGAGAGAAGAGCCAGGGGCCCACTCCTTCTCTGCCAACCACCCAGGTGCCCTCTCCTTCTCCCCTGGCCACCCAGGGACTCTCTTGTTGACTAAATGGCCACCCAGGGGCTCTCTCATTCTCCAGCCGCCCAGGGGCTCTCTCCTTCTCCACCGGCCACCCAGGGGCTCTCTCATTCTCCAGCCGCCCAGGGGCTCTCTCCTTCTCCACCGGCCACCCAGGGGCTCTCTCCTTCTCCTCCAGCCACCCAGGGTCTCTCCTCTTCTCCTCCAGCCGCCCAGGGGCTCTCGCCTTCTCCAGCCGCCCAGGGGCTCTCTCCTTCTCCACCGGCCACCCAGGGGCTCTCTCCTTCTCCAGCCACCCAGGGGCTCTCTCCTTCTCCACCGGCCACGCAGGGGCTCTCTCCTTCTCCAGCCACCCAGGGGCTCTCTCATTCTCCAGCCACCCAGGGGCTCTCTCCTTCTCCTCCAGCCACCCAGGGGCTCTCTCATTCTCCAGCCGCCCAGGGGCTCTCTCCTTCTCCACCGGCCACCCAGGGGCTCTCTCATTCTCCAGCCGCCCAGGGGCTCTCTCCTTCTCCACCGGCCACCCAGGGGCTCTCTCCTTCTCCTCCAGCCACCCAGGGGCTCTCCTCTTCTCCTCCAGCCGCCCAGGGGCTCTCTCCTTCTCCAGCCACCCAGGGGCTCTTTCCTCCTCCAGCCGTCCAGAGGCTCTCCCCTTCTCCTCCAGCCGCCCAGGGGCTCTTTCCTCCTCCAGCCGTCCAGGGGCTCTCTCCTTCTCCACCAGCCGCCCAGGGGCTCTCTCCTTCTCCAGCCACCCAGGGGCTCTCTCCTTCTCCAGCCGCCCAGGGGCTCTCTCCTTCTCCAGCCGCCCAGGGGCTCTCTCCTTCTCCAGCCGCCCAGGGGCTCTCTCCTTCTCCAGCCACCCAGGGGCTCTCTCCTTCTCCTCCAGCCACCCAGGGGCTCTCTCATTCTCCAGCCGCCCAGGGGCTCTCTCCTTCTCCACCGGCCACCCAGGGGCTCTCTCATTCTCCAGCCGCCCAGGGGCTCTCTCCTTCTCCACCGGCCACCCAGGGGCTCTCTCCTTCTCCTCCAGCCACCCAGGGGCTCTCCTCTTCTCCTCCAGCCGCCCAGGGGCTCTCTCCTTCTCCAGCCACCCAGGGGCTCTTTCCTCCTCCAGCCGTCCAGAGGCTCTCCCCTTCTCCTCCAGCCGCCCAGGGGCTCTTTCCTCCTCCAGCCGTCCAGGGGCTCTCTCCTTCTCCACCAGCCGCCCAGGGGCTCTCTCCTTCTCCAGCCGCCCAGGGGCTCTCTCCTTCTCCACCGGCCACCCAGGGTCTCTCTCCTTCTCCTCCAGCCACCCAGGGGCTCTCTCCTTCTCCTCCAGCCGCCCAGGGGCTCTCTCCTTCTCCTCCAGCCACCCAGGGGCTCTCTCCTTCTCCAGCCGCCCAGGGGCTCTCTCCTTCTCCACGGCCACCCAGGGGCTCTCTCCTTCTCCACCGGCCACCCAGGGGCTCTCTCCTTCTCCAGCCGCCCAGGGGCTCTCTCCTTCGCCACCGGCCACCCAGGGGCTCTCTCCTTCTCCTCCAGCCGCCCAGGGGCTCTCTCCTTCTCCACCAGCCGCCCAGGGGCTCTCTCCTTCTCCTCCAGCCGCCCAGGGGCTCTCTCCTTCTCCACCAGCCACCCAGGGGCTCTCTCCTTCTCCAGCCGCCCAGGGGCTCTCTCCTTCTCCAGCCGCCCAGGGGCTCTCTCCTTCTCCAGCCGCCCAGGGGCTCTCTCCTTCTCCAGCCGCCCAGGGGCTCTCTCCTTCTCCAGCCGCCCAGGGGCTCTCTCCTTCTCCACCGGCCACCCAGGGTCTCTCTCCTTCTCCACCGGCCACCCAGGGTCTCTCTCCTTCTCCTCCAGCCACCCAGGGTCTCTCTCCTTCTCCACCGGCCACCCAGGGTCTCTCTCCTTCTCCTCCAGCCACCCAGGGGCTCTCTCCTTCTCCTCCAGCCACCCAGGGGCTCTCTCCTTCTCCAGCCACCCAGGGGCTCTCTCCTCCTCCTCCAGCCACCCAGGGTCTCTCTCCTCCTCCTCCAGCCACCCAGGGTCTCTCTCCTTCTCCTCCAGCCGCCCAGGGGCTCTCTCCTCCTCCAGCCACCCAGGGGCTCTCTCCTTCTCCACCGGCCACCCAGGGGCTCTCTCCTTCTCCAGCCGCCCAAGGGCTCTCTCCTTCGCCACCGGCCACCCAGGGGCTCTCTCCTTCTCCTCCAGCCACCCAGGGGCTCTCTCCTTCTCCAGCCGCCCAGGGGCTCTCTCCTTCTCCACCGGCCACCCAGGGTCTCTCTCCTTCTCCTCCAGCCACCCAGGGGCTCTCTCCTCCTCCAGCCACCCAGGGGCTCTCTCCTCCTCCAGCCACCCAGGGGCTCTCTCCTTCTCCAGCCGCCCAGGGGCTCTCTCCTCCTCCAGCCGCCCAGGGTCTCTCTCCTTCTCCTCCAGCCACCCAGGGGCTCTCTCCTTCTCCTCCAGCCACCCAGGGGCTCTCTCCTCCTCCAGCCGCCCAGGGGCTCTCTCCTTCTCCACCTGCCACCCAGGGGCTCTCTCCTCCTCCAGCCACCCAGGGGCTCTCTCCTCCTCTTCCAGCCACCCAGGGGTTCTCTCCTTCTCCTCCAGCCGCCCAGGGGCTCTCTCCTCCTCCTCCAGCCACCCAGGGGTTCTCTCCTTCTCCTCCAGCCACCCAGGGGCTCTGTCCTCCTCCAGCCACCCAGGGGCTCTCTCCTTCTTCGCAGCACTGGCCATCTAATTATTAATTTCTAACCCAAGAAATGTAAAAATGCGCCCATCACAACATTTTATTGTCCGCCCATCACAAAGTTTTATTTTTTTGCTGCTAATTCCACCCACAAAGTGTAGAAAACCGCCCATCATGCACATCCACGGGAGCGTGGCAGAGTTGGGCACAATCTGGAAGAGAAGAAGAAATCTATCGACTCTTCTGCGCCTGCGCCGTCTCGCCATAAGAACAGCTGATGTTAAAATCAGCTGTTCTGCTGTTACGTACGGCACATGTGTTACGCATGCGCAGTTCAGGCTGGGCACAATCCGATGGGGGGCACTTCTCGACAGAACGCCGGTCACATGATCCCCGCTCTCTAACGTCTGTTCTATCAGATCAGGGAACGGAAGTGACATACCGTCAGCTGCGCATGCGCGTTTCATGTCTACAAGGTTTGCTCAGCTGACAGAATCCGAAGTCTGACATTTCACACTTATTTTACCCACTAAACTCCACTTATACGTTCTGACTGTTTACATGTTTGATTGTAAAAATAGCGGCGAGCCTTCTGATGTCACAGAACAACACTGATTTTATAATTCTACATCAGATGGATTTCCAAATCCTTCATCTTCCAGGACAGCTACCTGGCTCCGCCCCTACAGAGATGATGATTGGCTCCGCCCCTACAGAGATGATGATTGGCTCCGCCCCTACAGGAAACATAAATTAGAAGGCCCCTCCCTCTCCTCTGACCCTCAGGTGTGAAGGCCCCTCCCTCTCCTCTGACCCTCAGGTGTGACGGCCCCTCCCTCTCCTCTGACCCTCAGGTGTGAAGGCCCCTCCACTTTCTCTGACCCTCAGGTGTGAAGGCCCCTCCCTCTCCTCTGACCCTCAGGTGTGAAGGCCCCTCCACTTTCTCTGACCCTCAGGTGTGAAGGCCCCTCTCTCTCCTCTGACCCTCAGGTGTGAAGGCCCCTCTCTCTCCTCTGACCCTCAGGTGTGACGGCCCCTCCCTCTCCTCTGACCCTCAGGTGTGAAGGCCCCTCTCTCTCCTCTGACCCTCAGGTGTGAAGGCCCCTCTCTCTCCTCTGACCCTCAGGTGTGAAGGCCCCTCCCTCTCCTCTGACCCTCAGGTGTGAAGGCCCCTCCACTTTCTCTGACCCTCAGGTGTGAAGGCCCCTCCACTTTCTCTGACCCTCAGGTGTGAAGGCCCCTCTCTCTCCTCTGACCCTCAGGTGTGACGGCCCCTCCCTCTCCTCTGACCCTCAGGTGTGACGGCCCCTCCCTCTCCTCTGACCCTCAGGTGTGAAGGCCCCTCTCTCTCCTCTGACCCTCAGGTGTGAAGGCCCCTCTCTCTCCTCTGACCCTCAGGTGTGAAGGCCCCTCTCTCTCCTCTGACCCTCAGGTGTGACGGCCCCTCCCTCTCCTCTGACCCTCAGGTGTGAAGGCCCCTCTCTCTCCTCTGACCCTCAGGTGTGAAGGCCCCTCTCTCTCCTCTGACCCTCAGGTGTGAAGGCCCCTCTCTCTCCTCTGACCCTCAGGTGTGAAGGCCCCTCTCTCTCCTCTGACCCTCGGGTGTGACGGCCCCTCTCTCTCCTCTGACCCTCAGGTGTGAAGGCCCCTCTCTCTCCTCTGACCCTCAGGTGTGAAGGCCCCTCTCTCTCCTCTGACCCTCAGGTGTGAAGGCCCCTCTCTCTCCTCTGACCCTCAGGTGTGACGGCCCCTCCCTCTCCTCTGACCCTCAGGTGTGAAGGCCCCTCTCTCTCCTCTGACCCTCAGGTGTGAAGGCCCCTCCCTCTCCTCTGACCCTCAGGTGTGAAGGCCCCTCTCTCTCCTCTGACCCTCAGGTGTGAAGGCCCCTCTCTCTCCTCTGACCCTCAGGTGTGAAGGCCCCTCTCTCTCCTCTGACCCTCAGGTGTGAAGGCCCCTCTCTCTCCTCTGACCCTCAGGTGTGACGGCCCCTCCCTCTCCTCTGACCCTCAGGTGTGAAAGCCCCTCCCTCTCCTCTGACCCTCAGGTGTGAAGGCCCCTCTCTCTCCTCTGACCCTCAGGTGTGACGGCCCCTCCCTCTCCTCTGACCCTCAGGTGTGAAGGCCCCTCCACTTCCTCTGACCCTCAGGTGTGAAGGCCCCTCCCTCTCCTCTGACCCTCAGGTGTGACGGCCCCTCCCTCTCCTCTGACCCTCAGGTGTGAAGGCCCCTCCCTCTCCTCTGACCCTCAGGTGTGAAGGCCCCTCCCTCTCCTCTGACCCTCAGGTGTGAAGGCCCCTCCACTTTCTCTGACCCTCAGGTGTGAAGGCCCCTCTCTCTCCTCTGACCCTCAGGTGTGAAGGCCCCTCCCTCTCCTCTGACCCTCAGGTGTGAAGGCCCCTCCCTCTCCTCTGACCCTCAGGTGTGAAGGCCCCTCCACTTCCTCTGACCCTCAGGTGTGAAGGCCCCTCTCTCTCCTCTGACCCTCAGGTGTGAAGGCCCCTCTCTCTCCTCTGACCCTCAGGTGTGAAGGCCCCTCCCTCTGCTCTGACCCTCAGGTGTGACGGCCCCTCCCTCTCCTCTGACCCTCAGGTGTGAAGGCCCCTCCCTCTCCTCTGACCCTCAGGTGTGAAGGCCCCTCCCTCTCCTCTGACCCTCAGGTGTGAAGGCCCCTCCACTTCCTCTGACCCTCAGGTGTGAAGGCCCCTCCACTTCCTCTGACCCTCAGGTGTGAAGGCCCCTCCCTCTGCTCTGACCCTCAGGTGTGAAGGCCCCTCCACTTCCTCTGACCCTCAGGTGTGAAGGCCCCTCCCTCTCCTCTGACCCTCAGGTGTGAAGGCCCCTCCCTCTCCTCTGACCCTCAGGTGTGAAGGCCCCTCTCTCTCCTCTGACCCTCAGGTGTGACGGCCCCTCCCTCTCCTCTGACCCTCAGGTGTGAAGGCCCCTCTCTCTCCTCTGACCCTCAGGTGTGACGGCCCCTCCCTCTCCTCTGACCCTCAGGTGTGAAGGCCCCTCCCTCTCTTTTTTGGGACCAGTGACATTTATACAGCGATTAGTGCTATAAAAATGCACTGTCACTGTACTAATGACACTGCCAGGTAAGGGGTTAACACTAGGGGTCGATCAAGGGGTTAACTGTGTTCCCTGGGAGATGTTTCTATCTGTAGGGGGAGGGGACTGACTGGAGGAGGAGAGAAATCGCTGTTCCTGATCACTAGGAGCAGACGATCTCTCTGTACCCTCCTGACAGAACGCAGTGTTGCCAACCGTCAGTATTTCTACTGGCAGCCAGTAAAAAATGGGTACTTTTCTCCTGCCAGTAAAAGGCAAAGGTTGCCAGTAAAAGAATATGGCTGTGACGCTCAGCTGGTAACTGCACATGCTGAGGCCATCTGAGCGCCTACTATAAAGGAGTGCGGGTCTGGCAGAGGCGGTGCCTGAGCGTGTTGTGTGATGTCATGGTGCAAGGGGGCGGAGCGTCCAGAGCCTCTTGTTCGGGTCTGTGGGACAGGAGCCATGCAAGCCGGCAGTGGGACTGTCTGGACTGGAGTGGAGTGAAGGGATCACTTGGCGTTGGGAGAGACTGTGACTCAGGAGGGGACGTGTCGCTGAGGTGTCACCATCATCTGTGCTAAGGGTTGCCAATCAACCCAAATCATGTGTCCGGGTTTCAGTCCACCTGAAACCCGGACACATTATTCAGACAGTAATGTGGCTCAGAACAGGGCCTGACAGGAGGGTGGGGGGGTACTCTGTGTGCCGCATTACTATGGTGCCCAGGTCTGTTACATTCCTAGAGTGTATATAAATGCTGTGCCTCGCTCAAGTCTTCGGGTTTGGCTGCACACCGCTGTCAGTGAGAGTCCATTTCATGTGTGTGCCGACCATTCTAATTCCTGGCCCTCCTGAGTCCTGTCCTGAGCTACTTACTATATATCGCAAATAGAATAGGAAATATGTATTATGCCTTAATATCCACCTTAAATCACATCGCTGATTGCATATTGTACTTGTTTGTAGCCCAAATACACAAATTTGCACTTGTAATGTCATTTTGTAACTTTTGGAAACGCTAGGAAAAATGCCAGTAAATTTTGGGTGTCATGTCAGTAAATTTCAAACTCGTATGTTGGCAACACTGACAGAACGGGGATCCACCTTGTTTACATTGACTGATCCCCGTTCTGCCTCTCTGAGGAGCGATCGCGGGTGGCCACGGCTCATCGCGCACCCACTATATCTATCGCACAAAGCGACGTACACCTATGGCGACCTGCCGCTGTATATCTGCAAGCGGGTAATTTCTGTGATTTCTGCAGTAAAGTGATTGTATATAAATATATTATAGTGATATCTGAGATGCTTTGTGGAGGTTAAACTTTGAAAGAAACTGGACACCAGCAGTAGGAGGGTGGCTGAGGCAGACGAGGTAGGTCCCTGTTGCATGGAGTGGACGGGGTGGGTCCCTGTTGCATGGAGTGGACGGGGTGGGTCCCTGTTGCATGGAGTGGACGGGGTGGGTCCCTGTTGCATGGAGTGGATGGGGTAGGTCCCTGTTGCGTGGAGTGGATGGGGTGGGTCCCTGTTGCGTGGAGTGGATGGGGTAGGTCCCTGTTGCGTGGAGTGGATGGGGTAGGTCCCTGTTGTATGGAGTGGACGGGGTAGGTCCCTGTTGTATGGAGTGGATGGGGTAGGTCCCTGTTGCATGGAGTGGACGGGGTAGGTCCCTGTTGCATTGAGTGGACGGGGTAGGTCCCTGTTGCATGGAGTGGACGGGGTGGGTCCCTGTTGCATGGAGTGGACGGGGTGGGTCCCTGTTGCATGGAGTGGACGGGGTAGGTCCCTGTTGCATGGAGTGGACGGGGTGGGTCCCTGTGGCATGGAGTGGACGGGGTGGGTCCCTGTTGCATGGAGTGGACGGGGTAGGTCCCTGTTGCATGGAGTGGACGGGGTAGGTCCCTGTGGCATGGAGTGGACGGGGTGGGTCCCTGTTGCATGGAGTGGACGGGGTAGGTCCCTGTTGCATGGAGTGGACGGGGTAGGTCCCTGTTGTATGGAGTGGACGGGGTAGGTCCCTGTTGTATGGAGTGGACGGGGTAGGTCCCTGTTGCATGGAGTGGATGGGGTAGGTCCCTGTTGCATGGAGTGGACGGGGTAGTTCCCTGTTGTATGGAGTGGATGGGGTAGGTCCCTGTTGTATGGAGTGGACGGGGTAGGTCCCTGTTGCATGGAGTGGATGGGGTGGGTCCCTGTTGCATGGAGTGGACGGGGTGGGTCCCTGTTGCGTGGAGTGGACGGGGTGGGTCCCTGTTGCGTGGAGTGGACGGGGTAGTTCCCTGTTGTATGGAGTGGATGGGGTAGGTCCCTGTTGTATGGAGTGGACGGGGTAGGTCCCTGTTGCATGGAGTGGATGGGGTGGGTCCCTGTTGCATGGAGTGGACGGGGTGGGTCCCTGTTGCATGGAGTGGACGGGGTGGGTCCCTGTTGTATGGAGTGGACGGGGTAGGTCCCTGTTGCATGGAGTGGATGGGGTAGGTCCCTGTTGCATGGAGTGGACGGGGTGGGTCCCTGTTGCATGGAGTGGACGGGGTGGGTCCCTGTTGCATGGAGTGGACGGGGTGGGTCCCTGTTGCATGGAGTGGACGGGGTAGGTCCCTGTTGCATGGAGTGGACGGGGTGGGTCCCTGTTGCATGGAGTGGACGGGGTGGGTCCCTGTTGCATGGAGTGGACGGGGTGGGTCCCTGTTGCATGGGGTGGGTCCCTGTTGCATGGAGTGGACGGGGTAGTTCCCTGTTGCATGGAGTGGACGGGGTGGGTCCCTGTTGCATGGAGTGGACGGGGTAGGTCCCTGTTGCATGGAGTGGACGGGGTAGGTCCCTGTTGCATGGAGTGGACGGGGTAGGTCCCTGTTGTATGGAG
>CM053031.1:285380940-285653265 GCA_028564925.1 Lithobates sylvaticus
ATGGAGTGGACGGGGTGGGTCCCTGTTGCATGGAGTGGACGGGGTGGGTCCCTGTTGCATGGAGTGGACGGGGTAGGTCCCTGTTGCATGGAGTGGATGGGGTAGGTCCCTGTTGCATGGAGTGGACGGGGTGGGTCCCTGTTGCATGGAGTGGACGGGGTGGGTCCCTGTTGCATGGAGTGGACGGGGTAGGTCCCTGTTGCATGGAGTGGACGGGGTAGGTCCCTGTTGCATGGAGTGGACGGGGTGGGTCCCTGTTGCATGGAGTGGACGGGGTGGGTCCCTGTGGCATGGAGTGGACGGGGTGGGTCCCTGTGGCATGGAGTGGACGGGGTAGGTCCCTGTGGCATGGAGTGGATGGGGTAGGTCCCTGTTGTATGGAGTGGACAGGGTGGGTCCCTGTTGTATGGAGTGGACGGGGTAGGTCCCTGTTGCATGGAGTGGCATGACCCATCAAGTCCCTTTAGAAGAGAAAGGTGGTCTCTCCCTGGGGTGGTCTTGCCAGGGTGTCCCCAATCCTCAGGCCTCAGTCTGGCTCTCTAGAACAGATGGTTGACTCTTTGTTGGAGGACCCCCTTTTTGAATCAGCATCCTGGGTTACATTTTACATAAATGCTGCCATGCCTTCACCTCCAGGAATGTCTGAGAGTCCTCCCTGCAGCAGGACTACCATCTTGGACCCTATGGTGAGTACGACTCTCAGGTGCACTGACCTCCGTAAGGTTAGGGATAAGAGTTAGGGGTTAGGGTTAGAGTTAGGGGTAAAGGTTAGTAAGGGGTTACAGTTAGGTTTAGAGATAGGGGTTAGGGATTAGAGTTTGGGATAAGGGGTTAGTGTTAAAGGTTAGAGTTAGGGGTTAAGGTTAGACTTGGGGTCATGAGCTAGGGTTAGAGTGAGGGGGTTACGGTTTGAGTTAGGGGCTAGAGATAGTGTTAGGGTTTAGGGTTATAGTTAGGGGTTATGTTAAGGCTTAGGAGTTAAAGGTAGGGGTTATCATTTAAGGTTAGAGTTAGTGGTTAGGGTTGGGGTTAGCGGTTACAGCTAAGGGTTATGTTTAGGCTTAGGGGTCAAAAGTAGAGGTTTGGTGTTAGGATTAGGGTTGGGTGTTAGGGGTGGGGCTTGAATTTGGGGGAAGTATAGGGGGTGGGGTTATGGGTTTGGTGTTGGGGTAGGATTAGGGTAGGGTTAGGGGTGGGGTTTAGTGTTGGGGGTAGGATTAGGGTAGGGGTGAGGGTTAGGGGTGAGGGTTAGGGGTGGGAGTAGGATTAGGGTAGGGTTAGGGGTGGGGTTTGATGTTGGCGGTTAGATTAGGGGTAGGTTTAGGTGTTGGGGTTAGTGGTTTAGTGTTAGGAGTTGGGTTTGATGTTGGGGGTAGGTTAGGAGTTTGATGTTAATGTTAGGGTTTTGGTGTTAGGGGTGGGGTTTGATGTTGGGAGTTTGGTGTTAGGGTTAGGGGTGGAGTTTAGTGTTGGGGTAGGATTAGGGTAGGGGTGAGGGTTAGGGGTGGGGTTTGATGTTGGGGGTAGGTTAGGGGTTTGATGTTAATGTTAGGGTTTTGGTGTTAGGGGTGGGGTTTGATGTTGGGGGTTTGGTGTTAGGGGTGGAGTTTAGTGTTGGGGGTAGGATTAGGGTAGGGGTGAGGGTTAGGGGTGGGGTTTGATGTTGGGGGTAGGTTAGGGTTTGATGTTAATGTTAGGGTTTTGGTGTTAGGGGTGGGGTTTTGGTGTTGGGGGTTTGGTGTTAGGGTTAGGGGTAGAGTTTAGTGTTGGGGGTAGGATTAGGGTAGGGGTGAGGGTTAGGGGTGGGGTTTGATGTTGGGGGTAGGTTAGAAGTTTGATGTTAGGGTTAGGGTTTTGGTGTTAGGGGTGGGGTTTGATGCTGGGGTAGGTTAGGAGTTTGATGTTAGGGTTTTGGTGTTAGGGGTGGGGTTTGATGCTGGGGTAGGTTAGGAGTTTGATGTTAGGGTTTTGGTGTTAGGGGTGGGGTTTGATGTTGGGAGTTTGGTGTTAGAGTTAGGGGTGGAGTTTAGTGTTGGGGTAGGATTAGGGTAGGGGTGAGGGTTAGGGGTGGGGTTTGATGTTGGGGGTAGGTTAGGGGTTTGATGTTAATGTTAGGGTTTTGGTGTTAGGGGTGGGGTTTGATGTTGGGGGTTTGGTGTTAGGGTTAGGGGTGGAGTTTAGTGTTGGGGGTAGGATTAGGGTAGGGGTGAGGGTTAGGGGTGGGGTTTGATGTTGGGGGTAGGTTAGGGTTTGATGTTAATGTTAGGGGTTTGATGTTAATGTTAGGGTTTTGGTGTTGGGGGTTTGGTGTTAGGGTTAGGGGTGGAGTTTAGTGTTGGGGGTAGGATTAGGGTAGGGGTGGGGTTTGGGGTGGGAGTAGGATTAGGGGTAGGGTTTGTGATGGAATCCGGACACCCTGACTGGGTATTTCCACCAAGAAGCTGCTTCCTAAAGCTCTGGAACACGAGACCGGTGAATATGGCTATAGTTACCCCAAGAACTGGGCAACACCAGTTTTGGAGTAAACCAAAATAAAAACTGTTTATTTGAACAAGAATACAGGCGTTTATACACTTGAGAAGGAGGTCACTCACCACATTAAAGATGAGACAACTATTTACCCAAAACATCACACAATGGTTTAGTATTATGAGGTACAGCTGACTCATGGCTAATCCCATCACAGAGGATCCTTAAAGAGGAGTTCCCCTTAAAAAAAAAAAAATGAAAGTCAGCCGATACAAATACTGCAGCTACTGACTTTTAATAATCGGTCACTTACCTGTTCCAGGGTCCAGCAATGCGGGGGAATCGAAGCCCCGCTCGTCCCCCCCTCCCACTGCGCATACGCAATCGGCGCCGCACGCCGTGATTGGCTGCACAGTCATCTGGGACCTGTCACGTTTCCCAGATGACTGACAGGAGGGAGGCGGCAGAGCTGAGCCCTTCCTGCGTCGAGGGGAAGTGATGTCTCCAGCCCAGGCACTGAGGACGGCAGACTACGAGGGACCCCCTAGCAACAGCCATTTAGAGGTGAGTTTTTTAATGAGAGGAATTTTAATGATTTTTTTTTCTTCCGTGCAACCCCACTTTCATTAACCACCTGGATGTCTCATTGCAGGTCAGACTTGCCGGCTCCAAGCTCAGAAGGTACAATACACATGATCGGAAGTATAAACACAGAACCCCTTCACACAATAGCTGAGTTAATTAGCACAAATATCACTGGGTGAAAGACCCTTAGGAGGCACACAACCTACTTGCAATAAACAGATTATGGCAGGGGGGCCCCAGACAGGTGGCTTGCTGATGACATCAGCATCTGCTATGAGTCCCACAGTGTGGAGCAGTCCTTGCTGGAAATGTGGCAGAGTCTTGAATCCAAAGTAACATTACTCCAAGGGTCCCCCGGGCATACACCTCACAAAGAGTATTGTTCCCTTAAAATCCAGGGCCCATAACCAGTACGCAAGTGGCTAGCATTCAGTCCCCTCCAAAAGCCTATGTCCTGGGTGAGGTTAGGGCTGGGGTTTGATGTTGGGGGTTGGGTTAGGGGTGGGGTTTTGTGTTGGGGATAGGGTTGGGTGTTAGGGGTGGGGTTTGATGGTGGGGTTAGGGGTTTGGTGTTAGGGTGAGAGTTAGGGATGGAATTTGGTGTTGGGGGTAGTGTTGGGTGGTAGGGGTGGGGTTTGATGTTGGATTAGGGTTAGGTGTTGGGTTAGGGTGGTGTTTGGTGTTGGGAATAGGGTTAGGTGTTGGGGTGGGGTTAGGGGTTTGGTGTTAGGGTGAGAGTTAGGGATGGGGTTTGGTGTTGGATAGTAGAGTTAGGGGTAGGATGAGGTGTAGGGTTTGGGTTAGGTGTTGGGGCTAGTGGTTAGGGGTTTGGTGTTGGGGTAGGGTTGGGTGTTAGGGGTGGGGTTTTATGTTGGGGGTAGGATAGGGGTTTAGTGTTAGGGGTGGGGTTAGGGTCAGAGTTAGGAATTAGGGTTAGAAGTGTGGTTTGTTGTTGGGGGGTAGGATTAGGGGTGGGGTTAGGTGTTGGGGTAATTCCCTTGAAAAAGTCACGTGACCTGTGACGCAACGCGTCGGGGGGAAGGAGCCAGTGACATTGCCTTGAGTGTTTGAACTAGACACAGGAGGTTCAGTGAGGAGGAGCAGGGCTGACTGTTTCAACACTTGCTTTAACACAAGCTGGGTACACGTGAGTGGAATGGCTACAGTTTCATAAACATTTCTGAACTTGCCATACATTGTTGCGCTATGATATCTTTTTTCTTTATCCCCTTTATTGTATCTGTATGAGCTCTATGAGGATCGAGCCGACAGAGAGAACATAATTAGTGGAGGAAAAAAGGAGCGCTTCAAAGAGTAACACTTACCAGGAAGCTTTATATAATAGAAAACCAGCAGGTTTGAGAGACACAAACTACTGAATAATATTTATCAGTGTCATCAGATTTTATTTCATTATTACATTTTTTTGCTATTGTCTCTGGTTTTGCTATTGACCCAATTATTCCTGAACACCTGTATGATAGACGTCATTAGTGACTAATTGGTCATCGATTTATTTTATCTGTGTGGGGATCTCATGCGATTTTGGTTGGAGTATTTTTAATAGATACAAACCAATGCACACAATTTTATACATTATTTATATGTTTGAACACGGCACAGAATTTTATTTCACATATTTTAGTTCCTATCGCAGAAATAAGTATTAGTCATTTTAGGAAGCATGCACATTATTTTATTTATAAAGGAAGTTTAATATTTATATTTATTCACCAATTTTACACACAGTACTGCACAGGAGCAACACTGTTTATTGCATTTATTTAAAGGCTACCGATTTAATTTATTTATAAAGGTTGATCTAACGCACCAATTATTCACAATTGTGTATATTTTTCATTTGGTTTTTAGTGTGTGAGCCCTGTACATTGGTTGCAGCCAGATCATTTAGGGATCTTTTTAAATTATCTGGGAATTTATTATATTATCAGCACTTGAGTCACTGCACTTTCAGGTGTTGGGGGGTAGGATTCAGAGTGGGGTTTGTTGTTGGGGGTAGGATTAGGGGTGGGGTTAAGTGTTGGGGGTAGAGTTTAGGTGTTGGGGGTAGGATTAGGGGTGGGGTTAGGTGTTGGGGGTAGGATTAGGGGTCGGGTTTGTTGTTGGGGGTAGGATTAGGGGTGGGGTTAGGTGTTGGGGGTAGGATTAGGGGTGGGGTTTGTTGTTGGGGGAAGGATTAGGGGTGGGGTTTGGTGTTGGGGTTAGGGGTGGGGTTAGGGGTTAGGTTGGGTTTTAGGGGTGGGGTTTGTTGTTGGGGGTAGGATTAGGGTTGGGGTAGGGTAGGGTTAGGGGTGGGTTTAGGTGTTGGGGTTAGGGGTGGGGTTTGTTGGGGTAGGATTAGGATTAGGAATGGGGTTGGTTGTTGGGGGTAGGATAAGGGGTAGGGTTTAGGTTTGGGGGTAGGGTTAGGGGTGTGGTTTGTAAGGGTAGGTTTAGGAGTGGGGTTGGTTGTTGGGGGTAGGATTAGGGGTAGGGTTAGGTGTTGGGGGTAGGATTAAGGGTGGGGTTTGTTGTTGAGGGTAGGATTAGGGGTGGGGTTTGTTGTTGGGGGTAGGATTAGGGGTGGGGTTAGGTGTTGGGGTAGGATTAGGGGTGGGGTTTAGGTGTTGGGGTAGGATTAGGAGTAGGGTTTGTTGTTGAGGGTGGGATTAGGGATGGGGTTAGGTGTTGGGGTAGGATTAGGGGTGGGGTTAGGTGTTGGGTGGGGTTAGGGATAGGATTAGGGGTTGGGGGTAGGTTTAGGAGTGGGTTAGGTGTTGGGGGTAGTATTGGGTGGGGTTTGTTGTTGAGGGTAGGATGAGGGGTGGGGTTAGGTGGTAGGGGTGGGGTTAGGTGTTGGGGGTAGGATTAGGGGTGGGGTTAGGTGTTGGGGGTAGGATTAGGGGTTGGGTTTGGTGTTGGGGTTAGGGGTGGGGTTAGGGATTAGGTTGAGTTTTAGGGGTGGGGTTTGTTGTTGGGGGTAGGATTAGGGTTGGGGTAGGGGTAGGGTAGGGTTAGGGGTGGGGTTTGTTGGGGTAGGATTAGGATTAGGAATGGGGTTGGTTGTTGGGGGTAGGATAAGGGGTAGGGTTTAGGTTTGGGGGTAGGGTTAGGGGTGTGGTTTGTAAGGGTAGGATTAGGAGTGGGGTTGGTTGTTGGGGGTAGGATTAGGGGTAGGGTTAGGTGTTGGGGGTATGATTAAGGGTGGGGTTTGTTGTTGAAGGTAGGATTAGGGGTGGGGTTTGTTGTTGGGGGTAGGATTAGGGGTGGGGTTAGGTGTTGGTGTTAGGGGTAGGGTTTAGGTGTTGGGGGTAGGATTAGGAGTAGGGTTTGTTGTTGAGGGTGGGATTAGGGGTGGGGTTAGGTGTTGGGGGTAGGATTAGGGGTGGGGTTAGGTGTTGGGTGGGGTTAGGTGTTGGGGATAGGATTAGGGGTATGTTTAGGAGTGGGTTAGGTGTTGGGGGTAGTATTGGGGGTGGGGTTTGTTGTTGAGGGTAGAATGAGGGGTGGGGTTAGGTGGTAGGGGTGGGGTTAGGTGTTGGGGGTAGGATTAGGGTGGGGTTAGGTGTTGGGGGTAGGGTTAGGGGTGGGGTTTAGGTGTTGGGGATAGGATTAGGGGGGGTTAGGTGTTGGGGGTGGGGTTTAGGTGTTGGGGTAGAGTTAGGGGTGGGGTTTGTTGTTGGGGGTAGGAGTAGGGGTGGGGTTTGTTGTTGGGGTAGAATTAGGGGTGGGTTTAGGTGTTGGGGTAGCATAAGGGGTAGGGTGGGGTTTAGGTGTTGGGGATAGGATTAGGGGTGGGGTTTAGGTGTTGGGGGTAGGATTAGGGGTGGGGTTTAGGTGTTGGGGGTAGGATTAGGGGTGGGGTTTAGGTGTTGGGGGCAGGGTTAGGGGTAGGGTTTAGGTGTTTGGTGTAGGATTAGGGGGTGGGGTTAGGTGTTAGGGGTAGGATTAGGGGGTGGGGTTTAGGTGTTGGGGGTAGGATTAGGGGGTGGGGTTTAGGTGTTGGGGGCAGGGTTAGGTGTAGGGTTTAGGTGTTGGGGGTAGGATTAGGGGTGGGGTTTAGGTGTTGGGGATAGGATTATGGGTGGGGTTTAGGTGATGGGGATAGGATTAGGGGTGGGGTTTAGGTGTTGGGGGCAGGGTTAGGGGTAGGGTTTAGGTGTTTGGGGTAGGATTAGGGGGTGGGGTTAGGAGGTAGGGGTAGGGTTTAGGTGTTGGGGGTGGGGTTAGGTGTTGGGATTAGGATTAGGGGTGGGGTTTGTTGTTGGGGGTAGGGTGGGGTTATATGTTGGGGGTGGGGTTACGGTAAGGTCCTTTCCTCTAGATATACAGTATTTGAGAAAAGTAAGTACACCCCTCAGTGACATTCATGTGACAACACTGAAGAAATGACACTTGTCTACAATGTAAGTAGTGAGTGTACAGCTTGTATAACACACAGCCATTAATGTCTAAACCGATGGCAACAAAAGTCAGGACACCCCTAAGTGAAAATCTCCAAATTGGGCCCAATTTAGGTTATGGGTTGGTGGCCCAGTCTCTGAAGGGAGGGGTGTCACGGTACATGTTGGCATTCATGGTGCCCTCAATGATCTGTAGCCCCCCAGTGCCAGCAGCACTCATACGTCTATTTCCCAAAGACAACCTCTGGATATGACGCTGAGCACGTGACCTCAACTTCTTTGGTGGACCATGGCGAGGCCTGTTCTGAGGGGAACCTGTCCTGTTATACCGCTGGATGGTCTTGGCCACCGTGCTGCAGATCAGTTTCAGGGTCTTGGCAATCTTCTTATAGCCTCGGCCATCTTTATGTAGAGCAACAATTCTTATCTTCAGATCCTCAGAGAGTTCTTTGCCATGAGGTGCCATGTTGTACTTCCAGTGACCAGTATGAGAGAGTGAGAGCGATAACACCAAATTTATCACACCTGCTCCCCATTCACACCTGAGACCTTGTAACACTAACGAGTCACATGACACCGGGGGAGGGAAAATGGCTAATTGGGCCCAATTTGGAGATTTTCACTTAGGGGTGTCCTGACTTTTGTTGCCAGCGGTTTAGACATTAATGGCTGTGTGTTATACAAGCTGTACACTCACTACTTTACATTGTAGACAAGTGTCATTTCTTCAGTGTTGTCACATGAATGTCACTGAGGGGTGTACTTACTTCTGTCAGATCCTGTAAGTCATGTTTTCCATCTCGGAATGACCTCATATTAGAAGGAATGTGCTGAGGACTTTGTCCCGCGCTGCAGATCATGTTGGTGATATAAGGATGATGGGAAATGTTTGCAGAGACAGATCGGTGATTTCCTTCTTCTCTGACCTTCCCCTCCCCCCTTCTCACAATCGATCTCACTTCTATTTATTGTACACAAATTTACAGAAAACGTCTCGCTGGGTGAATCTCCGGAATCCGCCCCAAACCGGTGTGTGCTGGAAGGATGGAAGATCCGCGGGAAAGGGGCAGCTGGTTGTCCAAAGATCGATCGAAATTCATCTCCGGGACCACCGAACTTCCATCCCCCCCCCAACACAAATCCATCGATCAGCTGGAAAACGGTCGTCTGTCAGTGGCTGCACCCCCCAAAAAAGTGTCATTATTATGTATCGCCGACACTGTAATAAAGTGCCCAATCCGTGTAAATTTAGTTTCCTCAGAACTGTAACGGAGTTCTGGGGGGTAATTGTTCAGGTTTACTTTGGCCTCAGTCTGGCTGTACTGGAGTTCTGCCTGGTGATTGGTGCAGTGAGGCTCCTGTGACAGGCTGAGAACGCAGTCTGGTTGGACGTGTTGGGTACCAATCTTTCCGGAGCCAATCAGTGGGTGCGTCTGGCCCGCTGTGTATTCTGGGAAGGGGTATTTAAGATGCTGAAGTCCTGTATTCAGGGTTCGGTTTGCTCTTTGATTCCTGGTTCCGGTCCGGACCAACCCTGTGAGGGGTCCCGGGCCCAGGAGTGTCTGCCGTCCCGCAAGCATGGTCACCCTGACCAGCCCCAGAGGCCCTCATGGTCGGGGGTGGGGATCCGTCTGTTCCCAAGTCTCGGAACTGGTTAGTCCGATGCCCAGTAACTGAAGGAGGATTCGGAGGTGTCTCATGTGCTCTCGGTATTGGAGGGACACAGCAACTCGTACAAGTGACCGGGGGAGGACTCCTCGGAGGAGGGACAAGAAGCTGGCTGCTCGGTAAGATCCTGGGAGCTGAGATGTATGGACACTAGTGAATCCGCACTTCTCACAGAATCACCAAGAAGGCTGAGAGATCCGGGGACTGTGAGAGGTTCCTACTTATCTTCAGTTACAATCCAGTCTGTGGCAGAGACTTTGCAAAGTTTCCGGATCACATGTTGGCTGCTAAATCTCTGGTTAGAGGTTTATCCAGCAGTGAAGCGCCCAGCTGCGAGTGGCTACTCTCTGGGCTGATTAGAGACATTCAGTGGATGTCAGCAGTTCAAAGTGCCTGAGTTCCCCCCCCCCCCCCGTGCCCTCTATTCCCATCAGAGACTGTGTTATGTTGGATGTTACCCCTGCAAAATAAAAATCTTGAAAAGGACTTTTATGTGTCGGCTATGAAGTCACCGGGTACTAACCCTGGGAACCCCTAGACAACGAACGACGAGCCACGAGGAGGTAACTGGTAAGCCCAGAAAAGGTCGCCCCTCGGGTATATGGCCGCTACAATTATTATTACTGCCCCCCCGAGTGTCATTATTATTATTCCGGGTCCTCCCCCCTCTGTCCTCCTCCAACTCTCCGGGTCCTCCTCCGGTCCCCCTCTGTCCTCCTCCAACTCTCCAGGTCCTCCTCCGGTCCCCCTCTGTCCTCCTCCAACTCTCCGGGTCCTCCTCCGGTCCCCCTCTGTCCTCCTCCAACTCTCCGGGTCCTCCTCCGGTCCCCCTCTGTCCTCCTCCAACTCTCCGGGTCCTCCTCCGGTCCCCCTCTGTCCTCCAACTCTCCGGGTCCTCCTCCGGTCCCCCTCTGTCCTCTTCCAACTCTCCGGGTCCTCCTCCGGTCCCCTCTGTCCTCCTCCAATTCTCTGGGTTCTCCTCCGGTCCCCCTCTGTCCTCCAACTCTCCGGGTCCTCCTCCGGTCCCCCTCTGTCCTCCTCCAATTCTCTGGGTCCTCCTCCGGTCCCCCTCTGTCCTCCAACTCTCCGGGTCCTCCTCCGGTCCCCTCTGTCCTCCTCCAACTCTCCGGGTCCTCCTCCGGTCCCCCTCTGTCCTCCTCCAACTCTCCGGGTCCTCCTCCGGTCCCCCTCTGTCCTCCAACTCTCCGGGTCCTCCTCCGGTCCCCCTCTGTCCTCCTCCAACTTTCCGGGTCCTCCACCGGTCCCCCTCTGTCCTCCAACTCTCCGGGTCCTCCTCCGGTCCCCCTCTGTCCTCCTCCAATTCTCTGGGTCCTCCTCTGGTCCCCCTCTGTCCTCCAACTCTCCAGGTCCTCCTCCGGTCCCCCTCTGTCCTCCTCCAACTTTCTGGGTCCTCCTCCGGTCCCCCTCTGTCCTCCTCCAACTCTCCGGGTCCTCCTCCGGTCCCCCTCTGTCCTCCTCCAACCCTCCGGGTCCTCCTCCGGTCCCCCTCTGTCCTCCTCCAACTTTCCGGGTCCTCCTCCGGTCCCCCTCTGTCCTCCTCCAACTCTCCGGGTCGTCCTCCGGTCCCCCTCTGTCCTCTTCCAACTCTCCGGGTCCTCCTCCGGTCCCTCTCTGTCCTCCTCCAACTCTCCGGGTCCTCCTCCAGTCCCCCTCTGTCCTCCTCCAACTCTCCGGGTCCTCCTCCAGTCCCCCTCTGTCCTCCAACTCTCTGGGTCCTCCTCCGGTCCCCCTCTGTCCTCCAACTCTCTGGGTCCTCCTCCGGTCCCCCTCTGTCCTCCTCCAACTCTCCGGGTCCTCCTCCAGTCCCCCTCTGTCCTCTTCCAACTCTCCGGGTCCTCCTCCAGTCCCCCTCTGTCCTCCAACTCTCCGGGTCCTCCTCCGGTCCCCCTCTGTCCTCCTCCAACTCTCCGGGTCCTCCTCCGGTCCCCCTCTGTCCTCCTCCAATTCTCTGGGTCCTCCTCCGGTCCCCCTCTGTCCCCCAACTCTCTGGGTCCTCCTCCGGTCCCCCTCTGTCCTCCTCCAACTCTCCGGGTCCTCCTCCGGTCCCCCTCTGTCCTCCTCCAACTCTCCAGGTCCTCCTCCGGTCCCCCTCTGTCCTCCTCCAACTCTCCGGGTCCTCCTCCGGTCCCCCTCTGTCCTCCTCCAACTCTCCGGGTCCTCCACCGGTCCCCCTCTGTCCTCCTCCAACTCTCCGGGTCCTCCACCGGTCCCCCTCTGTCCTCCTCCAACTCTCCAGGTCCTCCACCAGTCCCCCTCTGTCCTCCTCCAACTTTCCGGGTCCTCCTCCGGTCCCCCTCTGTCCTCATCCAACTCTCCGGGTCCTCCACCAGTCCCCCTCTGTCCTCCTCCAACTTTCCGGGTCCTCCTCCGGTCCCCCTCTGTCCTCTTCCAACTCTCCGGGTCCTCCTCCGGTCCCCCTCTGTCCTCTTCCAACTCTCCGGGTCCTCCTCCGGTCCCCCTCTGTCCCCCTCTGTCCTCCTCCAACTTTCCGGGTCCTCCTCCGGTCCCCCTCTGTCCTCCTCCAACTCTCTGGGTCCTCCTCCGGTCCCCCTCTGACCTCCAACTCTCCGGGTCCTCCTCCTGTCCCCCTCTGTCCTCCTCCAAATTTCCGGGTCCTCCTCCGGTCCCCCTCTGTCCTCTTCCAACTCTCCGGGTCCTCCTCCGGTCCCCCTCTGTCCTCTTCCAACTCTCCGGGTCCTCCTCCGGTCCCCCTCTGTCCTCCTCCAACTCTCTGGGTCCTCCTCCGGTCCCCCTCTGTCCTCCTCCAACTCTCCGGGTCCTCCTCCGGTCCCCCACTGTCCTCCTCCAACTCTCCGGGTCCTCCTCCGGTCCCTCTCTGTCCTCCTCCAACTCTCCGGGTCCTCCTCCGGTCCCCCTCTGTCCTCCTCCAACTCTCCGGGTCCTCCTCCGGTCCCCCTCTGTCCTCCTCTATTTCTCCGGGTCCTCCTCCAGTCCCCCTCTGTCCTCCAACTCTCCGGGTCCTCCTCCGGTCCCCCTCTGTCCCCCTCTGTCCTCCTCCAACTCTCCGGGTCCTCCTCCGGTCCCCCTCTGTCCTCCTCCAACTCTCCGGGTCCTCCTCCGGTCCCCCTCTGTCCTCCTCCAACTCTCCGGGTCCTCCTCCGGTCCTCCTCTGTCCTCCTCTATTTCTCCGGGTACTCCTCCAGTCTCCCTCTGTCCTCCTCCAACTCTCCGGGTCCTCCTTCGGTCCCCCTCTGTCCTCCTCCAACTCTCCGGGTCCTCCTCCGTTCCCCCTCTGTCCTCCTCCAACTCTCCGGGTCCTCCTCCGGTCCCCCTCTGTCCTCCAACTCTCTGGGTCCTCCTCCGGTCCCCCTCTGTCCTCCTCCAACTCTCCAGGTCCTCCTCCGGTCCCCCTCTGTCCTCCTCCAATTCTCTGGGTCCTCCTCCGGTCCCCCTCTGTCCCCCAACTCTCCAGGTCCTCCTCCGGTCCCCCTCTGTCCTCCTCCAACCCTCCGGGTCCTCCACCGGTCCCCCTCTGTCCTCCTCCAACTCTCCGGGTCCTCCACCGGTCCCCCTCTGTCCTCCTCCAACTCTCCAGGTCCTCCTCCGGTCCCCCTCTGTCCTCCTCCAACTCTCCAGGTCCTCCTCCGGTCCCCCTCTGTCCTCCAACTCTCCGGGTCCTCCACCGGTCCCCCTCTGTCCTCCTCCAACTCTCCGGGTCCTCCACCGGTCCCCCTCTGTCCTCCTCCAACTCTCCAGGTCCTCCACCTGTCCCCCTCTGTCTTCCTCCAACTTTCCGGGTCCTCCTCCGGTCCCCCTCTGTCCTCATCCAACTCTCCGGGTCCTCCTCCGGTCCCCCTCTGTCGTCCTCCAACTTTCCGGGTCCTCCTCCGGTCCCCCTCTGTCCTCTTCCAACTCTCCGGGTCCTCCTCCGGTCCCCCTCTGTCCTCTTCCAACTCTCCGGGTCCTCCTCCGGTCCCCCTCTGTCCTCTTCCAACTCTCCGGGTCCTCCTCTGGTCCCCCTCTGTCCTCCTCCAACTTTCCGGGTCCTCCTCCGGTCCCCCTCTGTCCTCCTCCAACTCTCTGGGTCCTCCTCCGGTCCCCCTCTGTCCTCCAACACTCCGGGTCCTCCTCCTGTCCCCCTCTGTCCTCCTCCAATTTTCCGGGTCCTCCTCCGGTCCCCCTCTGTCCTCTTCCAACTCTCCGGGTCCTCCTCCGGTCCCCCTCTGTCCTCTTCCAACTCTCCGGGTCCTCCTCCGGTCCCCCTCTGTCCTCCTCCAACTCTCTGGGTCCTCCTCCGGTCCCCCTCTGTCCTCCTCCAACACTCCGGGTCCTCCTCCGGTCCCCCTCTGTCCTCCTCCAACTCTCCGGGTCCTCCTCCGGTCCCCTCTGTCCTCCTCCAACTCTCCGGGTCCTCCTCCGGTCCCCCTCTGTCCTCCTCCAACTCTCCGGGTCCTCCTCCGGTCCTCCTCTGTCCTCCTCTATTTCTCCGGGTCCTCCTCCAGTCTCCCTCTGTCCTCCAACTCTCCGGGTCCTCCTCCGGTCCCCCTCTGTCCCCCTCTGTCCTCCTCCAACTCTCCGGGTCCTCCTCCGGTCCCCCACTGTCCTCCTCCAACTCTCCGGGTCCTCCTCCGGTCCCCCTCTGTCCTCCTCCAACTCTCCGGGTCCTCCTCCGGTCCCCCTCTGTCCTCCTCTATTTCTCCGGGTCCTCCTCCAGTCTCCCTCTGTCCTCCTCCAACTCTCCGGGTCCTCCTCCGTTCTCCCTCTGTCCTCCTCCAACTCTCCGGGTCCTCCTCCGTTCCCCCTCTGTCCTCCTCCAACTCTCCGGGTCCTCCTCCGGTCCCCCTCTGTCCTCCAACTCTCCGGGTCCTCCTCCGGTCCCCCTCTGTCCTCCTCCAACTCTCCGGGTCCTCCTCCGGTCCCCCACTGTCCTCCTCCAACTCTCCGGGTCCTCCTCCGGTCCCCCTCTGTCCTCCTCCAACTCTCTGGGTCCTCCTCCGGTCCCCTCTGTCCTCCTCCAACTCTCCGGGTCCTCCTCCGGTCCCCCTCTGTCCTCCTCCAACTCTCTGGGTCCTCCTCCGGTCCCCCTCTGTCCTCCTCCAACTCTCCGGGTCCTCCTCCGGTCCCCCACTGTCCTCCTCCAACTCTCCGGGTCCTCCTCCAGTCCCTCTCTGTCCTCCTCCAACTCTCCGGGTCCTCCTCCGGTCCCCCTCTGTCCTCCTCCAACTCTCCGGGTCCTCCTCCGGTCCCCCTCTGTCCTCCTCCAACTCTCCGAGTCCTCCTCCGGTCCCCCTCTGTCCTCCTCCAACACTCCGGGTCCTCCTCCGGTCCCCCTCTGTCCTCCTCCAACTCTCCGGGTCCTCCTCCGGTCCCCCTCTGTCCTCCTCCAACTCTCCGGGTCCTCCTCCGGTCCCTCTCTGTCCTCCTCCAACTCTCCGGGTCCTCCTCCGGTCCCTCTCTGTCCTCCTCCAACTCTCCGGGTCCTCCTCCGGTCCCCCTCTGTCCTCCTCCAACTCTCCGGGTCCTCCTCCGGTCCCCCTCTGTCCTCCTCCAACTCTCCGGGTCCTCCTCTGGTCCCCCTCTGTCCTCCTCCAACTCTCCGGGTCCTCCTCCGGTCCCCCACTGTCCTCCTCCAACTCTCCGGGTCCTCCTCCGGTCCCCCTCTGTCCTCCTCCAACTCTCCGGGTCCTCCTCCGGTCCTCCTCCAACTCTCCGGGTCCTCCTCCGGTCCCCCTCTGTCCTCCTCCATTTCTCCGGGTCCTCCTCCGGTCCCCCTCTGTCCTCCTCCAACTCTCCGGGTCCTCCTCCGTCCTCCTCCCACTCTCCGGGTCCTCCTCCGGTCCCCCACTGTCCTCCTCCAACTCTCCGGGTCCTCCTCCGGTCCCCCTCTGTCCCCCTCTGTCCTCCTCCAACTCTCCGGGTCCTCCTCCGGTCCCCTCTGTCCTCCTCCAACTCTCCGGGTCCTCCTCCGGTCCCCCTCTGTCCTCCTCCAACTCTCCGGGTCCTCCTCCGGTCCCCCACTGTCCTCCTCCACCTCTCCGGGTCCTCCTCCGGTCCCTCTCTGTCCTCCTCCAACTCTCCGGGTCCTCCTCCGGTCCCTCTCTGTCCTCCTCCAACTCTCCGGGTCCTCCTCCGGTCCCTCTCTGTCCTCCTCCAACTCTCCGGTTCCCCTCTGTCCCCCTCTGTCCTCCTCCAACTCTCTGGGTCCTCCGGTCCCCCTCTGTCCTCCTCCAACTCTCCGGGTCCTCCTCCGGTCCCCCTCTGTCCTCCTCCAACTCTCCGGGTCCTCCTCCGGTCCCCCTCTGTCCTCCTCCAATTCTCCGGGTCCTCCTCCGGTCCCCCTCTGTCCTCCAACTCTCCGGGTCCTCCTCCGGTCCCCCTCTGTCCTCCTCCAACTCTCCAGGTCCTCCTCCGGTCCCCCTCTGTCCTCCTCCAACTCTCCGGGTCCTCCTCCGGTCCCCCTCTGTCCTCCTCCAACTCTCCGGGTCCTCCTCCGATCCCCCTCTGTCCTCCTCCAACTCTCCGGGTCCTCCTCCGGTCCCCCTCTGTCCTCCTCCAACTCTCCGGGTCCTCCTCCGGTCCCCCTCTGTCCTCCTCCAACTCTCCGGGTCCTCCTCCGGTCCCCCTCTGTCCTCCTCCAACTCTCCGGGTCCTCCTCCGGTCCCCCTCTGTCCTCCTCCAACTCTCTGGGTCCTCCTCCGATCCCCCTCTGTCCTCCTCCAACTCTCCGGGTCCTCCTCCGGTCCCCCTCTGTCCTCCAACACTCCGGGTCCTCCTCCGGTCCCCCTCTGTCCTCCTCCAACTCTCCGGGTCCTCCTCCGGTCATCCTCTGTCCTCCTCCAACTCTCCGGGTCCTCCTCCGGTCCCCCTCTTTCCTCCAACTCTCCGGGTCCTCCTCCGGTCTCCCTCTGTCCTCCTCCAACTCTCCGGGTCCTCCTCCGGTCCCCCTCTGTCCTCCTCCAACTCTCCGGGTCCTCCTCCGGTCCCCCTCTGTCCTCCTCCAACTCTCCGGGTCCTCCTCCGGTCCCCTCTGTCCTCCTCCAACTCTCCGGGTCCTCCTCCGGTCCCCCTCTGTCCTCCTCCAACTCTCCGGGTCCTCCTCCGGTCCCCCTCTGTCCTCCTCCAACTCTCCGGGTCCTCCACCGGTCCCCCTCTGTCCCCCTCTGTCCTCCTCCAACTCTCCGGGTCCTCCTCCGGTCCCCCTCTGTCCTCCTCCAACTCTCTGGGTTCTCCTCCGGTCCCCCTCTGTCCTCCTCCAACTCTCCGGGTCCTCCTCCGGTCCCCCTCTGTCCTCCTCCAACTCTCCGGGTCCTCCTCCGGTCCCCCTCTGTCCTCCTCCAACTCTCCGGGTCCTCCTCCGGTCCCCCTCTGTCCTCCTCCAACTCTCCGGGTCCTCCTCCGGTCCCCCTCTGTCCCCCAACTCTCCGGGTCCTCCTCCGGTCCCCCTCTGTCCTCCTCCAACTCTCCGGTTCCCCTCTGTCCCCCTCTGTCCTCCTCCAACTCTCCGGGTCCTCCTCCGGTCCCCCTCTGTCCTCCTCCAACTCTCCGGGTCCTCCTCCGGTCCCCCTCTGTCCTCCTCCAACTCTCCGGGTCCTCCTCCGGTCCCCCTCTGTCCTCCAACTCTCCGGGTCCTCCTCCGGTCCCCCTCTGTCCTCCTTCAACTCTCCAGGTCCTCCTCCGGTCCCCCTCTGTCCTCCTCCAACTCTCCGGGTCCTCCTCCGGTCCCCCTCTTTCCTCCAACTCTCCGGGTCCTCCTCCGGTCTCCCTCTGTCCTCCTCCAACTCTCCGGGTCCTCCTCCGGTCCCCCTCTGTCCTCCAACTCTCCGGGTCCTCCTCCGGTCCCCCTCTGTCCTCCTCCAACTCTCCGGGTCCTCCTCCGGTCCCCCTCTGTCCTCCTCCAACTCTCCGGGTCCTCCTCCGGTCCCCCTCTGTCCTCCAACTCTCCGGGTCCTCCTCCGGTCCCCCTCTGTCCTCCTCCAACTCTCTGGGTTCTCCTCCGGTCCCCCTCTGTCCTCCTCCAACTCTCCGGGTCCTCCTCCGGTCCCCCTCTGTCCTCATCCAACTCTCCGGGTCCTCCTCCGGTCCCCCTCTTTCCTCCAACTCTCCGGGTCCTCCTCCGGTCCCCTCTGTCCTCCTCCAACTCTCCGGGTCCTCCTCCGGTCCCCCTCTGTCCTCCTCCAACTCTCCGGGTCCTCCTCCGGTCCCTCTCTGTCCTCCTCCAACTCTCCGGGTCCTCCTCCGGTCCCCCTCTTTCCTCCAACTCTCCGGGTCCTCCTCCGGTCCCCCTCTGTCCTCCTCCAACCCTCCGGGTCCTCCCTCGTCCCTGATCTGTCATTTACCGGCTCCTTCCTTTTCTGAATGCACACAGTCAGTGATCAGTGACTATCCAATTATATCTGAGAATAGTAACCTGTGTTTCCTCTGCTTCAGGTTATGAATGGAGAGGAATGTAAATGTATGTACAAAATAAAATAAAAAGCTAATTGTAAAAAATAATAAATAAATAAAAAACTACTGACACAGTCCACGCCTCATCAGTGCCCATCAGTGCTGCGTATTGGCGCCTCATCATCAGTGTCACCTATCAGTGCCACCTATCAGTGCCCATCAGAGCTGCTCATCAGTGCCCATCATCAGTGTCACCTATCAGTGCCGGCTACCAGTGCCCATCAGTGCCACCTCGGTGCACTTCAGTGCTATCTTATCAGTGCCGCATTTTAGAGCCTCCTCATCAGTGCTGCATATCAGTGACACTGTCACAAGTATCAGTGAGTACTTGAAAAAACATATCGGTACTTAAACCCGAATCGTAACGTGTGACGGGACCAATGGTGGTCCAATAGGCTGCATCTCCATTTGTTCTTTGGTCCCCGAGTCTTATGAGGGCAGCCAGGCGAGACTTGTCCATGAAATATGAGGGCAGCCAGGCGAGACTCGTCCATGAAATATGAGGGCAGCCAGGCGAGACTCGTCCATGAAATATGAGGGCAGCCAGGCGAGACTCGTCCATGAAATATGAGGGCAGCCAGGCGAGACTCATCCATGAAATATGAGGGCAGCCAGGCGAGACTCATCCATGAAAGCCGGGATGGAATTGTGGTTGTGACTTCTTAGGAGGCCAAAAGACTGAATGGCCACCAGGAGATAGAATGGTCCTCTTCATGGTGCCCATCCTCCCAAGTGAAAAATGTTTGTGCCAGCACTAAGATCCGTTCTCATCGATGCCACTGGTGCCCCCCCTTACATTGGTGGTCATTTTAGAGGGGCCCCCCTTACAGTGGGGGCAGTTTAGAGGTGCCCCCCCGTTACAGTGGGGGCAGTTTAGAGGGGCCCCCTTACAGTGGGGGCAGTTTAGAGGTGCTCCCCTTACAGTGGGGGCAGTTTAGAGGTGCTCCCCTTACAGTGGGGGCAGTTTAGAGGTGCCCCCCGTTACAGTGGGGGCAGTTTAGAGGGGCCCCCTTACAGTGGGGGCAGTTTAGAGGTGCTCCCCTTACAGTGGGGGCAGTTTAGAGGTGCTCCCCTTACAGTGGGGGCAGTTTAGAGGTGCTCCCCTTACAGTGGGGGCAGTTTAGAGGTGCCCCCCTTACAGTGGGGGCAGTTTAGAGGTGCTCCCCTTACAGTGGTGGTCATTTTAGAGGGGCCCCCCTTACAGTGGGGGCAGTTTAGAGGTGCACCCCCTTACAGTGGGGGCAGTTTAGAGGGGCCCCCCTTACAGTGGGGGCAGTTTAGAGGGGCCCCCCTTACAGTGGGGGCAGTTTAGAGGTGCTCCTCTTACAGTGGGGGCAGTTTAGAGGTGCCCCCCTTACAGTGGGGGCAGTTTAGAGGGGCCCCCTTACAGTGGGGGCAGTTTAGAGGGGCCCCCCTTACAGTGGGGGCAGTTTAGAGGTGCTCCCCTTACAGTGGGGGCAGTTTAGAGGGGCCCCCCTTACAGTGGGGGCAGTTTAGAGGGGCCCCCCTTACAGTGGGGGCAGTTTAGAGGGGCCCCCCTTACAGTGGGGGCAGTTTAGAGGTGCTCCCCTTACAGTGGGGGCAGTTTAGAGGGGCCCCCCTTACAGTGGGGGCAGTTTAGAGGGGCCCCCCTTACAGTGGGGGCAGTTTAGAGGGGCCCCCCTTACAGTGGGGGCAGTTTAGAGGTGCTCCCCTTACAGTGGGGGCAGTTTAGAGGGGCCCCCTTACAGTGGGGGCAGTTTAGAGGGGCCCCCCTTACAGTGGGGGCAGTTTAGAGGGGCCCCCTTACAGTGGGGGCAGTTTAGAGGGGCTCCCCTTACAGTGGGGGCAGTTTAGAGGGGCCCCCCTTACAGTGGGGGCAGTTTAGAGGTGCTCCCCTTACAGTGGTGGTCATTTTAGAGGGGCCCCCCTTACAGTGGGGGCAGTTTAGAGGTGCACCCCCTTACAGTGGGGGCAGTTTAGAGGGCCCCCCCTTACAGTGGGGGCAGTTTAGAGGGGCCCCCCTTACAGTGGGGGCAGTTTAGAGGTGCTCCTCTTACAGTGGGGGCAGTTTAGAGGTGCCCCCCTTACAGTGGGGGCAGTTTAGAGGGGCCCCCTTACAGTGGGGGCAGTTTAGAGGGGCCCCCCTTACAGTGGGGGCAGTTTAGAGGTGCTCCCCTTACAGTGGGGGCAGTTTAGAGGGGCCCCCCTTACAGTGGGGGCAGTTTAGAGGGGCCCCCCTTACAGTGGGGGCAGTTTAGAGGGGCCCCCCTTACAGTGGGGGCAGTTTAGAGGTGCTCCCCTTACAGTGGGGGCAGTTTAGAGGGGCCCCCCTTACAGTGGGGGCAGTTTAGAGGTGCTCCCCTTACAGTGGGGGCAGTTTAGAGGGGCCCCCTTACAGTGGGGGCAGTTTAGAGGTGCTCCCCTTACAGTGGGGGCAGTTTAGAGGGGCCCCCCTTACAGTGGGGGCAGTTTAGAGGTGCCCTCTTATGCCCCATACACACGGTCGGATTTTCCGGCGGAAAATGTCCTATCGGAAAAAGTTGTCGGAAATTCCGACCGTGTGTGGGCTCCATCGGACTTTTATCTCCTGCTCTCAAATTTTCCGACAACAAAGTCCTATCAGACTTTTTCCGATCGTGTGTAGCGAATTTCGACGGACAAAGTGCCACGCATGCTCAGATCACATTACAAGACCAAAGCTATTGGCTACTAGCCCCTACGTAGTCCCGTCGTACACAACAAACGTCACCACGTTCAGAATGATCGGATTTTCCCACAACTTTGTCCGACCGTGTGTACGCAAAACCAGTGTCGGACTAAATCCGTCGGACCAAATCTGAAGGATGTGTGTACGGGGCATTACACTAGAAGAGGCTGATGGAGGGGTTCAGGGAAAAGTGACCTGTTGATCGGGTAAATCTGCAGCTTTTGTAGACTTGGCCCCCCAATCTCCTGTGTTAGGGCCCCCCAGTGTTGTCACCCCATTACACAGGTTTCCAGTGGAGGATACAAGGGGTGGCCCTGTCTACAGCTGTCATCATCAGGAAACTCGCCCTGAGAAATGTCACGTCATCACCGATTGCATGGAGACAGGAAGTGACTGCAAAGTGGATGCAGGAGATCCGCAGCACTGAGATGTCATCAAGGATGAAGAAGGTAAAAAGAAGGATTTTATTGTGATGGTCCAGAGTACAGCAGACTGAGGTCCATTCAGCTGGATATCCATCTCCTATAGGCAGTTGTAGTAGAATAGCGCCCCTCCCCCCCCCCCCCCCCCCCCCCCCCCCCCCTACCAAGCACTCCCCCTCTCCCTGCCTGGTCCCACCCCCTAGGACTACACATGCAGAGTCCCATCAGAGGCCGAGAACCGGGCGTGTCTGGGTCAGAAGTCTCAGCACTGGCCTCCGGTCTGTGTTGTACTCATCAGTCTGACATTTAGGACACCCCCCTATGATTGGCCGGAGACACTGAGGCCACACCTACTTTGATGATTGTGATTTCACTTCCACTAGAAGGTTTCAGTCCAAGATGTTGTATTGGAGGATCTTCATACAGAACCGACCACCAATGATGGCGAATGGAAGGACCTCTAAATGGCCCTCATTTATCTCCATAATAGCCGAGTCCTTCCAACGCAGAGACTTTGGTCCAAGAGCCACCATGTAGAGTTTCCAAAACAATTCACCCATTAGGAGGCCAATACCTCCTATCTATAGTCTCTGACGAGGGAGGCCAATACCTCCTATGTATAGTCTCTGACAAGGGAGGCCAATACCTCCTATCTATAGTCTCTGACGAGGGAGGCCAATACCTCCTATCTATAGTCTCTGACGAGGAAGGCCAATACCTCCTATCTATAGTCTCTGACGAGGGAGGCCAATACCTCCTATCTATAGTCTCTGACGAGGGAGGCCAATACCTCCTATCTATAGACTCTGACGAGGGAGGCCAATACCTCCTATCTATAGTCTCTGACGAGGGAGGCCAATACCTCCTATCTATAGTCTCTGACGAGGGAGGCCAATACCTCCTATCTATAGTCTCTGATGAGGGAGGCCAATACCTCCTATCTATAGTCTCTGACGAGGGAGGCCAATACCTCCTATCTATAGTCTCTGACGAGGGAGGCCAATACCTCCTATCTATAGACTCTGACGAGGGAGGCCAATACCTCCTATCTATAGACTCTGATGAGGGAGGCCAATACCTCCTATCTATAGTCTCTGATGAGGGAGGCCAATACCTCCTATGTATAGTCTCTGATGAGGGAGGCCAATACCTCCTATCTATAGTCTCTGACGAGGGAGGCCAATACCTCCTATCTATAGTCTCTGACGAGGGAGGCCAATACCTCCTATCTATAGTCTCTGACGAGGGAGGCCAATACCTCCTATCTATAGTCTCTGACGAGGGAGGCCAATACCTCCTATCTATAGTCTCTGACGAGGGAGGCCAATACCTCCTATCTATAGTCTCTGACGAGGGAGGCCAATACCTCCTATCTATAGTCTCTGACGAGGGAGGCCAATACCTCCTATCTATACCTCCTATCTATAGTCTCTGACGAGGGAGGCCAATACCTCCTATCTATAGTCTCTGACGAGGGAGGCCAATACCTCCTATGTATAGTCTCTGACGAGGGAGGCCAATACCTCCTATCTATAGTCTCTGACGAGGGAGGCCAATACCTCCTATCTATAGACTCTGACGAGGGAGGCCAATACCTCCTATCTATAGTCTCTGACGAGGGAGGCCAATACCTCCTATCTATAGTCTGTGACAAGGGAGGCCAATACCTCCTATCTATAGTCTCTGACGAGGGAGGCCAATACCTCCTATGTATAGTCTCTGACGAGGGAGGCCAATACCTCCTATCTATAGTCTCTGACGAGGGAGGCCAATACCTCCTATCTATAGACTCTGACGAGGGAGGCCAATACCTCCTATCTATAGTCTCTGACGAGGGAGGCCAATACCTCCTATCAATATAGTCTCCGACAAGGGAGGCCAATACCTCCTATCTATAGTCTCTGACGAGGGAGGCCAATACCTCCTATCTATAGTCTCTGACGAGGGAGGCCAATACCTCTATCTAGTCTCTGACGAGGGAGGCCAAATAGTCTCCGCCAATACATAGACTCTGAGGGAGGCCAATACCTCCTATGTATAGTCTCTGATGAGGGAGGCCAATACCTCCTATCTATAGTCTCTGACGAGGGAGGCCAATACTCCTATCTATAGACTCTGATGAGGAAGGCCCAATACCTCCTATCTATAATACCGAGGGAGGCCTACCTCTATAGTCTCTGACGAGGAAGGTCAATACCTCCTGTCTAGTCTCTAGTCTCTGACGAGGGAGGCCAATACCTCCTATGTATAGTCTCTGACGAGGGAGGCCAATACCTCCTATCTATAGTCTCTGACGAGGGAGGCCAATACCTCCTATCTATAGTCTCTGACGAGGGAGGCCAATACCTCCTATCTATAGTCTCTGACGAGGGAGGCCAATACCTCCTATGTATAGTCTCTGACGAGGGAGGCCAATACCTCCTATCTATAGACTCTGACGAGGGAGGCCAATACCTCCTATCTATAGTCTCTGACGAGGGAGGCCAATACCTCCTATCTATAGTCTCTGATGAGGGAGGCCAATACCTCCTATCTATAGTCTCTGACGAGGGAGGCCAATACCTCCTATTTATAGTCTCTGACGAGGGAGGCCAATACCTCCTATCTATAGTCTCTGACGAGGGAGGCCAATACCTCCTATGTATAGTCTCTGACGAGGGAGGCCAATACCTCCTATCTATAGTCTCTGACGAGGGAGGCCAATACCTCCTATCTATAGTCTCTGACGAGGGAGGCCAATACCTCCTATCTATAGTCTCTGACGAGGGAGGCCAATACCTCCTATCTATAGTCTCTGACGAGGGAGGCCAATACCTCCTATCTATAGTCTCTGACGAGGGAGGCCAATACCTCCTATCTATAGTCTCTGACGAGGGAGGCCAATACCTCCTATCTATAGTCTCTGACGAGGGAGGCCAAACCTATCTATAGTCTCTGACGAGGGAGGCCAATACCTCCTATCTATAGTCTCTGACGAGGGAGGCCAATACCTCCTATATAGATCTATAGTCTCTGACGAGGGAGGCCAATACCTATCTATAGTCTCTGATGAGGGAGGCCCTCTATAGTCTCTGACGAGGAGGCCAATACCTCCTATCTATCGTCTCTGACGAGGGAGGCCAATACCTCCTATCTTTTGAGTCTCTGACGAGGGAGGCCAATACCTCCTATCTATAGTCTCTGATGAGGGAGGCCAATACCTCCTATCCTCTGACGAGGGAGGCCAATACCTCCTATCTATAGTCTCTGACGAGGGAGGCCAATACCTCCTATCTATAGTCTCTGACGGAGGGAGGCCAATACCTCCTATCTATAGTCTCGGACGAGGGAGGCCAATACCTCCTATCTATAGTCTATAGTCTCTGACGGAGGGGAGGCCTATCTATATCTGACGAGGGAGGCCAATACCTCCTATCTATAGTCTCTGACGAGGGAGGCCAATACCTCCTATGTATCTATACAATACCTCTATCTATAGTCTCTGACGAGGGAGGAGGCCAATACCTCCTATAGTCTCTGACGAGGGAGGCCAATATCTATAGTCTCTGACGAGGGAGGCCAATACCTCTATAGTCTCTGACGAGGGAGGCCAATACCTCCTATCTATAGTCTCTGACGAGGAAGGCCAATACCTCCTAGTCTCTATAGTCTCTGACGAGGGAGGCCAATACCTCCTATCTATAGTCTCTGACGAGAGGGGCCAAGGTCAATACCATCCTATCTATAGTCTCTGACGAGGGAGGCCAATACCTCCTATTTATAGTCTCTGACGAGGGAGGAAGGCCAATACCTCCTATCTATAGTCTCTGACGAGGGAGGCCAATACCTCCTATGTATAGTCTACTATCTATAGTCTCTGACGAGGGAGGCCAATACCTCCTATCTATAGTCTCTGACGAGGGAGGCCAATACCTCCTATCTATAGTCTCTGACGAGGGAGGCCAATACCTCCTATCTATAGTCTCTGATGAGGGAGGCCAATACCTCCTATCTATAGTCTCTGACGAGGGAGGCCAATACCTCCTATCTATAGTCTCTGACGAGGAAGGCCAATACCTCCTATCTATAGTCTCTGATGAGGGAGGCCAATACCTCCTATCTATAGTCTCTGACTGTGGCCAATACCTCCTATCTATAGTCTCTGACGAGGGAGGCCAATACCTCCTATCTATAGTCTCTGACGAGGGAGGCCAATACCTCCTATCTATAGTCTCTGACGAGGGAGGCCAATACCTCCTATCTATAGTCTCTGACGAGGGAGGCCAATACCTCCTATCTATAGTCTCTGACGAGGGAGGCCAATACCTCCTATCTATAGTCTCTGACGAGGGAGGCCAATACCTCCTATCTATAGTCTCTGACGAGGGAGGCCAATACCTCCTATCTATAGTCTCTGACGAGGGAGGCCAATACCTCCTATCTATAGTCTCTGACGAGGGAGGCCAATACCTCCTATCTATAGTCTCTGACGAGGGAGGCCAATACCTCCTATCTATAGTCTCTGATGAGGGAGGCCAATACCTCCTATCTATAGTCTCTGACGAGGAAGGCCAATACCTCCTATCTATAGTCTCTGACGAGGGAGGCCAATACCTCCTATCTATAGTCTCTGACGAGGGAGGCCAATACCTCCTATCTATAGTCTCTGACGAGGGAGGCCAATACCTCCTATCTATAGTCTCTGACGAGGGAGGCCAATACCTCCTATCTATAGTCTCTGACGAGGAGGCCAATACCTCCTATCTATAGTCTCTGACGAGGGAGGCCAATACCTCCTATCTATAGTCTCTGACGAGGGAGGCCAATACCTCCTATCTATAGTCTCTGACGAGGGAGGCCAATACCTCCTATGTATAGTCTCTGACGAGGGAGGCCAATACCTCCTATCTATAGTCTCTGACGAGGGAGGCCAATACCTCCTATCTATAGTCTCTGACGAGGGAGGCCAATACCTCCTATCTATAGTCTCTGACGAGGGAGGCCAATACCTCCTATCTATAGTCTCTGACGAGGGAGGCCAATACCTCCTATCTATAGTCTCTGACGAGGGAGGCCAATACCTCCTATGTATAGTCTCTGACGAGGGAGGCCAATACCTCCTATCTATAGTCTCTGACGAGGGAGGCCAATACCTCCTATCTATAGTCTCTGACGAGGGAGGCCAATACCTCCTATCTATAGTCTCTGACGAGGGAGGCCAATACCTCCTATCTATAGTCTCTGACGAGGAAGGCCAATACCTCCTATCTATAGTCTCTGACGAGGGAGGCCAATACCTCCTATCTATAGTCTCTGACGAGGGAGGCCAATACCTCCTATCTATAGTCTCTGACGAGGGAGGCCAATACCTCCTATCTATAGTCTCTGACGAGGGAGGCCAATACCTCCTATCTATAGTCTCTGACGAGGGAGGCCAATACCTCCTATCTATAGTCTCTGACGAGGGAGGCCAATACCTCCTATCTATAGTCTCTGACGAGGGAGGCCAATACCTCCTATCTATAGTCTCTGACGAGGGAGGCCAATACCTCCTATCTATAGTCTCTGACGAGGGAGGCCAATACCTCCTATCTATAGTCTCTGACGAGGGAGGCCAATACCTCCTATCTATAGTCTCTGACGAGGGAGGCCAATACCTCCTATCTATAGTCTCTGACGAGGGAGGCCAATACCTCCTATCTATAGTCTCTGACGAGGGAGGCCAATACCTCCTATCTATAGTCTCTGACGAGGGAGGCCAATACCTCCTATCTATAGTCTCTGACGAGGGAGGCCAATACCTCCTATCTATAGTCTCTGACGAGGGAGGCCAATACCTCCTATCTATAGTCTCTGAAGAGGGAGGCCAATACCTCCTATCTATAGTCTCTGATGAGGGAGGCCAATACCTCCTATCTATAGTCTCTGACGAGGGAGGCCAATACCTCCTATCTATAGTCTCTGATGAGGGAGGCCAATACCTCCTATCTATAGTCTCTGATGAGGGAGGCCAATACCTCCTATGTATAGTCTCTGATGAGGGAGGCCAATACCTCCTATCTATAGTCTCTGACGAGGGAGGCCAATACCTCCTATCTATAGTCTCTGACGAGGGAGGCCAATACCTCCTATCTATAGTCTCTGACGAGGGAGGCCAATACCTCCTATCTATAGTCTCTGACGAGGGAGGCCAATACCTCCTATCTATAGTCTCTGACGAGGGAGGCCAATACCTCCTATCTATAGTCTCTGACGAGGGAGGCCAATACCTCCTATCTATAGTCTCTGACGAGGGAGGCCAATACCTCCTATCTATAGTCTCTGACGAGGGAGGCCAATACCTCCTATCTATAGTCTCTGATGAGGGAGGCCAATACCTCCTATCTATAGTCTCTGACAAGGGAGGCCAATACCTCCTATCTATAGTCTCTGACGAGGGAGGCCAATACCTCCTATCTATAGTCTCTGATGAGGGAGGCCAATACCTCCTATCTATAGTCTCTGACGAGGGAGGCCAATACCTCCTATGTATAGTCTCTGATGAGGGAGGCCAATACCTCCTATCTATAGACTCTGATGAGGGAGGCCAATACCTCCTATCTATAGTCTCTGATGAGGGAGGCCAATACCTCCTATCTATAGTCTCTGACGATGGAGGCCAATACCTCCTATCTATAGTCTCTGACGAGGGAGGCCAATACCTCCTATCTATAGTCTCTGACGATGGAGGCCAATACCTCCTATCTATAGTCTCTGACGAGGGAGGCCAATACCTCCTATGTATAGTATAAGGACAGAGTATGGGAGGTTATATCTGATGTAGACTTTATTACACGATTATAATGACTGAAGTTGATGACTTCTATCTCCTCTGTATAGACTTCATCCTGAGTGACGATTGAAGGTTCGGTTGACATACAATGACTGAGGAATGTCTCTGTAGGACTTTCCTTGCCTGGGGCAGAGTTTCTCTCTCCTTGCCCCCCGGCGCTGTGTATATGTTCACAAGATAAGCCGTCTCTTCCTATAAATACAAACACCGTCCGGACTGCCAAAGTGACCTCCCAGAGCATCTCCGAGGAGCGCGGTGAGTTCTATTGCTGGGGAAATACTATCCTGTATATAAGAACAGTGTACTTATACATGGAGATCTTATCCCCCCCCCTTATATATTTATACATGGAGATCATACCCCCCCTTATGTATTTATACATGGAGATCATATCCCCCCCTTATATATTTATACATGGAGATCATATCCCCCCTTATGTATTTATACATGGAGATCATATCCCCCCCTTATGTATTTATACATGGAGATCATATCCCCCCCTTATGTACTTATACATAGAGATCATATCCCCCCTTATGTATTTATACATGGAGATCATATCCCCTCCCCTTTATATATTTATACATGGAGATCATATCCCCCTTATGTATTTATACATGGAGATCATATCCCCCCTTATATATATTTATACATGGAGATCATATCCCCCCTTATGTATTTATACATGGAGATCATATCCCCCTTATGTATTTATACATGGAGATCTTATCCCCCCTTATGTATTTATACATGGAGATCTTATCCCCCCTTATGTATTTATACATGGAGATCATATCCCCCCTTATGTATTTATACATGGAGATCTTATCCCCCCCTTATGTATTTATACATGGAGATCATATCCCCCTTATGTATTTATACATGGAGATCTTATCCCCCCTTATGTACTTATACATGGAGATCATATCCCCCCTTATGTATTTATACATGGAGATCTTATCCCCCCTTATGTATTTATACATGGAGATCATATCCCCCCTTATGTATTTATACATGGAGATCTTATCCCCCCTTATGTATTTATACATGGAGATCTTATCCCCCCTTATGTATTTATACATGGAGATCATATCCCCCCTTATGTACTTATACATGGAGATCATATCCCCTCCCCCTTATGTATTTATACGTGGTGATCATATCCCCCCCTTATGTATTTATACATGGAGATCATATCCCCCCTTATGTATTTATACATGGAGATCATATCCCCCTTATGTATTTATACATGGAGATCATATCCCCCTTATGTATTTATACATGGAGATCATATCCCCCTTATGTACTTATACATGGAGATCATATCTCCCCCTTATGTATTTATACATGGAGATCATATCCCCCTTATGTATTTATACATGGAGATCATATCCCCCCTTATGTATTTATACACAGAGATCATATCCCCCCTTATGTATTTATACATGGAGATCATATCCCCCCCTTATGTATTTATACATGGAGATCATATCCCCCTTATGTATTTATACATGGAGATCATATCCCCCCTTATGTATTTATACACAGAGATCATATCCCCCCTTATGTATTTATACATGGAGATCTTATCCCCCCTTATGTACTTATACATGGAGATCATATCCCCCCTTATGTACTTATACATGGAGATCATATCCCCTCCCCCTTATGTATTTATACGTGGTGATCATATCCCCCCCTTATGTATTTATACATGGAGATCATATCCCCCCTTATGTATTTATACATGGAGATCATATCCCCCCTTATGTATTTATACATGGAGATCATATCCCCCTTATGTATTTATACATGGAGATCATACCCCCCCTTATGTATTTATACATGGAGATCATATCCCCCCTTATGTATTTATACATGGAGATCATACCCCCCCTTATGTATTTATACATGGAGTTCATATCCCCCCTTATGTATTTATACATGGAGATCATATCCCCCTTATGTATTTATACATGGAGATCATATCCCCCTTATGTATTTATACATGGACATCATATCCCCCTTATGTATTTATACATGGAGATCATACCCCCCCTTATGTATTTATACATGGAGATCATATCCCCCCTTATGTATTTATACATGGAGATCATACCCCCCCTTATGTATTTATACATGGAGATCATATCCCCCTTATGTATTTATACATGGAGATCATATCCCCCCTTATGTATTTATACATGGAGATCATATCCCCCTTATGTATTTATACATGGAGATCATATCCCCCCTTATGTATTTATACATGGAGATCATACCCCCCTTATGTATTTATACATGGAGATCATATCCCCCTTATGTATTTATACATGGAGATCATATCCCCCCTTATGTATTTATACATGGTGATCATATCCCCCCTTATGTATTTATACATGGAGATCATATCCCCCCCCTTATGTATTTATACATGGAGATCATATCCCCCTTATGTATTTATACATGGAGATCATATCCCCCCTTATGTATTTATACATGGAGATCATATCCCCCCCTTATGTATTTATACATGGAGATCATATCCCTCCTTATGTATTTATACATGGAGATCATTTCCCCCCTTATGTATTTATACATGGAGATCATATCCCCCCTTATGTATTTATACACAGAGATCATATCCCCCCTTATGTATTTATACATGGTGATCATATCCCCCCCCTTATGTATTTATACATGGAGATCATATCCCCCCCTTGTGTATTTATACATGGAGATCATATCCCCCCTTATGTATTTATACATGGAGATCATATCCCCCCTTATGTATTTATACATGGA
This sequence comes from Lithobates sylvaticus, assembly GCA_028564925.1. Lineage (NCBI taxonomy): Eukaryota > Metazoa > Chordata > Amphibia > Anura > Ranidae > Lithobates > Lithobates sylvaticus. The sequence goes on from CM053031.1 coordinate 285,411,220, forward strand.
GATCATATCCCCCCTTATGTATTTATACATGGAGATCATATCCCCCCCTTGTGTATTTATACATGGAGATCATATCCCCCCTTATGTATTTATACATGGAGATCATATCCCCCATATCCCCCCTTATGTATTTATACATGGAGATCATATCCCCCCTTATGTATTTATACATGGAGATCATATCCCCCCTTATGTATTTATACATGGAGATCATATCCCCCCCTTATTCTCCTCTTCTCCAGAGAGAATAAATTCAGTTCCTCTAATCTCTCCTCATAGCTGAGCTCCTCCATGCCTCTTATCAGTTTGGTTGCCCTTCTCTGCACTTTCTCCAGTTCCCTGATATCCTTTCTGAGAACTGGAGCCCAAAACTGAACTGCATATTCCAGATGAGGTCTTACTAATGATTTGTACAGATGATATCTCTCTCTCTGGAGTCCATCCCTCTCTTATACAAGAAAGAAACCGCAGCTTGGCATTGCATGCTATTATTAAGATTATGATCTACCAGAACCTCCAGATCCTCCTCTACCATTGATTCCCCCAGATCCTCCTCCACCATTGACTCCACCAGATCCTCCTCCACCATTGACTCCCCCAGATCCTCCTCCACCATTGACTCCCCCAGATCCTCCTCCACCATTGACTCCCCCAGATCCTCCTCCACCATTGACTCCCCCAGATCCTCCTCTACCATTGACTCCCCCAGATCCTCCTCTACCATTGACTCCCCCAGATCCTCCTCTACCATTGACTCCCCCAGATCCTCCTCTACCATTGACTCCCCCAGATCCTCCTCTACCATTGACTCCCCCAGATCCTCCTCCACCATTGACTCCCCCAGATCCTCCTCTACCATTGACTCCCCCAGATCCTCCTCCTCTACCATTGACTCCCCCAGATCCTCCTCTACCATTGACTCCCCCAGATCCTCCTCTACCATTGACTCCCCCAGATCCTCCTCTACCATTGACTCCCCCAGAACCTCCTCCACCATTGACTCCCCCAGATCCTCCTCTACCATTGACTCCCCAGATCCTCCTCTACCATTGACTCCCCCAGATCCTCCTCTACCATTGACTCCCCCAGATCCTCCTCTACCATTGACTCCCCCAGATCCTATCCCCCCAGATCCTCCTCTACCATTGACTCCCCCAGATCCTCCTCTACCATTGACTCCCCCCAGATCCTCTCTCTACCATTGACTCCTCCAGATCCTCCTCTTTTTTTTTTTCACATTGGGTGTGTTTGACTCCCCCAGATCTCTTTTTTCTTTCTCTACCTTTTTCTTTTTATTTATTGACCTATTTTTCCTCTTTTTTGACTTTTATTTTTCCTTACTCATATATTCTTTATTTTTCAACTCTTTTCTTGACTTTTGACTTTAATTATTTGACTTCTACTGACTAGACTTTACTTAAGAATGGTTTCTCTTTTTTGACTTCATTGACTTTTTTTTTTTTTTTTACTTTCTACATTTTGATCTTTTCTCTTTTTTCTTACTTTTTGACTTTCTTTTTTCCTTGACTCTTTTGACTATTGACTTTATTTAGTGACTAATGCTTTGTTTTCTTTTTCTTCTTTTTTTTTTTTCTTTTACTTTTATATTTATTCGTCTAATTCTTTTGACTTCCTTATGACTCTTTGTTCTAACTTTTTTTGTTTATCTGTTATCTTTTTTTCTTTTACATTTTTCGACTCTCTTTCTTGACTTTTTATATTTTTTATTCTTAGACTACTGACTTTTTTGATTTAATTCTTTTATTTTAACTTCTGACTTGACTTTGCTTTGCTTTGACTTTGATCTATATTGACTTTTGACTTTGACTTTGACTTTATACAATGACTTTTTTTTTACTTTTTTTTTGACTCTCTTTTTTAGTGACCATTAATGACTATCTTTGACTTTTGACACTTACTTTCTTTTAGAACTTATTTTTTTATCTCTTTTTGACTCTTTGACTTCTTCCTTTTTCGTTATTTTGACTTCTCTAACTATTTGACTCTTTTCTCTTACCGACTATCTACATCTTCATCTTATTTTTTTTGACTTGACTTTACTGTATTTGACTAAACTTTATTTATTATTTGACTTCCTAACTTTACTTTCTACCACTTTGACTACTCTTCGGACTACCCCAGATCCTCCTCCACATTGACTCACCAGATCTTCCTCCAACATTGACTCCCCAGATCCTGGCTCCACCATTTTTGACTCCCACAGATCTCCTCTACCATTGACTCCCAGATCTCCTCTACTTTGACTCCCCCAGATCCTCCTATACCATTGATTTCCCCAGATCCTCCTCATACCATCGACTCCCCCAGTTCCTCCTTCTACCTTGACTTCCCCCAGTCCTCTCTACCATTGACTCCCCAGATCCTCCTCTACCATTGATCCCCCAGATCTCATCTAACATTGATTCCCCAGATCCCCTCTACCATTGTTCCCCCAGTATCCTCCTCTAAATGATCCCCCAGATCTCCTCTACCATTGACTCCCCCAGATCATCTCTACCATTGGACTTCCCCCAGATCCTCCTCATACCATTGACTCAAGATCCTCCTCTACATGGACTCCCTCAGGATCCTCCTCCACATTGTTACTACACCAGATCCTCATCTACCATTGGACTTCACCCGATCCTCCTCTACTTTAATTGATTCCCCAGATCCTCCTCTAACCATTGACTCCCTTTAGATCTCCTCACATTGGACTCACCCAGATTCATGACTCTACCACTTGACTCCCAGATCCTCCTCTACCATTGACTCACCCAGATACTTCCTCTACTTATTGACTCCCCCAGATCCTCCTCTTCCATTGATATCCCCCCAGACTACTCTTCCATGATTCCCCCAGACCTACTCTACCAATTGATCTCAGATCCTCCTATACCATTGACTATTTTAGATCCTATCTACATTTTGACTCCCCTGATCCTTCCTTGACAAGCGACTCAACAGTTCTCCTCTACAACTTGGACTATTCCCCAGATCCTACTCTACACTTTTGACTTCACCCAGATCCTCCTCTACCATTGATCCCCAGATCATCCTCTACCATTGGACTCCCAGATTCCTCTCTACATTTGATCCCCCAGATCCCTTCTACCATTGACTTCCCCCAGATCCTCCTCTACCACATTGATACCCCAGACTGCCTCTCTACCATTGACTCCCCATTATCCTCCTCTAACATTGAAAACAGATCCTCCTCTACCATTGCGACTCACCCCAGATCTCCTCTACCATTGACTCCCCAGTCTCCTCTACCATCTGCATCCCCCCAGATCCTCCTCTTCATTGACTCCCCAGATCCTCCTCTACCATTGACTTCCCCCAGATCCTCCTCTACCATTGACTCCCCAGATCCTCCTCTACCATTGACTCCCCCAGATCCTCCTCTACCATTGACTCCCCCAGAATCCTCCTCTACCATTGACTCCCCCAGATCCTCCTCTACCATTGACTCCCCCAGATCCTCCTCTACCATTGACTCCCCCAGATCCCCCTCTTCCATTGATTCCCCCAGATCCTCCTCTACCATTGACTCCCCCAGATCCTCCTCTACCATTGACTCCCCCAGATCCTCCTCTACCATTGATTCCCCCAGATCCTCCTCTACCATTGACTCCCCCAGATCCTCCTCTACCATTGACTCCCCCAGATCCTCCTCTACCATTGACTCCCCCAGATCCTCCTCTACCATTGACTCCCCCAGATCCTCCTCTACCATTGACTCCCCCAGATCCTCCTCTACCATTGACTCCCCCAGATCCTCCTCTACCATTGACTCCCCCAGATCCTCCTCTACCATTGACTCCCCCAGATCCTCCTCTACCATTGACTCCCCCAGATCCTCCTCTACCATTGACTCCCCCAGATCCTCCTCCACCATTGACTCCCCCAGATCCTCCTCTACCATTGACTCCTTCAGATCCTCCTCTACCATTGACTCAGCCAGATCCTTACCCACCATTGATTCACCCAGAACCTTCTCTACAATTGACTCCCATAGATCCTTCTCCCTCATTGACTCCCCCAGATCCTTCTCCACCATTGACTCCCCCAGATACCTCTACCCCGTTGATTCCCCCAGATCCTTCTCCCCCGTTGATTCCCCCAGATCCTTCTCCCCCATTGACTCCCCCAGACCCTTCTCCCCCAGTGACTCCCCCAGATCCTTCTCCACCATTGACTCCCCCAGATACCTCTCCCCCCGTTGACTCCCCCAGATCCTCCACTACCATTGACTGCCCCAGATCCTCCTCTACCATTGACTCCCACAGATACCTCTCCCCAGCCAGATCCTTCTCCCCCATTGATGCACCCATATCCTTCTCCCCCATTGATTCCCCCAGATCTTTCTCCCCCGTTGATTCCCCCAGATCCTTCTCCCTCATTGATTCCCCCAGATGGTGGGTATATATTCTGTGGTACACATAGCTGGAACTCATCTTTATGGAAAGGAAGGGCTCAGTGAACGGTGAAGGCTCTACCCCATTGGAATCCATGCATCCAGTGCCCTGCAAATAGATTAGGGGCCGGGTGCATATATTAGGGAGGCGGTGCTCCTGCGCCCCTAATGAACGGGCCGCCATTGGTTGGCACTCATCTTTATTGTAAGGAAGGGCTCATTGGATGGTGAAGAAGGTTCTGGTAGGTATATTTCATGGTACACGTAGCTGGCACTCATCTATATGGTAGGGAAGGGCTCATTGGATGGTGAAGAAGGTTCTGGTAGGTATATTTCATGGTACACGTAGCTGGCACTCATCTATATGGTAGGGAAGGGCTCGTTGGAGAGTGAAGAAGGTTCTGGTAGGTATAGTCCATGATACACGTAGCTGGCACTCATCTATATGGTAGGGAAGAGCTCATTGGATGGTGAAGAAGGTTCTGGTAGGTATATTTCATGGTACACGTAGCTGGCAATCATCTTTATGGTAAGGAACGAATAAATGGATGGTGAAGAAGGTTCTGGCAGGTATAGTTCATGGTACACGTAGCTGGCACTCATCTATATGGTAGGGAAGGGCTCATTGGATGGTGAAGAAGGTTCTGGTAGGTATAGTCCATGGTACATGTAGCTGGCACTCATCTATATGGTAGGGAAGGGCTCATTGGAGAGTGAAGAAGGTTCTGGTAGGTATAGTCCATGGTACACGTAGCTGGCACTCATCTATGTGGTAAAGAAGGGCTCGTTGGAGAGTGAAGAAGGTTCTGGTAGGTATAGTCCATTGTACATGTAGCTGGCACTCATCTATATGGTAGGGAAGGGCTCGTTGGAGAGTGAAGAAGGTTCTGGTAGGTATAGTCCATGGTACATGTAGCTGGCACTCATCTTTATGGTAAGGAACGAGTAAATGGATGGTGAAGAAGGTTCTGGTAGGTATAGCCCATGGTACACGTAGTTGGCACTCATCTATATGGTAGGGAAGGGCTCATTGAACGGTGAAGAAGGTTCTGGTAGGTATATTTCATGGTACACGTAGCTGGCACTCATCTATATGGTAGGGAAGGGCTTGTTGGAGACTGAAGAAGGTTCTGGCAGGTATAGTCCATGGTACACGTAGCTGGCACTCATCTATATGGTAGGGAAGGGCTCATTGGATGGTGAAGAAGGTTCTGGCAGGTATAGTCCATGGTACACGTAGCTGGCACTCATCTATATGGTAGGGAAGGGCTCATTGGATGGTGAAGAAGGTTCTGGCAGGTATAGTCCATGGTACACGTAGCTGGCACTCATCTTTATGGTAAGGAACGAGTAAATGGATGGTGAAGAAGGTTCTGGTAGGTATAGTCCATGGTACACGTAGCTGGCACTCATCTATATGGTAGGGAAGGGCTCATTGGATGGTGAAGAAGGTTCTGGTAGGTATAGTCCATGGTACACGTAGCTGGCACTCATCTATATGGTAGGGAAGGGCTCATTGGATGGTGAAGAAGGTTCTGGCAGGTATAGTCCATGGTACACGTAGCTGGCACTCATCTTTATGGTAAGGAACGAGTAAATGGATGGTGAAGAAGGTTCTGGTAGGTATAGTCCATGGTACACGTAGCTGGCACTCATCTATATGGTAGGGAAGGGCTCGTTGGAGAGTGAAGAAGGTTCTGGTAGGTATAGTCCATGGTACACGTAGCTGGCACTCATCTATATGGTAGGGAAGGGCTCATTGGATGGTGAAGAAGGTTCTGGCAGGTATAGTCCATGGTACACGTAGCTGGCACTCATCTTTATGGTAAGGAACGAGTAAATGGATGGTGAAGAAGGTTCTGGTAGGTATAGTCCATGGTACACGTAGCTGGCACTCATCTATATGGTAAGGAAGGGCTCATTGGATGGTGAAGAAGGTTCTGGCAGGTATATTCCATGGTACACGTAGCTGGCACTCATCTATATGGTAGGGAAGGGCTCGTTGGAGAGTGAAGAAGGTTCTGGTAGGTATAGTCCATGGTACATGTAGCTGGCACTCATCTTTATGGTAAGGAACGAATAAATGGATGGTGAAGAAGGTTCTGGTAGGTATAGTCCATGGTACACGTAGCTGGCACTCATCTATATGGTAGGGAAGGGCTCGTTGGAGAGTGAAGAAGGTTCTGGTAGGTATAGTCCATGGTACACGTAGTTGGCACTCATCTATATGGTAGGGAAGGGCTCATTGGATGGTGAAGAAGGTTCTGGTAGGTATAGTCCATGGTACACGTAGCTGGCACTCATCTATATGGTAGGGAAGGGCTCGTTGGAGAGTGAAGAAGGTTCTGGCAGGTATAGTCCATGGTACACGTAGCTGGCACTCATCTATATGGTAGGGAAGGGCTCGTTGGAGAGTGAAGAAGGTCCTGGTAGGTATATTCCATGGTACACGTAGCTGGCACTCATCTTTATGGTAGGGAAGGGCTCGTTGGAGAGTGAAGAAGGTTCTGGTAGGTATAGTCCATGGTACACGTAGCTGGCACTCATCTATATGGTAGGGAAGGGCTCGTTGGAGAGTGAAGAAGGTCCTGGTAGGTATAGTCCATGGTACACGTAGCTGGCACTCGTCTATATGGTAAAGAAGGGCTCATTGGATGGTGAAGAAGGTTCTGGTAGGTATAGTCCATGGTACACGTAGCTGGCACTCATCTTTATGGTAGGGAAGGGCTCGTTGGAGAGTGAAGAAGGTTCTGGTAGGTATATTCCATGGTACATGTAGCTGGCACTCATCTATATGGTAGGGAAGGGCTCATTGGAGAGTGAAGAAGGTTCTGTTAGGTATATTCCATGGTACACGTAGCTGGCACTCATCTTTATGGTAGGGAAGGGCTCGTTGGAGAGTGAAGAAGGTTCTGGTAGGTATATTCCATGGTACACGTAGCTGGCACTCATCTATATGGTAGGGAAGGGCTCGTTGGAGAGTGAAGAAGGTTCTGGTAGGTATAGTCCATGGTACATGTAGCTGGCACTCATCTATATGGTAGGGAACGAGTAAATGGATGGTGAAGAAGGTTCTGGCAGGTATAGTCCATGGTACACGTAGCTGGCACTCATCTATATGGTAGGGAAGGGCTCGTTGGAGAGTAAAGAAGGTTCTGGTAGGTATAGTCCATGGTACATGTAGTTGGCACTCATCTATATGGTAGGGAAGGGCTCATTGGAGAGTGAAGAAGGTTCTGGTAGGTATAGTCCATGGTACATGTAGTTGGCACTCATCTATATGGTAAGGAAGGGCTCATTGGATTGTGAAGAAGGTTCTGGTAGGTATAGTCCATGGTACACGTAGCTGGCACTCATCTATATGGTAGGGAAGGGCTCATTGGATGGTGAAGAAGGTTCTGGTAGGTATATTCCATGATACACGTAGCTGGCACTAGTCTATATGGTAGGGAAGGGCTCGTTGGAGAGTGAAGAAGGTTCTGGCAGGTATAGTCCATGGTACACGTAGCTGGCACTCATCTTTATGGTAAGGAACGAGTAAATGGATGGTGAAGAAGGTTCTGGTAGGTATAGCCCATGGTACACGTAGCTGGCACTCATCTATATGGTAGGGAACGAGTAAATGGATGGTGAAGAAGGTTCTGGCAGGTATAGTCCATGGTACACGTAGCTGGCACTCATCTATATGGTAGGGAAGGGCTCGTTGGAGAGTGAAGAAGGTCCTGGTAGGTATAGTCCATGGTACATGTAGCTGGCACTCATCTATATGGTAGGGAATGGCTCATTGGATGGTGAAGAAGGTTCTGGCAGGTATAGTCCATGGTACACGTAGCTGGCACTCATCTATATGGTAGGGAAGGGCTCATTGGATGGTGAAGAAGGTTCTGGCAGGTATAGTCCATGGTACACGTAGCTGGCACTCATCTATATGGTAGGGAAGGGCTCGTTGGAGAGTGAAGAAGGTCCTGGTAGGTATAGTCCATGGTACACGTAGCTGGCACTCATCTATATGGTAGGGAAGGGCTCGTTGGAGAGTGAAGAAGGTCCTGGTAGGTATAGTCCATGGTACACGTAGCTGGCACTCATCTATATGGTAGGGAAGGGCTCGTTGGAGAGTGAAGAAGGTTCTGGTAGGTATATTCCATGGTACACATAGCTGGCACTCATCTATATGGTAGGGAAGGGCTCGTTGGAGAGTGAAGAAGGTCCTGGTAGGTATAGTCCATGGTACACGTAGCTGGAACTCATCTTTATGGTAGGAAACGAGTAAATGGATGGTGAAGAAGGTTCTGGTAGGTATAGTCCATGGTACACGTAGCTGGCACTCATCTATATGGTAGGGAAGGGCTCGTTGGAGAGTGAAGAAGGTCCTGGTAGGTATAGTCCATGGTACACGTAGCTGGAACTCATCTTTATGGTAGGGAACGAGTAAATGGATGGTGAAGAAGGTTCTGGTAGGTATAGTCCATGGTACACGTAGCTGGCACTCATCTATATGGTAGGGAAGGGCTCATTGGATGGTGAAGAAGGTTCTGGCAGGTATAGTCCATGGTACACGTAGCTGGCACTCATCTATATGGTAGGGAAGGGCTCGTTGGAGAGTGAAGAAGGTCCTGGTAGGTATAGTCCATGGTACACGTAGCTGGCACTCATCTATATGGTAGGGAAGGGCTCGTTGGAGAGTGAAGAAGGTTCTGGTAGGTATATTCCATGGTACACATAGCTGGCACTCATCTATATGGTAGGGAAGGGCTCGTTGGAGAGTGAAGAAGGTTCTGGTAGGTATAGTCCATGGTACACGTAGCTGGCACTCATCTATATGGTAGGGAAGGGCTCGTTGGAGAGTGAAGAAGGTTCTGGTAGGTATAGTCCATGGTACACGTAGCTGGCACTCATCTATATGGTAGGGAAGGGCTTGTTGGAGAGTGAAGAAGGTTCTGGTAGGTATAGTCCATGGTACACGTAGCTGGCACTCATCTTTATGGTAGGGAAGGGCTCGTTGGAGAGTGAAGAAGGTTCTGGTAGGTATATTCCATGGTACATGTAGCTGGCACTCATCTATATGGTAGGGAAGGGCTCGTTGGAGAGTGAAGAAGGTCCTGGTAGGTATAGTCCATGGTACATGTAGCTGGCACTCATCTATATGGTAGGGAAGGGCTTGTTGGAGAGTGAAGAAGGTTCTGGTAGGTATAGTCCATGGTACACGTAGCTGGCACTCATCTATATGGTAGGGAAGGGCTCGTTGGAGAGTGAAGAAGGTTCTGGTAGGTATATTTCATGGTACATGTAGCTGGCACTCATCTATATGGTAGGGAAGGGCTTGTTGGAGAGTGAAGAAGGTTCTGGCAGGTATAGTCCATGGTACACGTAGCTGGCACTCATCTTTATGGTAGGGAAGGGCTCGTTGGAGAGTGAAGAAGGTTCTGGTAGGTATAGCCCATGGTACATGTAGCTGGCACTCATCTATATGGTAGGGAAGGGCTCGTTGGAGAGTGAAGAAGGTTCTGGTAGGTATAGTCCATGGTACATGTAGCTGGCACTCATCTATATGGTAGGGAAGGGCTCGTTGGAGAGTGAAGAAGGTTCTGGTAGGTATAGTCCATGGTACACGTAGCTGGCACTCATCTATATGGTAGGGAAGGGCTCATTGGATGGTGAAGAAGGTTCTGGTAGGTATATTCCATGGTACACGTAGCTGGCACTCATCTATATGGTAGGGAAGGGCTCGTTGGAGAGTGAAGAAGGTTCTGGTAGGTATAGTCCATGGTACATGTAGCTGGCACTCATCTATATGGTAGGGAAGGGCTCGTTGGAGAGTGAAGAAGGTTCTGGTAGGTATAGTCCATGGTACATGTAGCTGGCACTCATCTATATGGTAGGGAAGGGCTCGTTGGAGAGTGAAGAAGGTTCTGGTAGGTATAGTCCATGGTACACGTAGCTGGCACTCATCTATATGGTAGGGAAGGGCTCGTTGGAGAGTGAAGAAGGTTCTGGTAGGTATAGTCCATGGTACACGTAGCTGGCACTCATCTATATGGTAGGGAAGGGCTCATAGGATGGTGAAGAAGGTTCTGGCAAGTATAGTCCATGGTACACGTAGCTGGCACTCATCTATATGGTAGGGAAGGGCTCATTGGATGGTGAAGAAGGTTCTGGCAGGTATATTCCATGGTACACGTAGCTGGCACTCATCTTTATGGTAGGGAAGGGCTCGTTGGAGAGTGAAGAAGGTTCTGGCAGGTATAGTCCATGGTACATGTAGCTGGCACTCATCTATATGGTAAGGAAGGGCTCGTTGGAGAGTGAAGAAGGTTCTGGTAGGTATATTCCATGGTACACGTAGCTGGCACTCATCTATATGGTAGGGAAGGGCTCATTGGATGGTGAAGAAGGTTCTGGTAGGTATAGTCCATGGTACACGTAGCTGGCACTCATCTATATGGTAGGGAAGGGCTCGTTGGAGAGTGAAGAAGGTTCTGGCAGGTATATTCCATGGTACACGTAGCTGGCACTCATCTTTATGGTAGGGAAGGGCTCGTTGGAGAGTGAAGAAGGTTCTGGCAGGTATAGTCCATGGTACATGTAGCTGGCACTCATCTATATGGTAAGGAAGGGCTCGTTGGAGAGTGAAGAAGGTTCTGGTAGGTATAGTCCATGGTACATGTAGCTGGCACTCATCTATATGGTAGGGAAGGGCTCATTGGATGGTGAAGAAGGTTCTGGTAGGTATATTCCATGGTACACGTAGCTGGCACTCATCTATATGGTAGGGAAGGGCTCGTTGGAGAGTGAAGAAGGTTCTGGTAGGTATAGTCCATGGTACATGTAGCTGGCACTCATCTATATGGTAGGGAAGGGCTCATTGGATGGTGAAGAAGGTTCTGGCAGGTATAGTCCATGGTACATGTAGCTGGCACTCATCTATATGGTAGGGAAGGGCTTGTTGGATGGTGAAGAAGGTTCTGGTAGGTATAGTCCATGGTACACGTAGCTGGCACTCATCTATATGGTAGGGAAGGGCTCGTTGGAGAGTGAAGAAGGTTCTGGTAGGTATAGTCCATGGTACATGTAGCTGGCACTCATCTATATGGTAGGGAAGGGCTCATTGGATGGTGAAGAAGGTTCTGGCAGGTATATTTCATGGTACACGTAGCTGGCACTCATCTATATGGTAGGGAAGAGCTCATTGGATGGTGAAGAAGGTTCTGGCAGGTATAGTCCATGGTACATGTAGCTGGCACTCATCTGTATGGTAGGGAAGGGCTCATTGGAGAGTGAAGAAGGTTCTGGTAGGTATAGTCCATGGTACATGTAGCTGGCACTCATCTATATGGTAGGGAAGGGCTCATTGGATGGTGAAGAAGGTTCTGGTAGGTATAATCCATGGTACACGTAGCTGGCACTCATCTATATGGTAGGGAATGGCTCGTTGGAGAGTGAAGAAGGTTCTGGCAGGTATATTTCATGGTACACGTAGCTGGCACTCATCTATATGGTAGGGAAGGGCTCGTTGGAGAGTGAAGAAGGTTCTGGTAGGTATAGTCCATGGTACATGTAGCTGGCACTCATCTATATGGTAGGGAATGGCTCGTTGGAGAGTGAAGAAGGTTCTGGTAGGTATAGTCCATGGTACATGTAGCTGGCACTCATCTATATGGTAGGGAAGGGCTCATTGGATGGTGAAGAAGGTTCTGGTAGGTATAGTCCATGGTACACGTAGCTGGCACTCATCTATATGGTAGGGAAGGGCTCGTTGGATGGTGAAGAAGGTTCTGGCAGGTATATTCCATGGTACACGCAGTGGGCATTCCTCTTTATGATACGGAAGGTTTCAGCAGATGGGGAAGAAGGTTCAGATCTGAATTGTGTGTAATGGCTACTTTCTTTCAGGCGGGAGGACTATGGCGTTACATTTCCAGATCTTCCTGCTGGCTCTTTGTCTTTCTCAGTCCAGATCAGGTAATACTGCAATACCCAATTGCTGGTAATCAATACTTCCATCTCATCCCTGAGTTATCATTTCCTCATGAATACGTTATGTAGAAGATTAGTCCATGTCACTGAGATATGACTTCATCTATTGATCTAAATGACGTTACATTACATGTCAGACTTCCTTCTCCTCATCTTCTTCATTGTTCTCCTCAGATTGGTGTTATACCGAGCCGTCCTGCGGTGAGTCTAATCATTATATACATGATCTATATGAGGTACAGGCAGTATATGAATATGTATATATATATACAGTATGTGACAAAAGTAAGTACACCCGGCAGTGACATTCATGTGACAACACTGAAGAAATGACACTTGTCTACAATGTAAAGTAGTGAGTGTACAGCTTGTATAACAGTGTAAATTTGCCGTCCCCTCAAAATAACTCAACACACAGCTGGCAACAAAAGTGAGTACACCCCTCAGTGTACAGCTTGTATAACACACAGCCATTAATGTCTAAACCGCTGGCAACAAAAGTCAGGACACCCCTAAGTGAAAATCTCCAAATTGGGGCCCAAAGTGTCAATATTTTGTGTGGCCGCCATTATTTTCCAGCACTGCCTTAACCCTCTTGTTCATGGAGGTCACCAGAGCTTCACAGGTTGTCACTGGAGTCCTCTTCCCCTCCCCCATGAAGACATCACGGAGCTGGTGGATGTTGGAGACCTTGCGCTCCTCCCCCTTCCGTTTGAGGATGTCCCACAGATGATCAATAGGGTTTAGGTCTGGAGACATGCTTGGCCGTCCATCACCTTTACCCTCAGCTTCTTTAGCAAGGCAGTGGTGGTGTTGGAGGTGTGTTTGGGGTGGTTATCATGTTGGAATACTGCCCTGCGGCCCAGTCTCTGAAGGGAGGGGGTCATGCTCTGCTTCAGTATGTCACAGTACATGTTGGCATTCATGGTTCCCTCAATGATCTGTAGCCCCCCAGTGCCGGCAGCACTCATGCAGCCCCAGACCATGACACTCCCACCACCATGACACTCCCCCACCAAGACACTCCCACCACCAAGACACTCCCACCACCAAGACACTCCCACCACCAAGACACTCCCACCACCAAGACACTCCCACCACCAAGACACTCCCACCACCATGACACTCCACCACCATGACACTCCCCCCACCATGACACTCCCCACCACCACCAAGACACTCCCACCACCAAGACACTCCCACCACCATGACCCTCCCACCACCAAGACACTCCCACCACCATGACACTCCGACCACCATGACACTCCCCCCACCATGACACTCCCACCACCATGACACTCCCACCACCAAGACACTCCCACCACCAAGACACTCCCACCACCATGACACTCCCACCACCATGACACTCCCACCACCATGACCCTCCCCCCACCAAGACACTCCCACCACCATGACACTCCGACCACCATGACACTCCCACCACCATGACACTCCCACCCCCATGACACTCCCCCACCATGACACTCCCACCACCATGACACTCCCCCCCACCACCATGACACTCCCCCCACCATGACACTCCCACCACCATGACACTACCCCCACCATGACACTCCCACCACCATGACACTCCCCCCACCATGACACTCCCCCCACCATGACACTCCCACCACCATGACACTCCCCCCACCATGACACTCCCACCACCATGACCCTCCCCCCACCATGACCCTCCCCCACCATGACACTCCCACCACCATGACCCTCCCCCCACCATGCCTGACTGTAGACAAGACACTCCCACCACCATGACCCTCCCCCCACCATGCCTGACTGTAGACAAGACACTCCCACCACCATGACCCTCCCCCCACCATGCCTGACTGTAGACAAGACACTCCCACCACCATGACACTCCCCCCCACCATGCCTGACTGTAGACAAGACACTCCCACCACCATGACCCTCCCCCCCACCATGCCTGACTGTAGACAAGACACTCCCACCACCATGACACTCCCCCACCATGCCTGACTGTAGACAAGACACTCCCACCACCATGACCCTCCCCCCACCATGCCTGACTGTAGACAAGACACTCCCACCACCATGACCCTCCCCCACCATGCCTGACTGTAGACAAGACACTCCCACCACCATGACCCTCCCCCCACCATGCCTGACTGTAGACAAGACACTCCCACCACCAAGACACTCCCACCACCATGACCCTCCCCCCACCATGCCTGACTGTAGACAAGACACTCCCACCACCATGACCCTCCCCCCACCATGCCTGACTGTAGACAAGACACTCCCACCACCATGACCCTCCCCCCACCATGCCTGACTGTAGACAAGACACTCCCACCACCAAGACACTCCCACCACCATGACCCCCCCACCACCATGACACTCCCACCACCATGCCTGACTGTAGACAAGACACTCCCACCACCATGACACTCCCCCCACCATGACACTCCCACCACCAAGACACTCCCCCCACCATGACCCTCCCCCACCATGCCTGACTGTAGACAAGACACACTTGTCTTTGTCCTCCTCACCTGGTTGCCCCCACACACGCCTGACACCATCTGACACCAAATACCTTTATCTTGGTCTCATCAGACCACAGGACGTGGTTCCAGTAATCCATGTCCTTAGTCTGCTTGTCTTCAGCAAACTGTTTGTGGTCTTTCTTGTGGATCATCTTTAGAAGAGGCTTCCTTCTGGGACGACAGCCATGCAGACCAATTTGATGCAGTGTGTGGCGTATGGTCTGAGCACTGACAGGCTGACCCCCCACCCCTACAACCTCTGCAGCAATGCTGGCAGCACTCATACGTCTATTTCCCAAAGACAACCTCTGGATATGACGCTGAGCACGTGACCTCAACTTCTTTGGTGGACCATGGCGAGGCCTGTTCTGAGGGGAACCTGTCCTGTTATACCGCTGGATGGTCTTGGCCACCGTGCTGCAGATCAGTTTCAGGGTCTTGGCAATCTTCTTATAGCCTCGGCCATCTTTATGTAGAGCAACAATTCTTATCTTCAGATCCTCAGAGAGTTCTTTGCCATGAGGTGCCATGTTGTACTTCCAGTGACCAGTATGAGAGAGTGAGAGCGATAACACCAAATTTATCACACCTGCTCCCCATTCACACCTGAGACCTTGTAACACTAACGAGTCACATGACACCGGGGGAGGGAAAATGGCCAATTGGGCCCAATTTGGAGATTTTCACTTAGGGGTGTACTGACTTTTGTTGCCAGCGGTTTAGACATTAATGGCTGTGTGTTATACAATCTGTACACTGAGGGGTGTACTTACTTTTGTCATATACACTCACTACTTTACATTGTAGACAAGTGTCATTTCTTCAGTGTTGTCACATGAATGTCACTGAGGGGTGTACTTACTTTTGTCAGATCCTGTATACGGATACAGATGTATATAGGAGGTATACGGATACAGATATATATATTCTATAGGAGGTATACGGATACTGATATATATTCTATAGGAGGTATACGGATACAGATATATATTCTATAGGAGGTATACGGATACAGATATATATAGGAGGTATACGGATACAGATATATATAGGAGGTATACGGATACAGATATATATAGGAGGTATATAGATACAGATGTATATAGGAGGTATACGGATACAGATGTATATAGGAGGTATACGGATACAGATGTATATAGGAGGTATACGGATACAGATATATATAGGAGGTATACGGATACAGATATATATAGGAGGTATACGGATACAGATATATATAGGAGGTATACGGATACAGATATATATAGGAGGTATATAGATACAGATGTATATAGGAGGTATACGGATACAGATGTATATAGGAGGTATACGGATACAGATATATATAGGAGGTATACGGATACAGATATATATAGGAGGTATACGGATACAGATATATATAGGAGGTATATAGATACAGATGTATATAGGAGGTATACGGATACAGATGTATATAGGAGGTATACGGATACAGATATATATAGGAGGTATACGGATACAGATGTATATAGGAGGTATACGGATACAGATGTATATAGGAGGTATACGGATACAGATATATATAGGAGGTATACGGATACAGATATATATAGGAGGTATACGGATACAGATGTATATAGGAGGTATACGGATACAGATGTATATAGGAGGTATACGGATACAGATGTATATAGGAGGTATACGGATACAGATGTATATAGGAGGTATACGGATACAGATATATATAGGAGGTATACGGATACAGATATATATAGGAGGTATACGGATACAGATATATATAGGAGGTATACGGATACAGATGTATATAGGAGGTATACGGATACAGATGTATATAGGAGGTATACGGATACAGATATATATTCTATAGGAGGTATACGGATACAGATATATATAGGAGGTATACGGATACAGATGTATATAGGAGGTATACGGATACAGATGTATATAGGAGGTATACGGACACAGATATATATAGGAGGTATACGGATACATATGTATATAGGAGGTATACGGATACAGATGTATATAGGACGTATACGGATACAGATATATATAGGAGGTGTACGGATACAGATATATATTCTATAGGAGGTATACGGATACAGATGTATATAGGAGGTATACGGATACAGATGTATATAGGAGGTATACGGATACAGATATATATAGGAGGTATACGGATACAGATGTATATAGGAGGTATACGGATACAGATATATATAGGAGGTATACGGATACAGATATATATAGGAGGTATACGGATACAGATGTATATAGGAGGTATACGGATACAGATGTATATAGGAGGTATACGGATACAGATATATATAGGAGGTATACGGATACAGATGTATATAGGAGGTATACGGATACAGATGTATATAGGAGGTATACGGATACAGATATATATTCTATAGGAGGTATACGGATACAGATGTATATAGGAGGTATACGGATACAGATGTATATAGGAGGTATACGGATACAGATATATATAGGAGGTATACGGATACAGATATATATAGGAGGTATACGGATACAGATATATATAGGAGGTATATAGATACAGATGTATATAGGAGGTATACGGATACAGATGTATATAGGAGGTATACGGATACAGATGTATATTCTATAGGAGGTATACGGATACAGATGTATATAGGAGGTATACGGATACAGATATATATAGGAGGTATACGGATACAGATGTATATAGGAGGTATATAGATACAGATGTATATAGGAGGTATACGGATACAGATATATATAGGAGGTATACGGATACAGATATATATAGGAGGTATACGGATACAGATGTATATAGGAGGTATATAGATACAGATGTATATAGGAGGTATACGGATACAGATATATATAGGAGGTATACGGATACAGATGTATATAGGAGGTATATAGATACAGATGTATATAGGAGGTATACGGATACAGATGTTTATTCTCATTCGCAGCTCCCAGTATTTGGACATCAGAGAAATTCTGTAACGGATCTCACCAATCACCTGTAGACATTCCGGAAAGCTCCGCCCAGTACAATGGCAGCCTGGGACCATTCCAGTTCACAAACTACAGTGACCCCAACAAACTGCAAACCATCAACAACACCGGACACACAGGTACCCCCTACACAGTGCCAGCTACACCATCGATATACCGAGCGCCCCTCCTTTACACAGTGCCAGCTACACCATCGATATACCGAGCGCCCCTCCTTTACACAGTGCCAGCTACACCATAGATAATGAGCGCCCCTCCTTTACACAGTGCCAGCTACACCATATATATACCGAGCGCCCCTCCCCTACACAGTGCCTGTTACACCATAGATATACTGAGCGCCCCTCCTTTACACAGTGCCAGCTATACCATCGATATACTGAGCGCCCCTCCCTTACACAGTGCCAGCTACACCATAGATATACTGAGCGCCCCTCCTTTACACAGTGCCAGCTATACCATCGATATACTGAGCGCCCCTCCTTTACACAGTGCCAGCTATACCATCGATATACTGAGCGCCCCTCCCTTACACAGTGCCAGCTATACCATAGATATACCGAGCGCCCCTCCTTTACACAGTGCCAGCTACACCATAGATATACTGAGCGCCCCTCCTTTACACAGTGCCAGCTATACCATCGATATACTGAGCGCCCCTCCTTTACACAGTGCCAGCTATACCATCGATATACTGAGCGCCCCTCCTTTACACAGTGCCAGCTACACCATCGATATACTGAGCGTCCCTCCTTTACACAGTGCCAGCTATACCATCGATATACTGAGCGCCCCTCCTTTACACAGTGCCAGCTATACCATCGATATACTGAGCGCCCCTCCTTTACACAGTGCCAGCTATACCATCGATATACTGAGCGCCCCTCCCTTACACAGTGCCAGCTATACCATAGATATACCGAGCGCCCCTCCTTTACACAGTGCCAGCTACACCATAGATATACTGAGCGCCCCTCCTTTACACAGTGCCAGCTATACCATCGATATACTGAGCGCCCCTCCTTTACACAGTGCCAGCTATACCATCGATATACCGAGCGCCCCTCCTTTACACAGTGCCAGCTACACCATCGATATACTGAGCGTCCCTCCTTTACACAGTGCCAGCTACACCATTGATATACTGAGCGCCCCTCCTTTACACAGTGCCAGCTACACCATAGATATACTGAGCGCCCCTCCTTTACACAGTGCCAGCTACACCATAGATATACTGAGCGCCCCTCCTTTACACAGTGCCAGCTACACCATCGATATACCGAGCGCCCCTCCTATACACAGTGCCAGCTACACCATCGATATACTGAGCGCCCCTCCTTTACACAGTGCCAGCTACACCATCGATATACTGAGCGCCCCTCCTTTACACAGTGCCAGCTACACCATCGATATACCGAGCGCCCCTCCTTTACACAGTGCCAGCTACACCATAGATATACCGAGCGCCCCTCCTTTACACAGTGCCAGCTATACCATCGATATACCGAGCGCCCCTCCTTTACACAGTGCCAGCTACACCATAGATAATGAGCGCCCCTCCTTTACACAGTGCCAGCTACACCATATATATACCGAGCGCCCCTCCCCTACACAGTGCCTGTTACACCATAGATATACTGAGCGCCCCTCCTTTACACAGTGCCAGCTATACCATCGATATACTGAGCGCCCCTCCCTTACACAGTGCCAGCTACACCATCGATATACTGAGCGCCCCTCCTTTACACAGTGCCAGCTATACCATCGATATACTGAGCGCCCCTCCTTTACACAGTGCCAGCTATACCATCGATATACTGAGCGCCCCTCCCTTACACAGTGCCAGCTATACCATAGATATACCGAGCGCCCCTCCTTTACACAGTGCCAGCTACACCATAGATATACTGAGCGCCCCTCCTTTACACAGTGCCAGCTATACCATCGATATACTGAGCGCCCCTCCTTTACACAGTGCCAGCTATACCATCGATATACTGAGCGCCCCTCCCTTACACAGTGCCAGCTATACCATAGATATACCGAGCGCCCCTCCTTTACACAGTGCCAGCTACACCATCGATATACCGAGCGCCCCTCCTTTACACAGTGCCAGCTACACCATCGATATACCGAGCGCCCCTCCTTTACACAGTGCCAGCTACACCATCGATATACTGAGCGCCCCTCCTTTACACAGTGCCAGCTACACCATCGATATACTGAGCGCCCCTCCTTTACACAGTGCCAGCTACACCATCGATATACCGAGCACCCCTCCTTTACACAGTGCCAGCTATACCATCGATATACTGAGCGCCCCTCCTTTACACAGTGCCAGCTATACCATCGATATACTGAGCGCCCCTCCCTTACACAGTGCCAGCTATACCATAGATATACCGAGCGCCCCTCCTTTACACAGTGCCAGCTACACCATAGATATACTGAGCGCCCCTCCTTTACACAGTGCCAGCTATACCATCGATATACTGAGCGTCCCTCCTTTACACAGTGCCAGCTATACCATCGATATACCGAGCGCCCCTCCTTTACACAGTGCCAGCTACACCATCGATATACTGAGCGTCCCTCCTTTACACAGTGCCAGCTACACCATTGATATACTGAGCGCCCCTCCTTTACACAGTGCCAGCTACACCATAGATATACTGAGCGCCCCTCCTTTACACAGTGCCAGCTACACCATAGATATACTGAGCGCCCCTCCTTTACACAGTGCCAGCTACACCATCGATATACCGAGCGCCCCTCCTATACACAGTGCCAGCTACACCATCGATATACTGAGCGCCCCTCCTTTACACAGTGCCAGCTACACCATCGATATACTGAGCGCCCCTCCTTTACACAGTGCCTGTTACACCATCGATATACTGAGCACCCCTCCTTTACACAGTGCCAGCTACACCATCGATATACCGAGCGCCCCTCCTTTACACAGTGCCAGCTATACCATCGATATACCGAGCGCCCCTCCTTTACACAGTGCCAGCTACACCATCGATATACTGAGCGTCCCTCCTTTACACAGTGCCAGCTACACCATTGATATACTGAGCGCCCCTCCTTTACACAGTGCCAGCTACACCATAGATATACTGAGCGCCCCTCCTTTACACAGTGCCAGCTACACCATAGATATACTGAGCGCCCCTCCTTTACACAGTGCCAGCTACACCATCGATATACCGAGCGCCCCTCCTATACACAGTGCCAGCTACACCATCGATATACTGAGCGCCCCTCCTTTACACAGTGCCAGCTACACCATCGATATACTGAGCGCCCCTCCTTTACACAGTGCCTGTTACACCATCGATATACTGAGCACCCCTCCTTTACACAGTGCCAGCTATACCATCGATATACCGAGCGCCCCTCCTTTACACAGTGCCAGCTATACCATCGATATACCGAGCGCCCCTCCTTTACACAGTGCCAGCTATACCATCGATATACCGAGCGCCCCTCCTTTACACAGTGCCAGCTATACCATCGATATAACGAGCGCCCCTCCTTTACACAGTGCCAGCTATACCATCGATATACCGAGCGCCCCTCCTTTACACAGTGCCAGCTATACCATCGATATACCGAGCGCCCCTCCTTTACACAGTGCCAGCTACACCATCGATATACCGAGCGCCCCTCCTTTACACAGTGCCTGTTACACCATAGATATACTGAGCGTCCCTCCTTTACACAGTGCCAGTTACGCCATATATATACCGAGCGCCCCTCCTTTACACAGTGCCAGCTATACCATCGATATACCGAGCGCCCCTCCTTTACACAGTGCCAGCTATACCATCGATATACCGAGCGCCCCTCCTTTACACAGTGCCAGCTATACCATCGATATACCGAGCGCCCCTCCTTTACACAGTGCCAGCTATACCATCGATATACCGAGCGCCCCTCCTTTACACAGTGCCAGCTATACCATAGATATACTGAGCGTCCCTCCTTTACACAGTGCCAGCTATACCATCGATATACTGAGCGCCCCTCCTTTACACAGTGCCAGCTACACCATCGATATACTGAGCGCCCCTCCTTTACACAGTGCCAGCTATACCATCGATATACTGAGCGCCCCTCCTTTACACAGTGCCAGCTATACCATCGATATACTGAGCGCCCCTCTTTTACACAGTGCCAGCTACACCATCGATATACTGAGCGCCCCTCCTTTACACAGTGCCAGCTATACCATCGATATACTGAGCGCCCCTCCTTTACACAGTGCCAGTTATACCATCGATATACTGAGCGCCCCTCCTTTACACAGTGCCTGCTATACCATAGATATACCGAGCGCCCCTCCTTTACACAGTGCCAGCTACACCATAGATATACTGAGCGCCCCTCCTTTACACAGTGCCAGCTATACCATAGATATACTGAGCACCCCTCCTTTACACAGTGCCAGCTATACCATAGATATACCGAGCGCCCCTCCTTTGCACAGTGCCTGTTACACCATAGATATACTGAGCGCCCCTCCTTTACACAGTGCCTGTTACACCATAGATATACTGAGCACCCCTCCTTTACACAGTGCCTGTTACACCATAGATATACTAAGCGCCCCTCCTTTACACAGTGCCTGTTACACCATAGATATACTGAGCACCCCTCCTTTACACAGTGCCTGTTATACCATAGATATACTGAGCACCCCTCCTTTACACAGTGCCTGTTACACCATAGATATACTGAGCGTCCCTCCTTTACACAGTGCCTGTTATACCATAGATATACTGAGCGTCCCTCCTTTACACAGTGCCTGTTATACCATAGATATACTGAGCACCCCTCCTTTACACAGTGCCTGTTACACCATAGATATACTGAGCACCCCTCCTTTACACAGTGCCTGTTACACCATCGATATACTGAGCGCCCCTCCTTTACACAGTGCCAGCTACGCCATATATATACCGAGCGCCCCTCCTTTACACAGTGCCAGCTATACCATAGATATACTGAGCGCCCCTCCTTTACACAGTGCCAGCTACACCATCGATATACTGAGCGCCCCTCCTTTACACAGTGCCAGCTATACCATCGATATACTGAGCGCCCCTCCTTTACACCGTGCCAGCTACACCATCGATATACTGAGCGCCCCTCCTTTACACAGTGCCAGCTATACCATCGATATACCGAGCGCCCCTCCTTTACACAGTGCCAGCTATACCATCGATATACCGAGCGCCCCTCCTTTACACAGTGCCAGCTATACCATCGATATACCGAGCGCCCCTCCTTTACACAGTGCCAGCTATACCATCGATATACCGAGCGCCCCTCCTTTACACAGTGCCAGCTATACCATCGATATACCGAGCGCCCCTCCTTTACACAGTGCCAGCTATACCATAGATATACTGAGCGTCCCTCCTTTACACAGTGCCAGCTATACCATAGATATACTGAGCGCCCCTCCTTTACACAGTGCCAGCTATACCATCGATATACCGAGCGCCCCTCCTTTACACAGTGCCAGCTACACCATAGATATACTGAGCGCCCCTCCTTTACACAGTACCTGTTACACCATAGATATACTGAGCGCCCCTCCTTTACACAGTGCCTGTTACACCATAGATATACTGAGCGCCCCTCCTTTACACAGTGCCTGTTACACCATCGATATACTGAGCACCCCTCCTTTACACAGTGCCAGCTATACCATCGATATACCGAGCGCCCCTCCTTTACACAGTGCCAGCTATACCATCGATATACCGAGCGCCCCTCCTTTACACAGTGCCAGCTATACCATCGATATACCGAGCGCCCCTCCTTTACACAGTGCCAGCTATACCATCGATATACCGAGCGCCCCTCCTTTACACAGTGCCAGCTATACCATCGATATACCGAGCGCCCCTCCTTTACACAGTGCCAGCTATACCATCGATATACCGAGCGCCCCTCCTTTACACAGTGCCAGCTATACCATCGATATACCGAGCGCCCCTCCTTTACACAGTGCCAGCTATACCATCGATATACCGAGCGCCCCTCCTTTACACAGTGCCAGCTATACCATCGATATACCGAGCGCCCCTCCTTTACACAGTGCCAGCTATACCATCGATATACTGAGCACCCCTCCTTTACACAGTGCCAGCTACACCATCGATATACCGAGCGCCCCTCCTTTACACAGTGCCTGGTACACCATAGATATACTGAGCGTCCCTCCTTTACACAGTGCCAGCTACGCCATATATATACCGAGCGCCCCTCCTTTACACAGTGCCAGCTATACCATCGATATACCGAGCGCCCCTCCTTTACACAGTGCCAGCTATACCATCGATATACCGAGCGCCCCTCCTTTACACAGTGCCAGCTATACCATCGATATACCGAGCGCCCCTCCTTTACACAGTGCCAGCTATCCCATCGATATACCGAGCGCCCCTCCTTTACACAGTGCCAGTTATACCATCGATATACCGAGCGCCCCTCCTTTACACAGTGCCAGCTATACCATCGATATACCGAGCGCCCCTCCTTTACACAGTGCCAGCTATACCATCGATATACCGAGCGCCCCTCCTTTACACAGTGCCAGCTATACCATAGATATACTGAGCGTCCCTCCTTTACACAGTGCCAGCTATACCATCGATATACTGAGCGCCCCTCCTTTACACAGTGCCTGCTACACCATCGATATACTGAGCGCCCCTCCTTTACACAGTGCCAGCTATACCATCGATATACTGAGCGCCCCTCCTTTACACAGTGCCAGCTATACCATCGATATACTGAGCGCCCCTCTTTTACACAGTGCCAGCTACACCATCGATATACTGAGCGCCCCTCCTTTACACAGTGCCAGCTATACCATCGATATACTGAGCGCCCCTCCTTTACACAGTGCCAGCTATACCATCGATATACTGAGCGCCCCTCCTTTACACAGTGCCTGCTATACCATAGATATACCGAGCGCCCCTCCTTTACACAGTGCCAGCTACACCATAGATATACTGAGCGCCCCTCCTTTACACAGTGCCAGCTATACCATAGATATACTGAGCACCCCTCCTTTACACAGTGCCTGCTATACCATAGATATACCGAGCGCCCCTCCTTTACACAGTGCCTGTTACACCATAGATATACTGAGCGCCCCTCCTTTACACAGTGCCTGTTACACCATAGATATACTGAGCGCTCCTCCTTTACACAGTGCCTGTTACACCATAGATATACTGAGCACCCCTCCTTTACACAGTGCCTGTTACACCATAGATATACTGAGCACCCCTCCTTTACACAGTGCCTGTTATACCATAGATATACTGAGCACCCCTCCTTTACACAGTGCCTGTTACACCATAGATATACTGAGCGTCCCTCCTTTACACAGTGCCTGTTATACCATAGATATACTGAGCGTCCCTCCTTTACACAGTGCCTGTTACACCATAGATATACTGAGCGCCCCTCCTTTACACAGTGCCAGCTATACCATAGATATACTGAGCGCCCCTCCTTTACACAGTGCCTGTTACACCATAGATATACTGAGCGCCCCTCCTTTACACAGTGCCTGTTATACCATAGATATACTGAGCACCCCTCCTTTACACAGTGCCTGTTACACCATAGATATACTGAGCACCCCTCCTTTACACAGTGCCTGTTACACCATCGATATACTGAGCGCCCCTCCTTTACACAGTGCCAGCTACGCCATAGATATACCGAGCGCCCCTCCTTTACACAGTGCCAGCTATACCATAGATATACTGAGCGCCCCTCCTTTACACAGTGCCAGCTACACCATCGATATACTGAGCGCCCCTCCTTTACACAGTGCCAGCTATACCATCGATATACTGAGCGCCCCTCCTTTACACAGTGCCAGCTACACCATCGATATACTGAGCGCCCCTCCTTTACACAGTGCCAGCTATACCATCGATATACTGAGCGCCCCTCCTTTACACAGTGCCTGCTATACCATCGATATACTGAGCGCCCCTCCTTTACACAGTGCCTGCTATACCATAGATATACTGAGCGCCCCTCCTTTACACAGTGCCAGCTACACCATAGATATACTGAGCGCCCCTCCTTTACACAGTGCCAGTTATACCATAGATATACTGAGCACCCCTCCTTTACACAGTGCCAGCTATACCATAGATATACCGAGCGCCCCTCCTTTGCACAGTGCCTGTTACACCATAGATATACCGAGCGCCCCTCCTTTACACAGTGCCTGTAACACCATAGATATACTGAGCGCCCCTCCTTTACACAGTGCCTGTTACACCATAGATATACTGAGCACCCCTCCTTTACACAGTGCCTGTTACACCATAGATATACTGAGCACCCCTCCTTTACACAGTGCCTGTTACACCATAGATATACTGAGCGCCCCTCCTTTACACAGTGCCTGTTACACCATAGATATACTGAGCGTCCCTCCTTTACACAGTGCCTGTTATACCATCGATATACTGAGCGGCCCTCCTTTACACAGTGCCTGTTACACCATAGATATACTGAGCACCCCTCCTTTACACAGTGCCTGTTACACCATAGATATACTGAGCGTCCCTCCTTTACACAGTGCCTGTTACACCATAGATATACTGAGCACCCCTCCTTTACACAGTGCCAGCTACGCCATATATATACCTAGCGCCCCTCCTTTACACAGTGCCAGCTATACCATAGATATACCGAGCGCCCCTCCTTTACACAGTGCCAGCTACACCATCGATATACTGAGCGCCCCTCCTTTACACAGTGCCAGCTATACCATCGATATACTGAGCGCCCCTCCTTTACACAGTGCCTGCTATACCATCGATATACTGAGCGCCCCTCCTTTACACAGTGCCAGCTACACCATCGATATACTGAGCGCCCCTCCTTTACACAGTGCCAGCTATACCATCGATATACTGAGCGCCCCTCCTTTACACAGTGCCAGCTATACCATCGATATACTGAGCGCCCCTCCTTTACACAGTGCCAGCTACACCATCGATATACTGAGAGCCCCTCCTTTACACAGTGCCTGTTATACCATAGATATACCGAGCGCCCCTCCTTTACACAGTGCCTGCTACACCATAGATATACTGAGCGCCCCTCCTTTACACAGTGCCAGTTACACCATAGATATACTGAGCGCCCCTCCTTTACACAGTGCCAGCTATACCATAGATATACTGAGCGCCCCTCCTTTGCACAGTGCCTGTTACACCATAGATATACTGAGCGCCCCTCCTTTACACAGTGCCTGTTACACCATAGATATACGGAGCGCCCCTCCTTTACACAGTGCCTGTTACACCATAGATATACTGAGCACCCTCCTTTACACAGTGCCTGTTACACCATAGATATACTGAGCACCCCTCCTTTACACAGTGCCTGTTACACCATAGATATACTGAGCGCCCCTCCTTTACACAGTGCCTGTTACACCATAGATATACTGAGCGTCCCTCCTTTACACAGTGCCTGTTACACCATAGATATACTGAGCACCCCTCCTTTACACAGTGCCTGTTACACCATAGATATACTGAGCGCCCCTCCTTTACACAGTGCCTGTTACACCATAGATATACTGAGCGTCCCTCCTTTACACAGTGCCTGTTATACCATAGATATACTGAGCGCCCCTCCTTTACACAGTGCCTGTTACACCATAGATATACTGAGCGCCCCTCCTTTACACAGTGCCTGTTACACCATAGATATACTGAGCGTCCCTCCTTTACACAGTGCCTGTTATACCATAGATATACTGAGCACCCCTCCTTTACACAGTGCCAGCTACGCCATATATATACCGAGCGCCCCTCCTTTACACAGTGCCAGCTATACCATAGATATACTGAGCGTCCCTCCTTTACACAGTGCCAGCTATACCATAGATATACTGAGCGCCCCTCCTTTACACAGTGCCAGCTACACCATCGATATACTGAGCGCCCCTCCTTTACACAGTGCCAGCTACACCATCGATATACTGAGCGCCCCTCCTTTACACAGTGCCAGCTATACCATCGATATACTGAGCGCCCCTCCTTTACACAGTGCCAGCTATACCATCGATATACTGAGCGCCCCTCCTTTACACAGTGCCAGCTACACCATCGATATACTGAGCGCCCCTCCTTTACACAGTGCCAGCTATACCATCGATATACTGAGCGCCCCTCCTTTACACAGTGCCAGCTATACCATAGATATACCGAGCGCCCCTCCTTTACACAGTGCCAGCTACACCATAGATATACTGAGCGCCCCTCCTTTACACAGTGCCAGCTATACCATAGATATACCGAGCACCCCTCCTTTACACAGTGCCAGCTATACCATAGATATACCGAGCGCCCCTCCTTTACACAGTGCCTGTTACACCATAGATATACTGAGCGCCCCTCCTTTACACAGTGCCTGTTACACCATAGATATACTGAGCGCCCCTCCTTTACACAGTGCCTGTTACACCATAGATATACTGAGCACCCCTCCTTTACACAGTGCCTGTTATACCATAGATATACTGAGCACCCCTCCTTTACACAGTGCCTGTTACACCATAGATATACTGAGCGCCCCTCCTTTACACAGTGCCTGTTACACCATAGATATACTGAGCACCCCTCCTTTACACAGTGCCTGTTACACCATAGATATACTGAGCACCCCTCCTTTACACAGTGCCTGTTACACCATAGATATACTGAGCACCCCTCCTTTACACAGTGCCTGTTACACCATAGATATACTGAGCGCCCCTCCTTTACACAGTGCCTGTTACACCATAGATATACTGAGCACCCCTCCTTTACACAGTGCCTGTTACACCATAGATATACTGAGCACCCCTCCTTTACACAGTGCCTGTTACACCATAGATATACTGAGCGCCCCTCCTTTACACAGTGCCTGTTATACCATAGATATACTGAGCGTCCCTCCTTTACACAGTGCCTGTTACACCATAGATATACTGAGCGCCCCTCCTTTACACAGTGCCTGTTACACCATAGATATACTGAGCACCCCTCCTTTACACAGTGCCTGTTACACCATAGATATACTGAGCACCCCTCCTTTACACAGTGCCTGTTACACCATAGATATACTGAGCGCCCCTCCTTTACACAGTGCCTGTTACACCATAGATATACTGAGCGTCCCTCCTTTACACAGTGCCTGTTATACCATAGATATACTGAGCGTCCCTCCTTTACACAGTGCCTGTTACACCATAGATATACTGAGCACCCCTCCTTTACACAGTGCCAGCTACGCCATATATATACCGAGCGCCCCTCCTTTACACAGTGCCAGCTATACCATAGATATACTGAGCGCCCCTCCTTTGCACAGTGCCTGTTACACCATAGATATACTGAGCGTCCCTCCTTTACACAGTGCCTGTTACACCATAGATATACTGAGCGACCCTCCTTTACACAGTGCCTGTTACACCATAGATATACTGAGCACCCCTCCTTTACACAGTGCCTGTTACACCATAGATATACTGAGCGCCCCTCCTTTACACAGTGCCTGTTACACCATAGATATACTGAGCACCCCTCCTTTACACAGTGCCTGTTACACCATAGATATACTGAGCACCCCTCCTTTACACAGTGCCTGTTACACCATAGATATACTGAGCACCCCTCCTTTACACAGTGCCTGTTACACCATAGATATACTGAGCGTCCCTCCTTTACACAGTGCCTGTTACACCATAGATATACTGAGCGTCCCTCCTTTACACAGTGCCTGTTACACCATAGATATACTGAGCGTCCCTCCTTTACACAGTGCCTGTTACACCATAGATATACTGAGCGTCCCTCCTTTACACAGTGCCTGTTACACCATAGATATACTGAGCGTCCCTCCTTTACACAGTGCCTGTTATACCATAGATATACTGAGCGTCCCTCCTTTACACAGTGCCTGTTACACCATAGATATACTGAGCGTCCCTCCTTTACACAGTGCCTGTTACACCATAGATATACTGAGCACCCCTCCTTTACACAGTGCCTGTTACACCATAGATATACTGAGCGCCCCTCCTTTACACAGTGCCTGTTATACCATAGATATACTGAGCACCCCTCCTTTACACAGTGCCTGTTACACCATAGATATACTGAGCGCCCCTCCTTTACACAGTGCCTGTTACACCATAGATATACTGAGCACCCCTCCTTTACACAGTGCCTGTTACACCATAGATATACTGAGCGTCCCTCCTTTACACAGTGCCTGTTACACCATAGATATACTGAGCACCCCTCCTTTACACAGTGCCTGTTACACCATAGATATACTGAGCGTCCCTCCTTTACACAGTGCCTGTTACACCATAGATATACTGAGCACCCCTCCTTTACACAGTGCCTGTTACACCATAGATATACTGAGCATCCCTCCTTTACACAGTGCCTGTTACACCATAGATATACTGAGCGTCCCTCCTTTACACAGTGCCTGTTATACCATAGATATACTGAGCGTCCCTCCTTTACACAGTGCCTGTTACACCATAGATATACTGAGCACCCCTCCTTTACACAGTGCCTGTTACACCATAGATATACTGAGCACCCCTCCTTTACACAGTGCCTGTTACACCATAGATACACTGAGCACCCCTCCTTTACACAGTGCCTGTTACACCATAGATATACTGAGCACCCCTCCTTTACACAGTGCCTGTTACACCATAGATATACTGAGCGTCCCTCCTTTACACAGTGCCTGTTACACCATAGATATACTGAGCACCCCTCCTTTACACAGTGCCTGTTACACCATAGATATACTGAGCACCCCTCCTTTACACAGTGCCTGTTACACCATAGATACACTGAGCACCCCTCCTTTACACAGTGCCTGTTACACCATAGATATACTGAGCGCCCCTCCTTTACACAGTGCCTGTTATACCATAGATATACTGAGCACCCCTCCTTTACACAGTGCCTGTTACACCATAGATATACTGAGCGCCCTTCTTGTTACACTGTTCTGAATTGTCTCCACAGTGGAGATCGCGGTTGGCGATGGAGTCTCCGTGTCTGGGGGGGGTCTGTCGTCTTCCTACACCGCCAGAGCCTTTCATTTTCACTGGGATAATGGCAGTGCCGGCTCCGAGCACCGACTGACCGGCAAACAGTATCCTATGGAGGTAAGTCCCTCTATATGGAGGTAAGTCCCTCTATATGAAGGTAAGTCCCTGTATATGAAGGTAAGTCCCTCTATATGGAGGTATGTCCCTCTATATGGAGGTAAGTCCCTCTATATGAAGGTAAGTCCCTCTATATGGAGGTAAGTCCCTCTATATGGAGGTAAGTCCCTCTATATGGAGGTAAGTCCCTCTATATGGAGGTAAGTCCCTCTATATGGAGGTAAGTCCCTCTATATGAAGGTAAGTCCCTCTATATGGAGGTAAGTCCCTCTATATGGAGGTAAGTCCCTCTATATGGAGGTAAGTCCCTCTATATGGAGGTAAGTCCCTCTATATGGAGGTAAGTCCCTCTATATGGAGGTAAGTCCCTCTATATGGAGGTAAGTCCCTCTATATGGAGGTAAGTCCCTCTATATGGAGGTAAGTCCCTCTATATGAAGGTAAGTCCCTCTATATGGAGGTAAGTCCCTCTATATGGAGGTAAGTCCCTCTATATGGAGGTAAGTCCCTCTATATGGAGGTAAGTCCCTCTATATGGAGGTAAGTCCCTCTATATGGAGGTAAGTCCCTGTATATGGAGGTAAGTCCCTGTATATGGAGGTAAGTCCCTCTATATGGAGGTAAGTCCCTGTATATGGAGGTAAGTCCCTCTATATGGAGGTAAGTCCCTCTATATGGAGGTAAGTCCCTCTATATGGAGGTAAGTCCCTCTATATGGAGGTAAGTCCCTCTATATGGAGGTAAGTCCCTCTATATGGAGGTAAGTCCCTCTATATGGAGGTAAGTCCCTCTATATGAAGGTAAGTCCCTCTATATGGAGGTAAGTCCCTCTATATGGAGGTAAGTCCCTGTATATGGAGGTAAGTCCCTCTATATGGAGGTAAGTCCCTCTATATGGAGGTAAGTCCCTGTATATGGAGGTAAGTCCCTCTATATGAGGTAAGTCCCTCTATATGGGGGTAAGTCCCTCTATATGAAGGTAAGTCCCTCTATATGGAGGTAAGTCCCTCTATATGGAGGTAAGTCCTCTATATGGAGGTAAGTCCCTCTATATGGAGGTAAGTCCCTCTATATGGAGGTAAGTCCCTCTCTATATGGAGGTAAGTCCCTCTATATGGAGGTAAGTCCCTCTATATGGAGGTAAGTCCCTCTATATGGAGGTAAGTCCTTGTATATGGAGGTAAGTCCCTCTATATGGAGGTAAGTCCCTCTATATGGAGGTAAGTCCCTCTATATGGAGGTAAGTCCCTCTATATGGAGGTAAGTCCCTCTATATGGAGGTAAGTCCCTGTATATGGAGGTAAGTCCCTCTATATGTAGGTAAGTCCCTCTATATGAAGGTAAGTCCCTCTATATGAAGGTAAGTCCCTCTATATGGAGGTAAGTCCCTCTATATGAAGGTAAGTCCCTCTATATGGAGGTAAGTCCCTCTATATGGAGGTAAGTCCCTCTATATGTAAGTCCCTCTATATGGAGGTAAGTCCCTGTATATGGAGGTAAGTCCCTGTATATGGAGGTAAGTCCCTGTATATGGAGGTAAGTCCCTGTATATGGAGGTAAGTCCCTCTATATGAAGGTAAGTCCCTCTATATGGAGGTAAGTCCCTCTATATGGAGGTAAGTCCCTCTATATGAAGGTAAGTCCCTCTATATGGAGGTAAGTCCCTCTATATGGAGGTAAGTCCCTCTATATGGAGGTAAGTCCCTCTATTCCGGGTTATAGAGGGCCGGGACTATAAAGTCCTTTACAGACAAGATTTCCCCACTGACACTTTCTAGTCCAATAGGATTTCTGTGATCACCATGAAATGGATTTTCTTGAAGGACACGGAGTCTTTCACCTTTGAGATGTTCAATAGCCGTCCAACTGGGGGATGGGCAACGCCAGGTCCAGGGCCACAACCCCCGCCTGGTACCAGAAATAGAAGGCCAGGTGGGTGTAACCCCGAAAATGATGTCATAGTGTAGAGAATAAGAGTCTTGCCACACAGATTTACTCCAGCCCTGAGAAATCCTCTTTTATTTTTCTACATTATGACATCATCCACTTTAATGCTAATGAAGGAAGAGGTGTAACCAGACCCCGAACCACCCTATGGGGTCCATCCAGGACGACCAGAGGACACACCCTGAACCAAGTGGGGGCAGCTGGACAGACGTATCGCAGGACACGGAAAAATGAGAAACCACTTTTTTTTTATTAGAATTTTCCAGATATACATGAAATGGCAGTTATCGGGTATTCAGTGACACAGATAATACAATCAATAAGTTGTACAATAAACATGTAGAGCAGAAATATAATAACTCGGTGACTTCTGCAATGGTGGTGAAGCTCCGCCCCAGTAAAGTCGGCCTATGGTAAAGCGGGGGTATAATAACTGAGGATCATTAAGCATCTCCGTGTGAGGGAGGAAGGGTGGGTGTGGGGGGAGGGGGGAAGGGTGGGTGTGGGGGGAGGGGTATGAGAAACCACTTTCGGTCTGAGGAAGACTTGGCATTGGTTTCCCTCATCCTACTACAGATCCAAGAAAGAACCCCGGATGGTTCCCATGCCTGGAAAGGATGTCTGGCCACACAATGACCACAAATTCACATTTCCTACCAAGAAAGAACCCCTCGAGGGCGAAGAAATCTACCTGGAAAGAGTCCAAATGGTGGTCCCTAAAATGTGATCCCACGGGCATCAGATGGTACAAATGGGGCACGAGAACTACTGATACAAGGCATAGAAGATCGACCTTCTAAACAAAAACAGCGACCTGATGGAGCTAAGAGCCAAGAAATGTCCAAGAAATGGAGAACACCCCCTGGGGGTGATTGGCAAGGTGCCCCCTCCTGGGTCAATCCAGGCCAAGGAAGATTACCAGAAAACCTTCCATTTGTGGTCTGTGAAACACCCAAAGAAGACACATTGAAGGAAGAAGAGCCGAGGACAAGGGTTGAAGTACAAGGACTGGAGGACAAGGGTTGAAGGACATGGGTTGAAGGACAAGGACTGAAGGACAAGGGTTGAAGGACAAGGGTTGAAGGACAAGGGTTGAAGGACAAGGGTTGAAGGACAAGGGTTGAAGGACAAGGGTTGAAGGACAAAGACTGGAGGACAAGGGTTGAAGGACAAGGATTGGGGACAAGGACTGGAGGACAAGGAATGAAGGACAAGGACTGGAGGACAAGGGTTGAAGGACAAGGGTTGAAGGACAAGGGTTGAAGGACAAGGGTTGAAGGACAAGGGTTGAAGGACATGGATTGAAGGACAAGGGTTGAAGGACAAGGGTTGAAGGACATGGACTGAAGGACAAGGATTGAAGGACAAGGATTGGATGACAAGGGTTGAAGGACAAAGACTGGAGGACAAGGGTTGAAGGACAAGGATTGAAGGACAAGGACTGGAGGACAAGGAGTGAAGGACAAGGACTGGAGGACAAGGGTTGAAGGACAAGGGTTGAAGGACATGGATTGAAGGACAAGGGTTGAAGGACATGGATTGAAGGACAAGGGTTGAAGGACAAGGACTGGAGGACAAGGATTGAAGGACAAGGGTTGAAGGACATGGATTGAAGGACAAGGGTTGAAGGACAAGGGTTGAAGGACAAGGGTTGAAGGACATGGATTGAAGGACAAGGGTTGAAGGACAAGGGTTGAAGGACAAGGGTTGAAGGACAAGGGTTGAAGGACAAGGGTTGAAGGACAAGGGTTGAAGGACAAAGACTGGAGGACAAGGGTTGAAGGACAAGGATTGGGGACAAGGACTGGAGGACAAGGAATGAAGGACAAGGACTGGAGGACAAGGGTTGAAGGACAAGGGTTGAAGGACAAGGACTGGAGGACAAGAGTTGGAGGACAAGGACTGGAGGACAAGGGTTGAAGGACAAGGTCTGGAGGACAAAGATTGAAAGACAATGAGTAGAGGAAAAGGATTGAAGGACAAGGATTAAAGGACAAAGACTGGAGGACAAGGATTGAAGGACAAGGATTGGAGGACAAGGATTTAAGGACAAGGATTGAAGGACAAGGATTGGAGGACAAGGACTGGAGGACAAGGATTGGAGGACAAGGATTGGAGGACAAGGATTGAAGGACAAGGATTGGAGGACAAGGATTTAAGGACAAGGATTGAAGGACAAGGATTGGAGGACAAGGACTGGAGGACAAGGATTGGAGGACAAGGATTGGAGGACAAGGACTGAAGGACAAGGATTGGAGGACAAGGATTGGAGGACAAGGATTGGAGGACAAGGATTGGAGGACAAGGATTGGAGGACAAGGACTGGAGGACAAGGACTGGAGGACAAGGACTGGAGGACAAGGATTGGAGGACAAGGACTGGAGGACAAGGACTGGAGGACAAGGATTGGAGGACAAGGACTGGAGGACAAGGACTGGAGGACAAGGTTTGAAGGACAAGGACTGGAGGACAAAGACAAGGACTGGAGGACAAGGACTGGAGGACAAGGACTGGAGGACAAGTATTGGAGGACAAGGACTGGAGGACAAGGATCGGAGGACAAGGATTGGAGGACAAGGATCGGAGGACAAGGACTGGAGGACAAGGACTGGAGGACAAGGATTGGAGGACAAGGATTTAAGGACAAGGATTGGAGGACAAGGATTGGAGGACAAGGATTGGAGGACAAGGAATGGAGGACAAGGACTGGAGGACAAGTATTGGAGGACAAGGACTGGAGGACAAGGACTGGAGGACAAGGATTGGAGGACAAGGACTGGAGGACAAGGACTGGAGGACAAGGATTGGAGGACAAGGACTGGAGGACAAGGATTGGAGGACAAGGACTGGAGGACAAGGACTGGAGGACAAGTATTGGAGGACAAGGACTGGAGGACAAGGATCGGAGGACAAGGATCGGAGGACAAGGACTGGAGGACAAGGACTGGAGGACAAGGATTTAAGGACAAGGATTGGAGGACAAGGATTGGAGGACAAGGATTGGAGGACAAGGACTGGAGGACAAGGACTGGAGGACAAGTATTGGAGGACAAGTATTGGAGGACAAGGACTGGAGGACAAGGACTGGAGGACAAGGATTGGAGGACA
The DNA here is from genome assembly GCA_028564925.1 of Lithobates sylvaticus. Classification (NCBI taxonomy): domain Eukaryota; kingdom Metazoa; phylum Chordata; class Amphibia; order Anura; family Ranidae; genus Lithobates; species Lithobates sylvaticus. Next base: position 285,447,464 of record CM053031.1, read on the forward strand.
AGGATTGGAGGACAAGGACCGGAGGACAAGGATTGGAGGACAAGGATTGGAGGCTGGATAGAAAGCTCTCCTGTGTAAGAACATTCTGGTCTGGTCAGGTTATGAGAAGATTCCAGCACTGATTACAGATCCAACCAAATTGTTGACATATCTGCTCAATCAGAGAGAACCGCCACAGCCTGTATCCTCCACAGGAGGCCACTGAAGTATCCCACGATGGGGAGAACGCACTTGGGCTAACACTGGGGTCAGCATCCTGGTGAGCACGTGGGGGTGTAGGGGTGAGGCTGATAATGCCAAAGTGCTGGGAGGATGTGGGCCTGTAGGTCCTAATTGACCACATAACCTAGACCAGTGATGGGGAACCGCGGCACCCCAGATGTTTTGGAACTACATTCCCATGATGCTCTGGCACTCTGCAGTGTAGTGGAGCATCGTGGGAAATGTAGTTCCAAAACATCTGGGGAGCCGCGGTTCCCCATCACTGACCTAGAAAGTCTCTTTGGGGGGGGGGGGGGTAGATTTGGTACAACATTTTGGGGTCACAGTTCCCAAAAGAGGTAAATGTTGACTTTGGGTAAAAGAGTGGAGCCCGGGTACAAGTCCTGACACCGGACTAGACATGTGGAATTCCTTTATTCAAATCATTTTTTTAACAAATTTTGACAAATCTGGAAATTCGGAAATATTCAAATTAACTAAAATCGTTTAACAAATTTTTCAGAATTTTCGTAAATTCGAATATTCTAAAATTCCGAATTAGAAAATCCGGAAATTGGACAATCTGAAATAATAACCAATAATAACTTCACATTCTCGCTATTGGAACTTCCTTTCAAGTTTGGCTGTTAGTGAACGGAAGGAATACGAATTTTCTGAAATAACGAATGTCGCATCTAAACAAACGGATTTCCAATTTACAAATTTAAAAATTTACGGATTTTTGATTTTATGAATTTTTGAATTTCCAAAATTTCTCATTTCTGTATTTCGAATTTTCGAATTTACTAATTTCGATCATAAAAAATGACCCGAAAAACGAAAAAATAAATAAAAAACAAATGAAATGAAAACGAAAACAAACATATTTTCCAGCAGTGCAAATCTACACCGTACTGACACAAGAAGTGGGGCAATGAGACCGGGGGGCAGCACAGGGGCCGAGGTAGGTCTGCTAATCACTCACCTCTCTAGCTGCATGTACTGCGAAGTCATTCATCCTTAAAGGACTATCAGTAATATTTGTTTCACTCTTCTGTCCCTATGGGACAAGAAAACAGGAAGTACTTTGTGTCATGGTGATGGGCGCTTCCTAAGACTAACTATGGGACAGGACCCGCCCCTTCTGCATCCCTGGGGGAGGGGCCTAGAGGGGCGTTTATGTAAATTTTACAATAATAACACCAGATATTAAAATTACCATTAATAGTAGATGGTATATAAAGATCAGTATATAAAGATCGGTATATAAAGATCGGTATATAAAGATCAGTATATAAAGATCAGTATATAATGATCGGTATATACGTGTAGGGTGAGGACAGACATAGACTACAATAGATGGTATATAAGGATCAGTATATAGGAATCGGTACATAAAGATTGGTATATAGGGATCGGTATATAAGGGTCAGTATATCCATGTAGGGTAAGGACAGACATAGAGTACAATAGATGGCATATAACGATCGGTATATAGGGATTTGTATATAGGAATTGGTATGTAGGGATCGGTATATAGGGATTTGTATATAGGAATTGGTATGTAGGGATCGGTATATAGGGATTCGTATATAGGGATCTGTGTATAGGGATCGGTATATAGGGATTTGTATATAGGAAACAGTTTATAGGGATCGGTGTATAGGGATCGGTATATAAGGATTGGTATATAGGGATTTGTATATAGGGATCGGTGTATAGGGATCGGTATATAAGGATCTGTGTATAGGGATCGGTATATAGGGATCAGTATATAGGGATTTGTATATAGGGATCAGTTTATAGGGATCGGTGTATAGGGATGGGTGTATAGGGATCGGTATATAAGGATCTGTGTATAGGGATCGGTATATAGGGATCAGTATATAGGGATTTGTATATAGGGATCTGTGTATAGGGATCGGTATATAGGGATTTGTATATAGGGATCAGTTTATAGGGATCGGTGTATAGGGATGGGTGTATAGGGATCGGTATATAAGGATCTGTGTATAGGGATCAGTATATAGGGATTTGTATATAGGGATCAGTTTATAGGGATCGGTGTATAGGGATTGGTATATAGGGACTGGTATGTAGGGATCGGTATATAGGGATTCGTATATAGGGATCTGTGTATAGGGATCGGTATATAGGGATTTCTATATAGGGATCAGTTTATAGGGATCGGTGTATAGGGATCGGTATATAAGGATCTGTGTATAGGGATCGGTATATAGGGATCAGTATATAGGGATTTGTATATAGGGATCAGTTTATAGGGATCGGTGTATAGGGATCGGTGTATAGGGATCGGTATATAAGGATCTGTGTATAGGGATCGGTATATAGGGATTCGTATATAGGGATCGTATATAAGGATCTGTGTATAGGGATCGGTATATAGGGATCAGTATATAGGGATCAGTTTATAGGGATGGGTGTATAGGGATGGGTGTATAGGGATCGGTATATAAGGATCTGTGTATAGGGATCGGTATATAGGGATCAGTATATAGGGATTTGTATATAGGGATCAGTTTATAGGGATCAGTGTATAAGGATCTGTGTATAGGGATCGGTATATAGGGATCAGTATATAGGGATTTGTATATAGGGATCAGTTTATAGGGATCGGTGTATAGGGATTGGTATATAAGGATCTGTGTATAGGGATTGGTATATAAGGATCTGTGTATAGGGATCGGTATATAGGGACTCACGATGATCTCTTTCCTCCAGATGCACATTGTACACACCAAGAATGGGATGAGTCTGACAGATGCCAAGAACGTTTCAGATGGGATCGCAGTGTTGGGATTCTTCATTGATGTGAGTCCAACCCTAAATCCAGAGCTTCTTTCATTGAAGGACCAATATCGGTGTAGGGCCTCAATGTCGGTGTAGGGCCTCAATGTCGGTGTAGGGCCTCAATGTCGGTGTAGGACCTCAATGTCGGTGTAGGACCTCAATGTCGGTGTAGGACCTCAATGTCGGTGTAGGACCTCAATGTCGGTGTAGGGCCTCAATGTCGGTGTAGGACCTCAATGTGGGTGTAGGACCTCAATGTGGGTGTAGGACCTCAATGTCGGTGTGGGACCTCAATGTCGGTGTAGGGCCTCAATGTCGGTGTGGGACCTCAATGTCGGTGTAGGACCTCAATGTGGGTGTAGGACCTCAATGTCGGTGTAGGGCCTCAATGTCGGTGTAGGACCTCAATGTGGGTGTAGGACCTCAATGTCGGTGTGGGACCTCAATGTCGGTGTAGGACCTCAATGTCGGTGTAGGACCTCAATGTCGGTGTAGGACCTCAATGTCGGTGTAGGGCCTCAATGTCGGTGTAGGACCTCAATGTGGGTGTAGGACCTCAATGTCGGTGTGGGACCTCAATGTCGGTGTAGGGCCTCAATGTCGGTGTGGGACCTCAATGTCGGTGTAGGACCTCAATGTGGGTGTAGGACCTCAATGTCGGTGTGGGACCTCAATGTCGGTGTAGGGCCTCAATGTCGGTGTGGGACCTCAATGTCGGTGTAGGACCTCAATGTGGGTGTAGGACCTCAATGTCGGTGTAGGACCTCAATGTCGGTGTAGGGCCTCAATGTCGGTGTAGGGCCTCAATGTCGGTGTAGGGCCTCAATGTCGGTGTAGGACCTCAATGTCGGTGTAGGACCTCAATGTGGGTGTAGGACCTCAATGTCGGTGTAGGACCTCAATGTGGGTGTAGGACCTCAATGTCGGTGTAGGACCTCAATGTGGGTGTAGGACCTCAATGTGGGTGTAGGACCTCAATGTCGGTGTAGGACCTCAATGTGGGTGTAGGACCTCAATGTCGGTGTAGGACCTCAATGTCAGTGTAGGACCTCAATGTCGGTGTAGGGCCTCAATGTCGGTGTAGGGCCTCAATGTCGGTGTAGGACCTCAATGTCAGTGTAGGACCTCAATGTGGGTGTAGGACCTCAATGTCGGTGTAGGGCCTCAATGTCGGTGTAGGACCTCAATGTCGGTGTAGGACCTCGATGTCGGTGTAGGACCTCGATGTCGGTGTAGGGCCTCGATGTCGGTGTAGGGCCTCAATGTCGGTGTAGGACCTCAATGTCGGTGTAGGACCTCAATGTCAGTGTAGGACCTCAATGTGGGTGTAGGACCTCAATGTGGGTGTAGGGCCTCAATGTCGGTGTAGGGCCTCAATGTCGGTGTAGGACCTCAATGTCGGTGTAGGACCTCGATGTCGGTGTAGGACCTCGATGTCGGTGTAGGACCTCGATGTCGGTGTAGGACCTCGATGTCGGTGTAGGACCGCGATGTCGGTGTAGGACCGCGATGTCAGTGTAGGACCTCAATGTCGGTGTAGGACCTCAATGTCGGTGTAGGGCCTCAATGTCGGTGTAGGGCCTCAATGTCGGTGTAGGGCCTCAATGTCAGTGTAGGACCTCAATGTCGGTGTAGGACCTCAATGTCGGTGTAGGACCTCAATGTCAGTGTAGGACCTCAATGTCAGTGTAGGGCCTCAATGTCGGTGTAGGACCTCGATGTCAGTGTAGGACCTCAATGGCGGTGTAGGACCGCGATGTCAGTGTAGGACCTCAATGTCGGTGTAGGACCTCAATGTCGGTGTAGGACCTCAATGTCGGTGTAGGGCCTCAATGTCGGTGTAGGACCTCAATGTCGGTGTAGGACCTCAATGTCGGTGTAGGGCCTCAATGTCGGTGTAGGGCCTCAATGTCGGTGTAGGACCTCAATGTGGGTGTAGGACCTCAATGTGGGTGTAGGACCTCAATGTCGGTGTAGGACCTCAATGTGGGTGTAGGGCCTCAATGTGGGTGTAGGACCTCAATGTCGGTGTAGGACCTCAATGTGGGTGTAGGACCTCAATGTCGGTGTAGGGCCTCAATGTCGGTGTAGGACCTCAATGTCGGTGTAGGGCCTCAATGTGGGTGTGGGACCTCAATGTCGGTGTAGGGCCTCAATGTCGGTGTAGGACCTCAATGTCGGTGTAGGGCCTCAATGTCGGTGTAGGGCCTCAATGTGGGTGTAGGACCTCAATGTCGGTGTAGGGCCTCAATGTCGGTGTAGGGCCTCAATGTCGGTGTAGGACCTCAATGTCGGTGTAGGACCTCAATGTCGGTGTAGGGCCTCAATGTCGGTGTAGGGCCTCAATGTCGGTGTAGGACCTCAATGTCGGTGTAGGACCTCAATGTCGGTTGTAGGGCCTCAATGTCGGTGTAGGACCTCAATGTGGGTGTAGGACCTCAATGTCGGTGTAGGGCCTCAATGTCGGTGTAGGACCTCAATGTCGGTGTAGGACCTCAATGTCGGTGTAGGGCCTCAATGTCGGTGTAGGACCTCAATGTCGGTGTAGGACCTCAATGTGGGTGTAGGACCTCAATGTCGGTGTAGGGCCTCATCTATCCTGGTTCCAGGGAAGGGGACATCTCTCAGATGGAAGATTTTTCCGGCTCTTCTCAGTTCTAGGGTGGCCGATCCTTCTCCATGCACCCCAATCCTGCTCACCCCCAAGATGGACTTTGTTAGGATCGCCCCTTATAACCACTAGTCCTGGGTATTGACTCGTTATTTTCTGTCCTTCTCTTCATGGAGGTGATTGTGTGTTCTGCTCTCTTCACAGATCTTAGATTCGGTGAACACCTCCCAAATGGAATCACTCTCCAAGCTTTTACAACAAGTCTCTGTTCCTGGTAAGCAGACTCTGCTAACGCGTTTCGTCCATTCTCACTGCTCCCCTATGAGAGTCCCGAGATGCTGATTCCACTCATGACATCTTCTATGGATGAAGACAGGAGGGGGTGTTGTGTATATAAATAGTGGGGTGTCTTATTTCCCCAAACTCATATGGCACTCCCACATCCCACCTATATCCCATCCTATAGAGGATGATGGGCAGAACATATAGAAGTCGGGATTTCCTGGAGATGATGGAGGAGTTGGTAAAACACAAGTTAAAAGATGAATTCCAGGAATGGATACTTTATATTTCATTGATCCAGCTTGGACCATCATAACTTTGTATATACCATACCAGTGGGGTCCACCGCTACTACAGCAATCTCTACTGGCTTCCTGTGCCCAGAGGCCGACATCCTGCATTCACAATGCAGCCACTCTGCTTAGACACGGAAACCAGTGGAGATCACTGGAGTAGCAGTGTAGTAGTGATGTAGCAGCAGTGTAGTTGTGGTGTAGTAGCAGTGGTGTAGTAGGGTGTAGTTGTGGTGTAGTAGCAGTGGTGTAGTAGGGTGTAGTTGTGCTGTAGTAGCATTTAGAAGCGATGTAGTAGCAGTGTAGTAGGGTGTAGTAGCGGTGTAGTAGCAGTGTAATAGGAGTGTAGTAGTGGTGTAGTAGGGCTGTAGTAGTGGTGTAGCAGCGGTGTCTACCTCAGTGATTTCCAGCTTCTAGAGGGATCCCATGAGTATGGTGTATGCATAGTTACATCGGTCCAAATATCCATTCCTGGAATTCATATGTACATTTTTTTTTTCCCTTGAAAATAATTTATTAGCTATACGAGAAAAAAAGAGATACAAGATAAATGATAATCTTCATAGAAAGCAGTACAGGAGTGGAGGGACAATCCATCCTCCCCCGATGCAGGGAAGGGTCATACATGGACAATGTTGGGGACCTCTTCACCTGGAGTGCAGTTTTCTCTCCAGCTGATCGTCTATCACTTTATATGAATGAAGAATGGAGATTCATATTTCAATTTCATCCTTTCCGTCAAGTAAATAGTTTGGGTGATGATAGTTGGGGGTGATGATAGATGGAACTGCTGATAAATGGAAGTGCTGATAGTTAGGAGTGCCGATAATTGGGAGTGGCGATAGTTGGGAGTGTTGATAGTTGGGGTGCCAATAGTTGGCATACTGATAGTTGGGAGTGTTGATAGTTGGGGTGCCAATAGTTGGCGTGCTGATAGTTGGGGGTGCTGATAGTTGGGAGTGTTGATAGTTGGGGTGCCAATAGTTGGCGTGCTGATAGTTGGGAGTGTTGATAGTTGGGGTGCCAATAGTTGGCGTGCTGATAGTTGGGGGTGCTGATAGTTGGGAGTGCTGATAGTTGGGGGTGCTGATAGTTGGGAGTGCTGATAGTTATGGTGCCAATAGTTGGTATGCTGATAGTTGGGAGTGTTGATAGTTGGGGTGCCAATAGTTGGCGTGCTGATAGTTGGGAGTGTTGATAGTTGGGGTGCCAATAGTTGGCGTGCTGATAGTTGGGGGTGCTGATAGTTGGGAGTGCTGATAGTTATGGTGCCAATAGTTGGTATGCTGATAGTTGGGAGTGTTGATAGTTGGGGTGCCAATAGTTGGCGTGCTGATAGTTGGGAGTGTTGATAGTTGAGGTGCCAATAGTTGGCGTGCTAATAGTTGGCGTGCTAATAGTTGGCGTGCTAATAGTTGGCGTGCTGATAGTTGGGGGTGTTGATAAATGGAAGTGCTAATAGTTGGCGTGCTGATAGTTGGGAGTGCCGATAATTGGGAGTGCCGATAGTTGGGAGTGTTAAAAGTTGGGGTGCCAATAGTTGGCGTGCTGATAGTAGGGTTTGCCGATAGTTGGGGTGCTGATAGTTGGGAGTGCCGATAGTTGGGAGTGCCGATAGTTATGGTGCCAATAGTTGGCATGCTGATAGTTGGGAGTGCCAATAGTCAGGAGTGCTGATAATTGGGTTTGCCGATAGTTGGGAATGTTGATAAATGGAAGTGCTAATAGTTGGCGTGCTGATAGTTGGGAGTGCTGATAGTTGGGAGTGCCGATAGTTGGGAGTGCTGATAGTTGGGGGTGCTGATAGTTGGGGTGCTGATAGTTGGGAGTGTTGATAGTTGGGAGTGCCGATAGTTGGGAGTGCTGATAGTTGGGGTGCTGATAGTTGGGGTGCTGATAGTTGGCGTGCTGATAGTTGGGAGTGTTGATAGTTGGGAGTGCTGATAGTGGGGGTGCTGATAGTTGGGGTGCTGATAGTAGGGTTTGCCGATAGTTGGGAGTGCTGATAGTTGGGGTGCTGATAGTTGGGGTGCTGATAGTTGGGAGTGTTGATAGTTGGGAGTGCTGATAGTTGGGGTGCTGATAGTTGGGGTGCTGATAGTTGGGAGTGCTGATAGTTGGGAGTGCTGATAGTTGGGAGTGTTGATAGTTGGCGTGCTGATAGTAGGGTATGCCGATAGTTGGGTTTGCCAATAGTTGGCGTGCTGATAGTTGGGGTGCTGATAGTTGGGTTTGCCGATAGTTGGGTTTGCCAATAGTTGGCGTGCTGATAGTTGGGAGTGTTGATAGTTGGGGTGCCAATAGTTGGCGTGCTGATAGTAGGGTTTGCCGATAATTGGGAGTGCCGATAGTTGGGAGTGCCGATAGTTGGGTTTGCCAATAGTTGGGGTGCTGATAGTTGGGAGTGCTGATAGTTGGGGTGCTGATAGTTGGGGTGCTGATAGTTGGGTTTGCCAATAGTTGGGGTGCTGATAGTTGGGAGTGCTGATAGTTGGGGTGCTGATAGTTGGGGTGCCGATAGTTGGGGTGCTGATAGTTGGGTTTGCCAATAGTTGGGGTGCTGATAGTTGGGAGTGCTGATAGTTGGGGTGCTGATAGTTGGGGTGCCGATAGTTGGGTTTGCCGATAGTTGGGAGTGCCGATAATTGGGAGTGCTGATAGTTGGGTTTGCCGATAGTTGGCGTGCTGATAGTTGGGAGTGCTGATAGTTGGGAGTGCTGATAGTTGGGAGTGCTGATAGTTGGGTTTGCTAATAGTTGGGAGTGCTGATAGTTGGGAGTGCTGATAGTTGGGGTGCTGATAGTTGGGTTTGCCGATAGTTGGGAGTGCTGATAGTTGGGTTTGCTGATAGTTGGGTTTGCCGATAGTTGGGAGTGCTGATAGTTGGGTTTGCTGATAGTTGGGTTTGCCGATAGTTGGGATTGCCGATAGTTGGAGTGCTGATAGTTGGGGGAGCTGATAGTTGGGGGAGCTGATAGTTGGGTTTGCTGATAGTTGGGTTTGCTAATAGTTGGCGTGCTGATAGTTGGGTTTGCCGATAGTTGGCGTGCTGATAGTTGGGGTGCTGATAGTTGGGGTGCTGATAGTTGGGGTGCCGATAGTTGGGTTTGCCGATAGTTGGGAGTGTCGATAATTGGGAGTGCTGATAGTTGGGTTTGCCGATAGTTGGGTTTGCTGATAGTTGGGTTTGCTAATAGTTGGCGTGCTGATAGTTGGGGTGCTGATAGTTGGGGTGCCGATAGTTGGGGTGCTGATAGTTGGGGTGCTGATAGTTGGGGTGCCAATAGTTGGGGTGCTGATAGTTGGGAGTGCTGATAGTTGGGAGTGCTGATAGTTGGGGTGCTGATAGTTGGGGGGGGGGGGTGCTGATAGTAGGGGTTTGCCGATAGTTGGGAGTGCTGATAGTTGGGGTGCTGATAGTTGGGGTGCTGATAGTTGGGAGTGTTGATAGTTGGGAGTGCTGATAGTTGGGGTGCTGATAGTTGGGGTGCTGATTGTTGGGAGTGCTGATAGTTGGGAGTGTTGATAGTTGGGTTTGCCAATAGTTGGCGTGCTGATAGTTGGGTTTGCCAATAGTTGGCGTGCTGATAGTTGGGAGTGTTGATAGTTGGGGTGCCAATAGTTGGCGTGCTGATAGTTGGGAGTGCTGATAGTTGGGTTTGCCGATAATTGGGAGTGCCGATAGTTGGGAGTGCCGATAGTTGGGTTTGCCAATAGTTGGGGTGCTGATAGTTGGGAGTGCTGATAGTTGGGGTGCTGATAGTTGGGGTGCTGATAGTTGGGAGTGCTGATAGTTGGGGTGCTGATAGTTGGGGTGCCGATAGTTGGGTTTGCCGATAGTTGGGAGTGCCGATAATTGGGAGTGCTGATAGTTGGGTTTGCCGATAGTTGGCGTGCTGATAGTTGGGAGTGCTGATAGTTGGGAGTGCTGATAGTTGGGAGTGCTGATAGTTGGGTTTGCTAATAGTTGGGAGTGCTGATAGTTGGGAGTGCTGATAGTTGGGGTGCTGATAGTTGGGTTTGCCGATAGTTGGGAGTGCTGATAGTTGGGAGTGCTGATAGTTGGGTTTGCCGATAGTTGGGAGTGCTGATAGTTGGGATTGCCGATAGTTGGAGTGCTGATAGTTGGGGGAGCTGATAGTTGGGGTAGCTGATAGTTGGGTTTGCTGATAGTTGGGTTTGCTGATAGTTGGGTTTGCTAATAGTTGGCGTGCTGATAATTGGGGGTGCTGATAGTTGGGTTTGCCGATAGTTGGCGTGCTGATAGTTGGGTGTGCTGATAGTTGGGGTGCCGATAGTTGGGTTTGCCGATAGTTGGGAGTGCCGATAATTGGGAGTGCTGATAGTTGGGTTTGCCGATAGTTGGGTTTGCTGATAGTTGGGTTTGCTAATAGTTGGCGTGCTGATAGTTGGAGTGCTGATAGTTGGCGTGCTGATAGTTGGGAGTGCTGATAGTTGGCGTGCTGATAGTTGGGGTGCTGATAGTTGGGGTGCCGATAGTTGGTGTGCTGATAATTGGGGTGCTGATAGTTGGGGTGCCGATAGTTGGGTTTGCCGATAGTTGGGAGTGCCGATAATTGGGAGTGCTGATAGTTGGGTTTGCCGATAGTTGGCGTGCTGATAGTTGGGAGTGCTGATAGTTGGGAGTGCTGATAGTTGGGAGTGCTGATAGTTGGGTTTGCTAATAGTTGGGAGTGCTGATAGTTGGGAGTGCTGATAGTTGGGTTTGCCGATAGTTGGCGTGCTGATAGTTGGGAGTGCTGATAGTTGGGAGTGCTGATAGTTGGGAGTGCTGATAGTTGGGTTTGCTGATAGTTGGGAGTGCTGATAGTTGGGAGTGCTGATAGTTGGGGTGCTGATAGTTGGGTTTGCCGATAGTTGGGAGTGCTGATAGTTGGGTTTGCCGATAGTTGGGAGTGCTGATAGTTGGGATTGCCGATAGTTGGGGGAGCTGATAGTTGGGGGAGCTGATAGTTGGGTTTGCTGATAGTTGGGTTTGCTGATAGTTGGGTTTGCTAATAGTTGGCGTGCTGATAATTGGGGGTGCTGATAGTTGGGTTTGCCGATAGTTGGCGTGCTGATAGTTGGGGTGCTGATAGTTGGGGTGCCGATAGTTGGGTTTGCCGATAGTTGGGAGTGCCGATAATTGGGAGTGCTGATAGTTGGGTTTGCCGATAGTTGGGTTTGCTAATAGTTGGCGTGCTGATAGTTGGAGTGCTGATAGTTGGCGTGCTGATAGTTGGCGTGCTGATAGTTGGGGTGCCGATAGTTGGTGTGCTGATAGTTGGGGTGCCGATAGTTGGGTTTGCCGATAGTTGGTGTGCTAATAGTTGGCGTGCTGATAGTTGGGAGTGCCGATAGTTGGGGTGCCGATAGTTGGGTTTGCCGATAGTTGGTGTGCTGATAGTTGGCGTGCTGATAGTTGGGAGTGCCGATAGTTGGGGTGCTGATAGTTGGGGTGCCGATAGTTGGTGTGCTGATAATTGGGAGTGCCGATAGTTGGGGGTGCTGATCGTTGATGGTGCTGATCGTTGATGGAGCTGATCGTTGGGGAGATGGGTTATATGAAGGAACAATGCCGCCTGATCATCTGTTTTCCCTTCTCTGTCCTTCCATGGTGCCAGGAACAAAGGTGTCTCTGAATTCCTCTCTCTCTCTGGATGGTTTGTTGGCCAATGTCAGTCGCACCGCGTACTATCGCTATTTGGGCTCTCTGACCACTCCGACATGTGATGAGGCCGTAGTCTGGACCGTCTTCAAAAATCCCATCTATGTCCCTCGCACGGTGGTAAGTCGTCTTTTTCCTCCATTAGTGACACGTCCACCCGTGGCTCCCCCACCCCCTTCCTCCATTCCCACATCTTATTCCTATTTCCCCGAATTCTCCGTCACTTCGTTGTCCTCGCCTGGATTTCAGGGGAGCGGCTCCTGAACTGCTTTTTCTTGTTCTGATGAAACCCTCAACTAAAGCAGAAGCCCCTGGATTGTGCAGAACATCCCCTTGTCTGATGGATCAGACGGCAGGAACCTCATTGAGGACTATGGGGTCCTTCCCTGGACGTAGGACCAGCGTGGTCCCGTCTCCTATCAGTTAGTTCTCTTTTTCCTGAATCCCGGGGATGTTCTGTGAAATCCAATGTCTACTGTTCTTCATCTATAAACATTGGTGACATGACAGGTCCACTTCCACGGTTCCTCCTTATGGCTTTCCCTTCCCCCATACCTCTTTCCTCGGCCCAATGTTATGGGACGCCGAGCACTGCTAGAGCCCATCAGTTCTAAGGCGGGGTTCACACCTCTGGCGTTTGCTTTTCATCCATTTCTGCAGTGCTTTTTGTGGTGCGGTTTGCATTTTTGGTGCGTTTTTTAGGCTTTTTTTGGCCAATTTGTTGTTGGGCAGATTAAAAAACACGACAAAAATACAGCAGCTGAAAAAAGCATAGATGTGAAGGTGTCCCATAGGAAACCATGTTCAATGGACTATAATGCGTTTCTGCAGAAAGCACAAGAAAACGCACAGGTGTGAATCCGGTCCAATGTCCAAACGTCTCCATTTTGTGGTGTCGCGCTTAGCAGGGAGTCGGATGTGCTGATCCCAGGTGCTCCGTCTCTTCTGTACAATCCGAGTTCTGCTCTCCTTGTAGAGATTCCTCCACCGTCCTCATCTATCTTTGGGGTCACTTGGGGCCCTTTAATGCTTTTTCTTTAGAGGTGAGAATCCTTCCCTGATCTATAAATGATTATTCGGTGGAAGGTCCCCATGACAAGGATCATCTGGTAAGCAGAAATCTATCTACACATAGCCAGAGCAGCACCATCAGTGGCAGGAAAAGGTCATCAGGTGCCCAGGTCTGCCCACCCCTTGCCCCGGCCCCTTCTATGGAAGAAATGACGACATCGATTATTGTTCCTCCGCAGGTACAAGCTTTCACAACTTCTCTCTACTACAACGAGTCGGGTAACCTGGAGCCAATGGTGAACAATTTCCGCCCTCCTCAGCCTCTCAACGGCCGGCAGGTCCAGATGTCCTTCAACATGTCGTCATCCGCCAACAGCACAGTGGTTCCAAGTCCCGGGAGCACCGCCCAGTCCAGCGGCATCCTGTGTGCGGCACTGCTGCTCCTCTACCAGGGGGTGGCTAGCAAAGTCCTCTGCTGAGATCTTCTCACATACTTGTATTAGGTCTGCCTGTCTAAAACTGGTACTTCAAACAGGGATGGGCACCTTGAATGTCTGTCCATGGGGGTTGGGTGATTCAGCTATGGGTGGACACCTCTGTCTGTCCATGGGGGTTGGGTGATTCAGCTATGGGTGGGCACCTCTAATGTCTGTCCATGGGGATTGGGTGCTTCAGCTATGGGTGGACACCTCTGTCTGTCCATGGGGATTGGGTGCTTCAGCTATGGGTGGACACCTCTGTGTGTCCATGGTGGTTGGGTGATTCAGCTATGGGTGGGCACCTCGAATGTCTGTCCATGGTGGTTGGGTGATTCAGATATGGGTGGGCACCTCGAATGTCTGTCCATGGGGATTGGGTGATTCAGCTATGGGTGGACACCTCTAATGTCTGTCCATGGGGGTTGGGTGATTCAGCTATGGGTGGATACCTCGAATGTCTGTCCATGGGGGTTGGGTGATTGAGCTATGGGTGGACACCTCTAATGTCTGTCCATGGGGATTGGGTGATTCAGCTATGGGTGGATACCTCGAATGTCTGTCCATGGGGGTTGGGTGATTCAGCTATGGGTGGATACCTCGAATGTCTGTTCCCCATTGGGGTTGGGGTGGGGGTTTTAGTTATGGGGTGGACATTTGGGTGGGGTAGGGGTTGGGGTTTTTGTTCAAGGGTTTTGGTGGGACACCTTTGTCTTTTTCATGGGGGGAAGGGGGGGGGGCTTTTTTTTTTTTTTTTGGGTTTTTTGGGGGACACCTCTGTCTGTCCATGGGGATTGGGTGCGGGGTCCAGGCCCGGGAATTGGGTGGACACCCTCGGTTGGGGTCCATGGGGGTTTGGGTGTTTTTAAGCCTAGGGGGTTGGGGGGCACCCTGAATGTCGGGCCCTTTGGTGGTTTGGGGTTTAAATTTTCCATTTTTTTAATAGGGGTTTTTGGCACCCCCCAAAGGGGCCCTTCCTTTGGGGGTTTGGGGTGTTTTAAAGGCTTTTTGGGTGGACCCCCTTTTAATGTCTGTCGGGGGGTTTTTGGGGGTTGTTTTCGGGCCTTTTTGGGGGGAAAAAAAACCTCGAAGCCTTTGCCCAAATTGGGGGGGTTGGGTAAATTTGACTTTGGGTGGGGGACACCTCTTTTGTCCGGGCCTTTTGGGGTTGGGGTTGGGGGGGGGGATTCATAGGGTTGAAACCTCCAAAAAAATTTTTTTTCCCCTTTTTTGGGGGGGTTTGGGTTTTTTTGGGATTCCTATGGGGGGTTTAACTGGGTTTTTGTTTTTTTTGGGTTCCAGGGGGGTTTTTGGGGTTTTTTCAGCTATGGGTACCCCCTCTGGGTTGTCCAGGGGGTTTTGGGTTTTTTGGTTTTTAAATTTTTTTTTGGGGGGGCCCCCCCCACCTTTTTCTTTCCCTTTTGTCCCAGGGGGAAATTTTTTGGGTGAAAAACAGTAGGGGTGGACACCTCTTTTGTTCCCAGGGGGGTTTGGGGGGGTTTTTTAAAAAGCAATGGGTGGCCCCCTTTTTTGTTTTGCCCTTTGGGGGTTTTTTTGGGGGGTTTTTCAGTTTTGGGGGGGGTGGGACAACCCCCTTTTTGCCCAAAAGGGGGGGTTTTTGGTTTTTTTTTTTGGGATTTTCAGCTTTTTTGGGGGGAAAATTTTTCAAATTGTTTTGTCCATGGGGGTTGGGGGGGGATTCAGCTAGGGTTGGACACCTTTTTTTCCCCTTTGTCCCCTGGGGGTTTTTTTTGGGGTAATTTATTTTTTTGGGGTGGACCCCCTTTTCTGGTTTTTTAAAAAGGGGGGTTTTTGGGAGTTTTTTTTCAGCATGGGTGGAAAAACCTCCCCCCCTTGTCCAGGGGGGTTTTTTTGGGTTTTTTCACCCTTATGGGTTTTTTCACCTTTTTAATGTCTGTCCCAGGGGGGGGTTTGGGTGTTTTTTTCAGCTATGGGTGGACCCCCTTTTCTTTAATTTGTTTTTCCAGGGGGGTTTTTTGGGGGGGGTTTTTAAAGCTATGGGGGGGGACCCCCCTCTAATGTTTTCCCCGGGGGGTTGGGTGTATTCATTTATGGGGGGGAACACCTCGGTTCTGCCCTTTGGGGGGTTTGGGTGTTTTTCAACCTTATGGGGGGGAACCCCCACTTTTGTTTTCCCAGGGGGTTTTTTGGGGTTTTTCCAGTAGGGGGTGGCCCACCTTGTCGTCCAGGGGGGTTTTTGGGGGGGTTTTTTTTTCAGCTTGGGGGGGGGGGGGAAAAAACCTTTTCAATTTTTTCTGTCCAGGGGGGGTTTTGGGTAAAATTTCAGTTTTGGGGGGGACCCCCTTCCTTTTCTTTTTTTTTCCAGGGGGGGTTGGGGGTGTTTTCAGCTATGGGGGGAAACACCTCTTTTCGGGGTCCAGGGGGGTTGGGGGGGATTTTAAAAAGTTTATGGGGGGGGACACCTCTTTTTTGTCTTTTTTTTTTCCAGGGGGGTTGGGGGGTTTTTCGGGAAATGGGGGACACCCCCAATGCCCCGGTCCAAGGGGGGTTTGGGGGTGACCCCGTTTTGGGGGGAAAACCCCTTTGGTCTGTCCATGGGGGGGTTTTTGGGGTGTTTTTTTAGGTTTTTTTTTAATGGGGGGGGGCCCCACCTTTTCTTTTTTTTTCTTTTTTTTTTTTTCCATGGGAAGGGGGTTGTTTTTTTTTTGGAGGTATGGGGGGACACCTTTGTTGTCCAGGGGGATTTTTGGGAAAAAAGTTTTCAGTTATTTTTTTGGGGGGGACACCTTTTAAGGTCTTTTTCCTTTGGGGGTTGGGGGGGATTCAGAAAGGGTTGGGACCCTTTTGTTTTTGTCCTTTTGGGGGTTGGGGGGGTTTTTTTCAGCAGGGTTGGACCCCTCTAATTTTTGCCCTTTTGGGGGTTTGGGTGTTTTTTCATTTTTTTTTAGGGGGGTTTTTTGGGGGACCACCTTTTTTTTTTTTAATGTCTGCCCATGGGGGTTGGGGGGATTCAGCTAGGGGTGGCACCTCTTTTTTTCTGTCCAGGGGAATTGTTTTTTAGCTATGGGGGGGGCCCCCTTTTTTCGAATTTTGCCCATGGGGGGGGTTGGGGGCTTCGTTTAGGGGTGGAAAACCTTTTGTCGGGTCCATGGGGGATTGGGGATTCACTAGGGGGGGAAAATTTTTTTTTAATTTTCCTGTCCATGGGTTTGGGGTTTATTATTGGGGGGGACACCCTCGGGAAAATTCCATGGGGGTTGGGTAAAATTCACTAGGGGTTGGACCCCTTTTTTTGGGTGCCCCAATTGGGGATTGGTTTAAAAAATTCACTTTTTGGGGGGGAAACACCCCCTTTTTGTTTTGCCAGGGGGTTTGGGGAGATTCCGGGCTATGGGTGGACACCCTTTTAATGTTTTGCCCATGGGGGGGGTTTTGGGTTTCAGCAATGGGTGGACACCTCTTTCTTTTTTTTCCAGGGGGATTGGGTGATCGTTTAGGGGGGAAACCCCTTTCTGTCTGCCCAAAGGGGTTTTTGGGGTGTTTTCCTATGGGTGGACACCTTTTAATTTTGTCCTTTGGGGGGATTGGGGTTTTTCAGCTAATGGGGGAAACCCTTTGTGGTCCATGGGGTTTGGGGTAAATTCAGCTTAGGGGGGGCACCTCTTTTTGTGTCCTTTGGGGAAATAAGGGGTAAAATTAAAAAAATTAAAAAAATTTTTTTTTGGGTAAACCTCTTTTTTTTTTGTCCCAGGGGGGTTTGGGGTGAAAAAAAGTTTTTTTTTTTGGTTTGGGGGAACCCCCTCTTGTCTGTCCAGGGGGGTTGGGTGTTTTTTTTCAAGTTTGGGGTAAAACACCTTTTTGTCGCCCATGGGGTTTTTTGGGGTGATTCAGTATGGGGGGACACCTTTTTTGAATTTTCCCCATGGGGTTTTTGGTTTTTTTTCAGCTATGGGTGGACACCTGGGTCTGTCCAGGGGGGGTTTGGGGGGGGGGGTTTTTCAGTAGGGTGGCCCCCTTTTTGGAAAAAAAAAAAAAAAAATAAAAAAAAGAAAAAAAAAAAAAAAAACAAGAAAAAAAAAAAATTTTAAAAAAAAAAATTTAAAAAAATTGGGTTTTTTTCCAGGGGAAAAATTGGGGGGGGCACGGGGGGGCACCCCCGAAGGTCGGGTTCCAGGGGGGTTGGGGTTTTCAAACCTAGGGGTGGACACCTCTTTTTCTGTCCCCATGGGGGGGTTTGGGGAATTTTTCGCTATGGGTGGGCCCAACCTTTTTTTTTTTTGTTGTCCAGGGGGATTGGGGGGGGGTTTTTTAAAAGCAAAAAATTTTGGGGTGGGCCCCCGCCCCCGAATGCCCCTGTCCATGGGGATTGGGTCCCCTTCCCAGCAAATGGGGGGGACACCCGGTTTTCCTGTCCATGGGGTTGGGGGTTTGATTCAGCTATGGGTGGACCCCTCAAATTTGTCTGTCCTTTGGGGGGGGGGGGTGATTCGCTATGGGGGGGGAAAACCAACCCTTTTTTGTTTTTTTGGCCAGGGGGGGGTTTTTTGGGTAAATCCTATGGGGGGGCCCACCTCTTTTTTTGTTTTTCCAAATGGGGAAATTGGGTAAAATAAAAAAAAAAAAAAAAAGCCTTTTTTGGGGTGGAAACCTCCAATTTTCTTTTTTCCCGGGGGGTTTGGGGGGGAATTCCGCTATGGGGGGAACACCCTAATGCCCTGTCCAGGGGTTTGGGGTTTGTTTAAGTATGGGGGGGACACCTCTGTCTGCCATGGGGTTTGGGGTGTTTCCCCAGCTTTTTTTGGGGGGGGACACCTTTTTGTCTTTTCCATGGGGGGGGGTTTTGTTTTTAAAATTTCAGCATGGGGTGGAAACCTTTTTTTTAAATGTCTGTCAGGGGGGGTGGGGTTTTGGGGCAGTTTGGGGTGGAAAACCTCGTTTGTCCTTTTTTGGGGTTTTTGGGTCCCCTTTCAGCTATGGGTGGACCCCTTTTTCCCTTGTGTGTAAAGGGGGGAAAATTTTGGGGGAAATTCAGCAAGGGGGTGGACACCTTTTGGGGTTTTCCATGGGGAAATTTTTGGGTGTTTTTTTTTTTCCAGTTTAGGGGTGGCAGGTCGGGTATGGGTTGGGGGGGGTGGATTTGGGGTAAATGGGGGGGAACACCTTTGTTTTTGTCCAAGGGGGTTTTTTGGGGGTTTTTTTTTGGGTTGGGGGGGGTTTTTTTGGGGGGGGGGGTAATGGGGATGGGGGGGTTTTAGGGTTTTTGGGGTTGGGGGTTTTTTTTGGTTTTTTTTGGGGGTTTTTTTTGGGGTTGATTCACTTGGGGGGACCCCCCTCGAGGTCCAGGGGTTGGGGTGTTCAAAAAATGGGGGAAACCCTCTTTTTTTGCCCAGGGGTTTTTGGGGTGATTTCAGTAGGGGGGTGGGCCCCTCGTGGGGTCCAGGGGGGAATTGGGTTTAATTAAGAAAATTAAAAAAAAAAACCACTGCTCCCCAGGGGTTTTTTTAATTTAAGCTTTTTTTTGGGTGAAAAAAATTTTGTTTTCCAAGGGGGTTTTTTTTTTTTTTTGGGGGTTTTCAGAATGGGTGGACACCTCTGTCTGTCCATGGGGGTTGGGTGATTCAGCTATGGGTGGACACCTCTAATGTCTGTCCATGGGGGTTGGGTGATTCAGCTATGGGTGGACACCTCTGTCTGTCCATGGGGGTTGGGTGATTCAGCTATGGGTGGACACCTCTGTCTGTCCATGGGGGTTGGGTGATTCAGCTATGGGTGGACACCTCTGTCTGTCCATGGGGGTTGGGTGATTCAGCTATGGGTGGACACCTCTAATGTCTGTCCATGGGGGTTGGGTGATTCAGCTATGGGTGTACACCTCTGTCTGTCCATGGGGGTTGGTGAGATTTCAGGCTATGGGTGGACACCTCCTAAATGTTTGGGGCTGTGAAACCTTCCCCCACCTGGTCACAGCCCTGACCAGGAGGTTTTACTGACATAGCAGCTGTAGGAGCAGTGAAGACCACTAAAAATCCACCAGGGACATCGGAAGACAGAAAAAAAAATAAACTCCATCCCAGTTTCCACCGAGAACTGATATATAATATTTTGTTAGATTTGGGTGCCCTTTAATGAAAACAGTTATAATGTTCTATGGACGTCCGTTCGGGCCTTCTGTATTGTCCTAAGGCTGAAGAAGAAAATGTAACACTCCATGTTATGAGAAAAGTTATTTTCTTTGTATGTGGGAGCCAAAAAGAGTCGTTACTTTCAATAAATTTATTTAAATCTGGTAATCAACGGATTGTGTAGTTATTGTGGTCGATTTCAATCAGAGGTCACAGGACAACACAACATCTCACCAGAGGTCACAGGACAACAACAACATCTCACCAGAGGTTCACAGGACAACACAAAAATCTCATCCAGATGACACAATACTTCACAACATCTCACCAAAGGGGTCACAGGGACACATCAACAACATCTCGACCAGAGGTCACACAGGACATCACAACATTCTCTCCAAAGCGGACACAGGACATCACAACATTCTCACACCAGAGGTCCACAAGGGCATCACAACAGCTCACCAGATGCGTCACAGGCATACACAACATCTACCCCAATGAGGTCCACAGGGCATCACAACATCTCACCAGAGGTCCACAGGACAATCACGACATCACAACATCTCACCAGGAGGACACAGGACATCACAACATCTCACCAGAGGTCACAAGACATCACAACATCCACCAGAGGTCACAGGGACAGCCCAACATCGCACCAGAGGTCACAGGACATCACAACATCTCACGCAGAGGTCAAACAGGAACATCACAAGACCTTCTCACCAGAGGTCA
The DNA here is from genome assembly GCA_028564925.1 of Lithobates sylvaticus. Lineage (NCBI taxonomy): Eukaryota > Metazoa > Chordata > Amphibia > Anura > Ranidae > Lithobates > Lithobates sylvaticus. The sequence continues at coordinate 285,467,659 of CM053031.1, forward strand.
CAGGACAATACAACATCTCACCAGAGGTAACAGGACTTCACAAATCCTAATTTTCTCACCAGAGGTCACAGGTAACAACACAATCACACCAGAGGTCACAGGACCAATACAAACATCTCACAACAGAAGTTCACAAGAAATCACAACATTCTCCACCAGAGGTCACAGGACAAACACATTCTCACCAGAGGTAGCAGGACAATAACATCATCTCACCAGAGGTCTCAGGACTTCCACTACATCTCACCAGAGGTTCACAGAACAATCACAACAGCTCACCAGAGGTCACAGGACATCACAGAACATTCTCCCCAGAGTTTCACAGGACATCACAACATTCTCACGCAGAGGACACAGGCCATCACAACCATCCAACCCAGAGGTTCGCAGGACAAAAACACAAACATCCAACCAGAGGGTCCACAAGAACTTAACAACATCTCACCAGAAGTTCACAGGGACATCACAACATTATCACCAGAGGTCGCACAGGGAAATCACAACATCTCCACCAGAGGGGTTCAAAGGACATAACAAACATCTCCCCAGAGGTCACAGGGACATCACTGTCATCTCTCACATAGACCACAAGGACATCACAACATCTCGCCAAGAGGTCACGAGTTCTTCCCAAAATCTCACCAGAGGTCCACAAGACATCACAAACAACTCCACCAGAGGGTCACAAGGAACATTACAACATCTCACAAAGATGCACAGGACATCACAACATCTAACCAGAGGTCACAAGACATCACTACACCCTCACCAGAGGTACACAGGGACCAACACAACATCTCACCATGAGGTCACAAGGACATCAACCAACACCTCTCCAGAGATCACAGACAATCAAGAGCACCTCACCAAAGTCACAAGACATCACAGCAACCACACCAGAGTTCACAGAACATCACAGCACCTCACCAGAGTCATCAAAGGACATCACAGCCCCTCACCAGAGGGGTCAAGGACATCACAGCAACCTCACCAGAGTCACAGGACATCCACAACATCTCACCAGAGTTCACCAGGACAACACATCTCAACATAGGTCACAGGACATCACGAACAATCTCACCAGAGCCACAGGACAACACAACATCTCAACCAGAGGTCACAGGACATCACAACATATCACCATAAGGTCACAGGGCATCAAATCTCACCAGAGGGTTTTATTGGGACAAAAAGAGAAAACCAACAGGGATCAACACCATCTCACCAGAGGTCCACAAAGCGACATCACAACATCTCACCAATAGGTCACAGAACAACACAACATCTCACCAGAGGTCACAGACAACAACAACATCCGCACCAGAGGTCCACGGGAACATCACAACCATCACACCAGAGGTCACAGGACACCAACAACATATCACCAGAGGTCACAGGGCATCACATTCACCCAGAGGTTCACAGGGCATCCCATCTCACCAGAGGTCACAGGGCATCACATCTCACCAGAGGTCACAGGGCATCACCAACATCCCCCCCCCACTCACCAGAGGTCACCAGGACCATAACAACATATCCCCAGAGGTCAAAAGGACATCACAACATCTCACCAGAGGGTCACGGGACAACACCAACATCTCACTCCAGAGGTCACAGGACATCACAACAATCTCACCAGAGGTCACAGGGCATCACAACATCTCACCAGAGGTCACAGGGCATCACAACAATCTCACCAGAGGTCACAGGACATCACAACATCTCACCAGCGGTCACAGGACAATCACAACTCACCAGAGGTCACAGGACATCACAACATCTCACCAGAGGTCACAGGACATCACAACATATCACCAGAGGTCACAGGACTATACAACATCTCACCAGAGGTCACAGGACATCACAACATCTCACCAGAGGTCACAGGACACACAACATCTCACCAGAGGTCACAGGGACATCACAACATCTCACCAGAGGTCACAGGACATCACAACATCTCACCAGAGGTCACAGGACATCACAAACATCTCACCAGAGGTCACAGGGCATCACAACAACTCACCAGAGGTCACAGGGACATCACAAACTCTCACCAGAGGTCACAGGACATCACAAAATCTCACCAGAGGTCACAGGACATCACAACATCTCACCAGAGGTCACAGGACATCACAACATCTCACCAGAGGTCACAGGACATCACAACATCTCACCAGAGGTCACAGGACATCACAACATCTCACCAGAGGTCACAGGACATCACAACATCTCACCAGAGGTCACAGGACATCACAACATCTCACCAGAGGTCACAGGACATCACAACATCTCACCAGAGGTCACAGGGCATCACAACATCTCACCAGAGGTCACAGGACATCACAACATCTCACCAGAGGTCACAGGACATCAAAACATCTCACCAGAGGTCACAGGACATCACAACATCTCACCAGAGGTCACAGGTACAACACAACATCTCACCAGAGGTCCCAGGACAATACAACATCTCACCAGAGGTCACAGGACATCACAACATCTCACCAGAGGTCACAGGACATCACAACATCTCACCAGAGGTCACAGGACATCACAACATCTCACCAGAGGTCACAGGACATCACAACATCTCACCAGAGGTCACAGGACATCACAACATCTCACCAGAGGTCACAGGACAACACAACATCTCACCAGAGGTCACAGGAAATCACAACATCTCACCAGAGGTCACAGGACATCACAACATCTCACCAGAGGTCACAGGACATCACAACATCTCACCAGAGGTCACAGGACATCACAACATCTCACCAGAGGTCACAGGACAAACAACAACAATCTCACCACAGATCACAGGACATCTCACCTCACCAGAGGTCACAGGACATCACAACATCTCACCAGATGTCACAGGACATCACAACATCTCAACAGAGGTCACAGGACATCACAACATCTCACCAGAGGTCACAGGACATCACAACATCTCACCAGAGATCACAGGACATCACAACATCTCACCAGAGGTCACAGGACATCACAACATCTCACCAGAGGTCACAGGACATTACAACATCTCACCAGAGGTCACAGGACAACACATCTCACCAGAGGTCACAGGACACAACATCTCACCAGAGGTCACAGGACATCACAACATCTCACCAGAGGTCACAGGACATCACAACATCTCACCAGAGGTCACAGGACAATACAACATCTCACCAGAGGTCACAGGACATCACAACATCTCACCAGAGGTCACAGGACATCACAACATCTCACCAGAGGTCACAGGACATCACAACATCTCACCAGAGGTCACAGGACATCACAACATCTCACCAGAGGTCACAGGACATCACAACATCTCACCAGAGGTCACAGGACAACACAACATCTCACCAGAGGTCACAGGACATCACAACATCTCACCAGAGGTCACAGGACATCACAACATCTCACCAGAGGTCACAGGACATCACGACATCACAACATCTCACCAGAGGTCACAGGACATCACAACATCTCACCAGAGGTCACAGGACATCACAACATCTCACCAGAGGTCACAGGACATCACAACATCTCACCTGAGGTCACAGGACATCACAACATCTCACCAGAGGTCACAGGTCATCACAACATCTCACCAGAGGTCACAGGGCATCACAACATCTCACCAGAGGTCACAGGGCATCACAACATCTCACCAGAGGTCACAGGACATCACAACATCTCACCAGAGGTCACAGGACATCACAACATCTCACCAGAGGTCACAGGACATCACAACATCTCACCAGAGGTCACAGGACATCACAACATCTCACCAGAGGTCACAGGACATCACAACATCTCACCAGAGGTCACAGGACATCACAACATCTCACCAGAGGTCACAGGACATCACAACATCTCACCAGAGGTCACAGGACAATACAACATCTCACCAGAGGTCACAGGACATCACAACATCTCACCAGAGGTCACAGGACAACACATCTCACCAGAGGTCACAGGACAATACAACATCTCACCAGAGATCACAAGAAATCACAACATCTCACCAGAGGTCACAGGACAACACATCTCACCAGAGGTCACAGGACAATACAACATCTCACCAGAGGTCACAGGACATCACAACATCTCACCAGAGGTCACAGGACATCACAACATCTCACCAGAGGTCACAGGACATCACAACATCTCACCAGAGGTCACAGGACATCACAACATCTCACCAGAGGTCACAGGACATCACAACATCTCACCAGAGGTCACAGGACATCACAACATCTCACCAGAGGTCACAAGACATTACAACATCTCACCAGAGGTCACAGGACATCACAACATCTCACCAGAGGTCACAGGACATCACAACATCTCACCAGAGGTCACAGGACATCACAACATCTCACCAGAGGTCACAGGACATCACAACATCTCACCAGAGGTCACAGGACATCACAGCATCTCACCAGAGGTCACAGGACATCACAACATCTCGCCAGAGGTCACAGGGCATCACAACATCTCACCAGAGGTCACAGGACATCACAACATCTCACCAGAGGTCACAGGACAACACAACATCTCACCAGAGGTCACAGGACATCACAACATCTCACCAGAGGTCACAGGACATCACAACATCTCACCAGAGGTCACAGGACATCACAACATCTCACCAGAGGTCACAGGACATCACAACATCTCACCAGAGGTCACAGGACATCACAACATCTCACCAGAGGTCACAGGACAACACAACATCTCACCAGAGGTCACAGGACATCACAACATCTCACCAGAGGTCACAGGACATCACAACATCTCACCAGAGGTCACAGGACATCACAACATCTCACCAGAGGTCACAGGACATCACAACATCTCACCAGAGGTCACAGGACATCACAACATCTCACCAGAGGTCACAGGACATCACAACATCTCACCAGAGGTCACAGGACATCACAACATCTCACCAGAGGTCACAGGACATCACAACATCTCACCAGAGGTCACAGGACATCACAACATCTCACAAGAGGTCACAGGACATCACAACATCTCACCAGAGGTCACAGGACATCACAACATCTCACCAGAGGTCACAGGACATCACAACATCTCACCAGAGGTCACAGGACAACACAACATCTCACCAGAGGTCACAGGACATCACAACATCTCACCAGAGGTCACAGGACATCACAACATATCACCAGAGGTCACAGGGCATCACATCTCACCAGAGGTCACAGGGCATCACATCTCACCAGAGGTCACAGGGCATCACAACATCTCACCAGAGGTCACAGGGCATCACAACATCTCACCAGAGGTCACAGGACATCACAACATCTCACCAGAGGTCACAGGACATCACAACATCTCACCAGAGGTCACAGGACATCACAACATCTCACCAGAGGTCACGGGACAACACAACATCTCACCAGAGGTCACGGGACATCACAACATCTCACCAGAGGTCACAGGGCATCACATCTCACCAGAGGTCAGGGCATCACATCTCACCAGAGGTCACATCACAACATCTCACCAGAGGTCACAGGACATCACAACATCTCACCAGAGGTCACAGGACATCACAACATCTCACCAGAGGTCACAGGACATCACAACATCTCATCTCACCAGAGGTCACAGGACATCACAACATCTCACCAGAGGTCACAGGACATCACAACATCTCACCAGAGGTCACAGGACAACACAACATCTCACCAGAGGTCACAGGACATCACAACATCTCACCAGAGGTCACAGGACATCACAACATCTCACCAGAGGTCACAGGACATCACAACATCTCACCAGAGGTCACAGGACATCACAACATCTCACCAGAGGTCACAGGACATCACAACATCTCACCAGAGGTCACAGGACATCACAACATCTCACCAGAGGTCACAGGACATCACAACATCTCACCAGAGGTCACAGGACATCACAACATCTCACCAGAGGTCACAGGACATCACAACATCTCACCAGAGGTCACAGGACATCACAACATCTCACCAGAGGTCACAGGACATCACAACATCTCACCAGAGGTCACAGGACATCACAACATCTCACCAGAGGTCACAGGACATCACAACATCTCACCAGAGGTCACAGGACATCACAACATCTCACCAGAGGTCACAGGACATCACAACATCTCACCAGAGGTCACAGGACATCACAACATCTCACCAGAGGTCACAGGACATCACAACATCTCACCAGAGGTCACAGGACATCACAACATCTCACCAGAGGTCACAGGACATCACAACATCTCACCAGAGGTCACAGGACATCACAACATCTCACCAGAGGTCACAGGACAACACAACATCTCACCAGAGGTCACAGGACATCACAACATCTCACCAGAGGTCACAGGACATCACAACATCTCACCACAGATCACAGGACATCACAACATCTCACCAGAGGTCACAGGACATCACAACATCTCACCAGAGGTCACAGGACATCACAACATCTCACCAGAGGTCACAGGACATCACAACATCTCACCAGAGGTCACAGGACATCACAACATCTCACCAGAGGTCACAGGACATCACAACATCTCACCAGAGGTCACAGGACATCACAACATCTCACCAGAGGTCACAGGACAATACAACATCTCACCAGAGGTCACAGGACATCACAACATCTCACCAGAGGTCACAGGACATCACAACATCTCACCAGAGGTCACAGGACAACACAACATCTCACCAGAGGTCACAGGACATCACAACATCTCACCACAGATCACAGGACATCACAACATCTCATCACAACATCTCACCAGAGGTCACAGGACATCACAACATCTCACCACAATGTCACAGGACATCACAACATCTCACCAGAGGTCACAGGACATCACAACATCTCACCAGAGGTCACAGGACATCACAACATCTCACCAGAGGTCACAGGACATCACAACATCTCACCAGAGGTCACAGGACATCACAACATCTCACCAGAGGTCACAGGACATCACAACATCTCACCAGAGGTCACAGGACATCACAACATCTCACCAGAGGTCACAGGACAACACAACATCTCACCAGAGGTCACAGGACATCACAACATCTCACCAGAGGTCACAGGACATCACAACATCTCACCAGAGGTCACAGGACATCACAACATCTCACCAGAGGTCACAGGACAACACAACATCTCACCAGAGGTCACAGGACATCACAACATCTCACCAGAGGTCACAGGACAATACAACATCTCACCAGAGGTCACAGGACATGTGGGCAGTCATGTTGGAACAGGAAGGGACCGTCCCCAAACTGTTCCCACAAAGTTGGGAGCATGAAATTGTCCCACATGTCTTGGTATGCCGACACCTTAAGAGTTCCCTTCACTGGAACTAAGGGGCCAACCCCTGAAAGACCTCGCTAAATCCAGGACATTCCAAGTATTCTTCCCTTCCAACTCTTTTTATTTCTCCGTTTTATTATCTCTTTGTATTGTAACTCCCTTTTTCTATAAATATCACTGGATTCTAAGCCACGACTCCCTCAGAGGTCACCCATAGGAGAATACTGGGGTCACCTGCAGACATATTGCATTGGAACAAAGGGCGGAGCCAGGCCTTTGATACTCACACCCCCCAGCAGATGGTGCCGCTGAGGGTCAGGTGGCCGGAGGTGACCAGGTCAATAAGGGGGTCACCAGGAACAGAGCACAAGCAGCAGCGGTATGGAGCTTCCTCTACACTGAGTGGTGGGAAACCATGCCGATCACAAGCACTACTAGGACTTCCCTCGTGATACGACTGGTCCAATCACGATACAGGACCACTTCAGAACTTCTATATCGTGATACGACTGGACCAATCACGATACAGGACCACTTCAGAACTTCTATATCGTGATAAGACTGGTCCAATCACGATACTGGTCCAATCACGATACAGGACCACTTCAGAACTTCTATATCGTGATAAGACTGGTCCAATCACGATACAGGACCACTTCAGAACTTCAGAACTTCTATATCGTGATAAGACTGGTCCAATCACGATACAGGACCACTTCAGAACTTCTATATCGTGATACGACTGGTCCAATCACGATACAGGACCACTTCAGAACTTCTATATCGTGATAAGACTGGTCCAATCACGATACAGGACCACTTCAGAACTTCTATATCGTGATACGACTGGTCCAATCACGATACAGGACCACTTCAGAACTTCTATATCGTGATAAGACTGGTCCAATCACGATACAGGACCACTTCAGAACTTCTATATCGTGATAAGACTGGTCCAATCACGATACAGGACCACTTCAGAACTTCTATATCGTGATACGACTGGACCAATCACGATACAGGACCACTTCAGAACTTCTATATCGTGATACGACTGGTCCAATTACGATACAGGACCACTTCAGAACTTCTATATATCGTGATACGACTGGTCCAATCACGATACAGGACCACTTCAGAACTTCTATATTGTGATACGACTGGTCCAATCACGATACAAGGCCACTTCTGATCCAATCACGATACAGGACCACTTCAGAACTTCTATATCGTGATAAGACTGGTCCAATCACGATACAGGACCACTTCAGAACTTCTATATTGTGATACGACTGGTCCAATCACGATACAGGACCACTTCAGAACTTCTATATCGTGATAAGACTGGTCCAATCACGATACAGGACCACTTCAGAACTTCTATATCGTGATACGACTGGACCAATCACGATACAGGACCACTTCAGAACTTCTATATCGTGATACGACTGGTCCAATCACGATACAGGACCACTTCAGAACTTCTATATCGTGATAAGACTGGTCCAATCACGATACAGGACCACTTCAGAACTTCTATATTGTGATAAGACTGGTCCAATCACGATACAGGACCACTTCAGAACTTCTATATCGTGATAAGACTGGACCAATCACGATACAGGACCACTTCAGAACTTCTATATCGTGATAAGACTGGACCAATCACGATACAGGACCACTTCAGAACTTCTATATTGTGATAAGACTGGTCCAATCACGATACAGGACCACTTCAGAACTTCTATATCGTGATAAGACTGGACCAATCACGATACAGGACCACTTCAGAACTTCTATATCGTGATAAGACTGGACCAATCACGATACAGGACCACTTCAGGGTTTCTATATGATCATAAACGTTATCATGACACAACTGACAGGATATCTATATAATAATGATATATAATATAAGGGATGGCTGATCTGATCATGACACAGGATATTTTTAGGCCGTCAATACAGTGCCTTGAAAAAGTATTCATACCCCTTGAAATGTCCCACATTTTGTTACAACCAAAACCGTAAATGTATTTTATTGGGATTTTATGTGATGGACCAACACAAAGTGTCACATAATTGTGAAGTGGAAGGAAAATGATAAATGATACAAATAAATGTGTGAAAAGTGTGGGGGGGGGAGGGGCATTTGTATTCAGCCCCCTTTACTCTGATAACTAAAATCTAGAGGAACCAATTGCCTTCAGAAGTCACCTAATTAGTAAAGAGTCCACCTGTGTGTAATATAATCTCAGTATAAATACAGCTGATCTGTGAAGCCCTCAGAGGTTTGTTAGAGAACCTTAGTGAACAAACAGCATCATGAAGGCCAAGGAACACCCCAGACAGGTCAGGGATAAAGTTGTGGAGAAGTATAAAGCAGGGTTAGGTTATATAAATAATCTCCCAAGCTTTGATCATCTCACGGAGCTCTGTTCAATCCATCATCGGAAAATGGAAAGTGTATGGCACAACTGCAAACCTACCAAGACATGGCCGTCCACCTAAACTGACCGGGCCGGGCAAGGAGAGCATTCATCAGAGAAGAGCCAAGAGGTCCATGGGAACTCTGGAGGAGCTGCAGAGATCCACAGCTCAGGGGGGAGAGTCTGTCCACAGGACAACTATTAGTCGTGTTCTCCACAAATCTGCCCTTTATGGAAGAGTGACAAGAAGAAAGACATTGGAGAAAGAAAGTCATAAGAAGTCCTGTTTGTAGTTTGTGAGAAGCCATGTGGGGGAGGGGAGCAAACATGTGGAAGAAGGTGATCTGGTCACATGACACCAAAATTTTACTTTATGGCCTAAAAGCAAAACGCTATGTGTGGGGGAAACTAACACTGCCCATCCCCCTGAACACACCATCCCCACTGTGAGACATGGTGGTGGCAGCATCATGTGGTGGGGATGGTTTTCTTCAGCAGGGACAGGGAAGCTGGTCAGAGTTGATGGGAAGATGGATGGAGACAAATACAGGACAATCTTAGAAGAAAACCTGTTAGAGTCGGCAAAAGACTTGAGACCTGGGGGGGGGGGGGGGGGGGGCGGGTCACCTTCCAGCAGGACAATGACCCGAAACATACAGCCAGAGCTACAATGGAATGGTTTAGATCAAAGCATATTCATGTGTTAGAATGGCCCAGTCACAGTCCAGACCTAAATCCCATTGAGAATCTGTGGCAAGACCTGAAAATTGCTGATCACAGACGCTCTCCATCCAATCTGACAGAGCTTGAGATATTTTACAAAGAAGAAGAATGGGCAGAAATGTCCTCTCTAGATGGGCAAAGCTGGTAGAGACACCCCCAAAAAGACTTGTAGAGAAAGGGGGTTCTACAAAGTATTGACTCCGGGGGGCGCCATACAAATGCCCCTCCCCCCCACACTTTTCACATATTTATTTGTATAATTTTCCTTCCACTTCACAATTATGTGACACTTTGTGTTGGTCCATCACATAAAATTCCAATAAAAGGGCAGATGGGGGATGGGAAGTCGGGGTGCCGGGGGGCTCAGTGGTGGCACAGACACGGGAAGAAGTCACACAGACGGTTCATTTGTCCACATTGTGACAGGTCCTCATTTTTCTACCCAGAATTCCACTCACTCACACAAATATAATGATTTTATTATGGACTCCTCTACAGACACGGATCAGAAGCCTGTCCAATCAGGAGACACTGTACCGTGTCACATGATCCCTCCACACACAGTCACATGTAAACAATCGAGTGCAAAGCCGCTGTCCTCTTGCTTGCAGCCACTAGAGGGCGCCTTTCTCTTCCTGCACATTGTCACTGGCTCCCCGCAGAGGCGGTCGATCTGTCCTGTTGCTATGGAAACCTCGGGTCTTGCCCCGCCCCCTAGTCTGTGGTTGAAAGTCTCTGTGTCCCTCCTCGTCCCTCCATCCTCTTCGGTTATCCAATCGTGGCCGGCCAGTCCAGCCTCTCCCACCCCCCCTCCAGTGCTGGCCCTCTCGGTAATCCCTCTGCATTGGCTGGGCTTTGGCTCGGAGTCCTGCCCCCCTGTGATGATCGGTGAAAACATGATGCTTGGAGGTAACTGGGGGCGGAGCCTGTTCTTGGCATGAGGTGGGGCCGGTCTGCTGGGCGGAGTCTTGTGTTTCATCCGGTACAAAGATGGCACCATCAGAGGGAGGGGCCTGAAAAGACACAGACTGGTAAAAAAAAAAAAAAAAAAAGACAAAAGGAGGATGACCCCCCCCCCCACCACAGCCCCGCTTCTTGGAGACCCCCTGCATTGGTATCATGTACCCCAAACCTCTACTCAGCCAATGAAATGTCTTTCTACACCCATCACTGAGTGGCTCCTCCCCCAGCAGGTGTCACACTTTGTCTATGAGGGAATCGGGCTCACCTCCTGAATACTGATGAAGAAACGATTCCTCTCTGCCTCCACGTCAATGATTCCCCCATTCACCATCTGCCGCTCGTAGATCTGCCGCAGATCCGCCTCCCGCTGTATGGTGCACGAGTCCGGGACGTACCGCTCCTGGGGGGGAGACAACACAGGATAGTATGTCATATGGGGGAGAGGGGGACCTACCTGTACTAATAAGTAATGTGTCCGGGATGTACCACTCCTGGGGGGAGGGAACAATACTGGATAGTATGTCATATGGGGAGGGGGGGGACCTACCCGTACTAACATGTCATGTGTCCGGGACATACCGCTCCTGGGGGGGGGGGGCAATGCCGAATAGTATGTTATATGGGGGAGAGGGGGAACCTACCTGTACTAATATGACATATGTCCGGGATGTACCGCTCCGGGGGGGGGGGGGCAATACTGGAAAGTATGTCATATGGGACCTACCTGTACTAATATGTCATGTGTCCGGGACATACCACTCCTGGGGGGGGGGGGGGGGAACAATACTGGATAATAATATGTCATATGGGGGAAGAGGGGGGACCTACCCGTACTAACATGTCATGTGTCCGGGACATACCACTCCTTGGGGGGGGGGGGGGGTCGAGACAACATGGTATAGTATGTCATATGTGGGGGGGTACCTACCCATACTAATATGTCATATGGGGGGTACATACGGAAAGGCTTCCCACATTGGGCTTGAGTGCTTCTGTCAGTATACCGCTTCCACCTTCAGATATTACAGCCACATATTGTAACCAAGACTCACACCAGATATATAACACAGGAGGACATCCCCCCTCCTGATCATATAACCCCCAACAATACAAACTGTAACCAGAAACATAATTACAACAACTGACATACTATAAACATTACGTTAATTAGGCACCTGGATGTCTCATTGCAGGTCAGACTTGCCGGCTCCAAGCTCAGAAGGTACAATACACATTATCAGAAGTATAAACACAGAACCCCTTCACACAATAGCAGGAGACCCCAGTAGCAGACGGTCCGTCTCCTACACAGTTCCAGAGACCAATGTGATTGGCTCTTTCAATGAACATGAATCAAACAAACCAGGAATAGTCTTTATATATTTCCTGGGAGATATTGTGAACAAATATTACCATCTGCAGTAATCCAAACCACGTTCTTGGTGTTTATGGACACGAATGGTGGTCGATCATTAGAGAATGATCTGCTCTCGCCCTGGCCCATAGTCAGTGGGTAAGAGGCTTGCTCCTAGTCCTCTCCAGAAGCCCCCATCTTGGTTAGGCCTGTCACATTTCTCCCCCATCAAAAGCCAACTAACAAGATCCCAGAGCTCCACCTGGTCTGGACATGTGTTAGTCGGGCAGAGTGACCTCACATAGTCAGTCCGCCTGATCTCCATTCTTGGCTGCAGGGAAGAGTTGTCATCAGTAGGTGTGGGGGGGGGGGGGGGGGGGCAGAGGTCATTGACTCTCTGTCCAGCGGCCAGCGCTACAGGTGGGTGGATTCTAACATTCCGGGGCTCAGTCTGCTGCTGGGCAGAGAGGCCAATTGCCCCAGCTCCCTGAAGCTGTGGTGGCACTGTAGGTGCTGGGCAGTGGCCAGCCACGCTCTGCCCTGTTGCCAGAGGTTCAGCTGGGAGTAGAAGCTTCACTACATCAGCTTGTCGCTCGGGAGGGAGACCCACTGCCCCAGCTCCCTGGAACTCTGCAGTTATTTCCGGTGCTGGGCAGAGGTCGGTAGCACTCTGCCCTGTTGCCAGCACTTCTGCTGGGTTGGCATCCACTCTGCCCGGTTGCCAGCACTTCTGCTGGGTTGGCATCCTCTCCCTGGAACGCCGCAGTTATTTCCGGTGCTGGGTAGAGGTCGGTAGCACTCTGCCCTGTTGCCAGCACTTCTGCTGGGTTGGCATTTTCTCCCTGGAACTCCGCAGTTATTACGGGTGATGGGCAGAGGTCGGTAGCACTCTGCCCTGTTGCCAGCACTTCTGCTGGGTTGGCATCCTCTCCCTGGATCGCCGCAGTTATTGCCGGTGCTGGGTAGAGGTTGGTAGCACTCTGCCCTGTTGCCAGCACTTCTGCTGGGTTGGCATCCTCTCCCTGGATCGCCGCAGTTATTGCCGGTGCTGGGTAGAGGTTGGTAGCACTCTGCCCTGTTGCCAGCACTTCTGGGTTGGCATTCTCTCCCTGGAACTCCGCAGTTATTGCCGGTGCTGGGCAGAGGTCGGTAGCACTCTGCCCTGTTGCCAGCACTTCTGCTGGGTTGGCATCCTCTCCCTGGATCTCCGCAGTTATTGCCGGTGCTGGGTAGAGGTCGGTAGCACTCTGCCCTGTTGCCAGCACTTCTGCTGGGTTGGCATCCTCTCCCTGGAACTCCGCAGTTATTGCCGGTGATGGGCAGAGGTCGGTAGCACTCTGCCCTGTTGCCAGCACTTCTGCTGGGTTGGCATCCTCTCCCTGGAACTCCGCAGTTATTGCGGGTGATGGGCAGAGGTCGGTAGCACTCTGCCCTGTTGCCAGCACTTCTGCTGGGTTGGCATCCTCTCCCTGGAACTCCGCAGTTATTGCCGGTGATGGGCAGAGGTCGGTAGCACTCTGCCCTGTTGCCAGCACTTCTGCTGGGTTGGCATTTTCTCCCTGGAACTCCGCAGTTATTGCCGGTGCTGGGCAGAGGTCGGTAGCACTTCTGCTGGGTTGGCATTTTCTCCCTGGAACTCCGCAGTTATTGCCGGTGCTGGGCAGAGGTCGGTAGCACTTCTGCTGGGTTGGCATTTTCTCCCTGGAACTCCGCAGTTATTGCCGGTGCTGGGCAGAGGTCGGTAGCACTCTGCCCTGTTGCCAGCACTTCTGCTGGGTTGGCATCCTCTCCCTGGAACTCCGCAGTTATTGCCGGTGCTGGGCAGAGGTCGGTAGCACTCTGCCCTGTTGCCAGCACTTCTGCTGGGTTGGCATCCTCTCCCTGGAGCTCCTGCAGTTATTGCCGGTGCTGGGCAGAGGTCGGTAGCACTTCTGCTGGGTTGGCATCCTCTCCCTGGAACTCCGCAGTTATTTCCGGTGCTGGGCAGAGGTCGGTAGCACTTCTGCTGGGTTGGCATCCTCTCCCTGGAGCTCCTGCAGAGTTGATTGTTGTGTGCAGAGGCCAGTAGTGTTCTGCCCTGTTAGCACTTCAGCTCTCACATTATCCGCTCCGGCTAACTGTTAGAGAGGACAGAGACAGTTTCCTCCACTCTGGTTGACCGTTAAGGAGGGAAGACGACAACTTCCTCTTCCTTCTCCCCCTGGATCCTGATCTGCTGCTCGGAAGTGACCGCCACTGCCTCACCCTGGGCCTCCAGAACTGCCGCAGGTGTGTGGCAGACATCTTGGACCCGCTGTCCCGTTGCCAGAGCTTCAGCTGGGTTGATGTCATCATTCTGGGGCACCGTCTGCTGCTGGGACGCCCTTTCTCTGGTACCCTCTCCCAGGTGCACAAATCCTTGTTGGGGAGGGGGAATGGCTGCTTCCCCTCCCTGCATCTCTGAAATCCACTGGGGAAGAACCACCACCTTCTCACCTCGGGCCTCTGAAATTGCCACGTGTGGAGCAGGGCTCTGCAGTACTCGGTCCTGCTGCCAGCACTTCTGCTGGGTGTTCGCTAGGTGGTTCCCCTCTACAGAAAAGTAAATGAAATCCCCAGTCTCTGGAATTGCTGAAAGTCCAGGGCTGGTGGCCCTCGGGCCCAGTGCCAACACTTTGGCAGGTGACTCATCATCCATACCCTCTGATCATATAACCCCCAACAATACAAACTGTAACCAGAAACAAATTACAACTGACATACTATAAAAATTACGTTAATTAGGCACCTGGATGTCTCATTGCAGGTCAGACTTGTCGGCTCCAAGCTCAGAAGGTACAATACACATTATCAGAAGTATAAACACAGAACCCCTTCACACAATAGCAGGAGACCCCAGTAGCAGACGGTCCGTCTCCTACACAGTTCCAGAGACCAATGTGATTGGCTCTTTCAATGAACATGAATCAAACGAGGAATAGTCTTTATATATTTCCTGGGAGATATTGTGGATAAATCTGCAGTAATCCAAAACACTTTCTCAGTGTCCATTAAGTACTAATATTTCATATAGGGGGTACCTACCTGTACTAATATGTCATATAGGGGGGTACCTACCCGTACTAATATGTCATATAGGGGGGTACCTACCTGTACTAATATGTCATATAGGGGGGTACCTACCTGTACTAATATGTCATATAGGGGGGTACCTACCCGTACTAATATGTCATATAGGGGGGTACCTACCTGTACTAATATGTCATATAGGGGGGTACCTACCCATACTAATATGTCATATAGGGGGGTACCTACCTGTACTAATATGTCATATAGGGGGGTACCTACCCGTACTAATATGTCATATAGGGGGGTACCTACCCGTACTAATATGTCATATTAGTACGGGTAGGTACCCCCCTATATGACATATTAGTACAGGTAGGTACCCCCCTATATGACATATTAGTACGGGTAGGTACCCCCCTATATGTCAAGTATTTTTCCTAACAAATTCATACAAGACCATGCTACAAATATATGAACACACCCCAATGAGTGTCTTGGGGCAAAGCTAATGAATAAAGAATTCAGCTCCAGGTAATTATTCATCAGGTGTCCAGCAGACAGGTGACTATAAAAGGGGCGGTACTTAAAGAAAGTCCCTCCCATTTCATGAGGTCAGCAATGGCACCAAATGGAAGAGAAATGTCTCCAGGTCTGAGAATGAAGAAATATGAAGGCTTCAAGAAGATCAGCAAAACTTTATTTATCCGTCAGAATACAAGAATGTAACAAAGATGGAAACATCTGACAGAGAGGTCCAGGCCGTCCATGGAAGTTCTCCCCTCGTCAGGAGGAAATGTCCGGCCACCTTCACTGCAGATATCTAAAGAAGTAAAAAGCCAAACTGGGCTGATTGTTTCCTGTTGTCCACCAAGGAAGACTCTCCTAAAGCCCAAACACAAAAACCCCCGCCTAGAATTTGCCAGAGCCCATGCTGAAAAAGAAGACGACTACTGGGACTCTGTACTCTGGCAAAGGGGAGTACTGTAAAGCACGGTGGTGGCAGTGTCCTACTGTAAAGCATGGTGGTGGCAGTGTCCTACTGTAAAGCATGGTGGTGGCAGTGTCCTACTGTGAAGCATGGTGGTGGCAGTGTCCTACTGTGAAGCATGGTGGTGGCAGTGTCCTACTGTGAAGCATGGTGGTGGCAGTGTCCTACTGTGAAGCATGGTGGTGGCAGTGTCCTACTGTGAAGCATGGTGGTGGCAGTGTCCTACTGTGGGGCTGCACTTCATTAATGGTGTCATGAAGTCACAGATCTACTGCTCTGTATAGGAAGAGAAGACGCTCCCATCACTCCTCGGCCGTCTTCACAATCTGCCAAATCACACATCTAAGGCCACTGTTGTATTTCTGAGGAAGAAGCGGGGGTGGGGGTGGGACGGATTCAGTGGCTGTCTCCTAATCTAACCCCAATTGGGGAATTCTGAAGAGGCGAGTGTCTCTCCCTCCAGCATGGGGTACTTACCTAGTGCTGATCAGTCATAAAGGGGGAACCTACCTGTGGAGAGTATATAGTTTGTAATATGAGGTGTGGCTGGTGTGTAATATGGGGTACTGCCCAGGGGCTGATCGGTTATATCGGACCCCCCCCCCCCCCCCATCTATGATTGCTGATATGGGGGTACCTACTCCTGGATGATGGTTAAAAATGGAGACCTGTGGCTGATGTGTAATATGGGGGTACCTACCTCTATAAAGTATATATTCTGGGGGTACTTACCTCTGGCTGCTGAGGGGGCGGGGCTTCTTCAAGTTTGTTAAAGTCGCAGGTCAGATTTTCCCGACAAACGGGACACAAAACTACCGAATCCTAAAAGAAGGAGAATGAGAATCAGCAGGTGGGTGGGGGAGGGGTGACACTGGGGGGGCTCTGTGTGTCACCCCAGAACATCCTCCATAGGAGATCAATGTGGAGGAGCGCATGGAGATGAGAGAGGAGTCCAGACAGACGGACGTTCTAGACAATACCAGGAGGGGGAGGGGTGTACCTGTTCCAGCTCCTCCTCCAGGCAGTGCTTGGCCAATCTCCCCAGGCAGTGGGAGTGGAAGTGATGGAAGCAGGCGGGGGAGGGGGTGGGAGGGGTGTACCTGTTCTGGCTCCTCCTCCAGGCAGTGGAAGTGATGGAAGCAGGCGGGGGAGGGAGGGGTGTACCTGTTCTGGCTCCTCCTCCAGGCAGTGGGAGTGGAAGTGATGGAAGCAGGCGGGGGAGGGGTGTACCTGTTCTGGCTCCTCCTCCAGGCAGTGGGAGTGGAAGTGAAGGAAGCAGGCGGGGGGAGGGGTGTACCTGTTCTGGCTCCTCCTCCAGACAGTGGGAATGGAAGTGATGGAAGCAGGCGGGGGAGGGAGGGGAGGGGTGTACCTGTTCGGGCTCCTCCTCCAGGCAGTGCTTGGCCAATCTCCCCAGGCAGTGGGAGTGGAAGTGATGGAAGCAGGCAGGGGAGGGAGGGAGGGGTGTACCTGTTCTGGCTCCTCCTCCAGGCAGTGGAAGTGATGGAAGCAGGCGGGGGGGGGGTGTACCTGTTCTGGCTCCTCCTCCAGGCAGTGGGAGTGGAAGTGATGGAAGCAGGCGGGGGAGGGAGGGGGGGAGGGGTGTACCTGTTCTGGCTCCTCCTCCAGGCAGTGGGAATGGAAGTGATGGAAGCAGGCGGGGGAGGGAGGGGAGGGGTGTACCTGTTCTGGCTCCTCCTCCAGGCAGTGCTTGGCCAATCACCCCAGGCAGTGGGAGTGGAAGTGATGGAAGCAGGCGGGGGGAGGGGTGTACCTGTTCTGGCTCCTCCTCCCAGCAGTGGGTGAGGGTGGGGGGGGGGGGGGGGGGGGGGGGGGGGGGGGGGAGGGGGGGGGGGGGGGGGGAGGGGGGGGGGGTGTACGGGGGGGGTTTGGAAGCAGGGGGGAGGGGGGGGGGAGGGGGCGGATGGAGGGGGGGGGGGGGGGGCGGGGGGGGGGGGAGTGATGTGGGGGGGGGAGGCGGGGAGGGGGGGGAGGGGAGGGGTGTACCTGTTCTGGCTCCTCCTCCAGGCAGTGCTTGGCCAATTCCCAGGCAGTGGGAGTGGAAGTGGGGGAAGGCAGGGGGGGGGGGGGGTGTACCTGTTCTGGCTCCTCCTCCAGCATGGAATGGAAGTGATGGAAGCAGGCGGGGGGGGGGGGAGGGGAGGGGTTGTACCTGTTCTGGCTCCTCCTCCGGGGGGGGGGGGGGAGGGTGCTGTGGCCAATCTCCCCAGGCAGTGGGAGTGGAAGTGATGGAAGCAGGCGGGGGCGGGAGGGGGGGGGGGGGGGGGTGTACATGTTCTGGCTCCTCCTCCAGGCAGTGCTTGGGCAGTGGGAGTGGAAGTGATGGAAGCAGGCGGGTGAGGGGGGGAGGGGTGTACCTGTTCCGGCTCCTCCTCCAGGCAGTGCTTGGCCAATCTCCCCAGGACAGTGGGAGTGGAAGTGATGGAAGCAGGCGGGGGAGGGAGGGGAGGGGGGGAGGGGTGTACCTGTTCTGGCTCCTCCAGTGCTTGGCAGGCAGTGGGAGTGGAAGTGATGGAAGCAGGCCTCCAGGCAGTGATGGGAGTGATGTTCTGGTTTGGACAGTGGGGGGTAAGTGGGAAGGGGGGGGAGGGGTGTACCTGTTCTGGCTCCTCCTCCAGGCAGGCTGGCCAATCTCTCCAGGCAGTGGGAGTGGGAGAAGTGATGGAAGCAGGCGGGGGGGGGAGGGGAGGGACAGTGAGAATGGGTGGGGAGGGGGGGGGGAGGGGAGGGGACCTGTACCTTGTTCTGGCTCCTCCTCCAGGCAGTGCTTGGCCAATCTCCCCAGGCAGTGGGAGTGGAAGTGATGGAAGCAGGCGGGGCGGGAGGGGAGGGGGGGAGGGGTGTACCTGTTCTGGCTCCTCCTCCAGGCAGTGCTTGGCCAATCTCCCCAGGCAGTGGGAGTGGAAGTGGGAGGGGGGGGGGAGGGGTGTACCTGTTCTGGCTCCTCCTCCAGACAGTGGGAATGGAAGTGATGGAAGCAGGCGGGGGGGGAGGGAGGGGAGGGGTGTACCTGTTCTGGCTCCTCCTCCAGGCAGTGCTTGGCCAATCTCCCCAGGCAGTGGGAGTGGAAGTGATGGAAGCAGGCGGGGCGGGAGGGGAGGGGGGGAGGGGTGTACCTGTTCTGGCTCCTCCTCCAGGCAGTGCTTGGCCAATCTCCCCAGGCAGTGGGAGTGGAAGTGATGGAAGCAGGCGGGGGGGGAGGGGGAGGGGTGTACCTGTTCTGGCTCCTCCTCCAGGCAGTGCTTGGCCAATCTCCCCAGGCAGTGGGAGTGGAAGTGATGGAAGCAGGTGGGGGAGGGAGAGGAGGGGGAGGGGTGTACCTGTTCTGGCTCCTCCTCCAGGCAGTGCTTGGCCAATCTCCCCAGGCAGTGGGAGTGGAAGTGATGGAAGCACGGCGTCTTGGTGAGGGAATCTCCTTCCTGTCGGATACATGAAAGTCACATGACTCTCGGAGAACCAATCACGGGGGAGGGGGGGGGGGTCACACTCAGTACTTACCTGGAAGCCATACAGGCAGATGACACAGTGACCCCGAGGAATGTTACTGGCCGTCAGCATCTCCTTCCCCTTCTATAGGGACAGAAAGGAGAACATGTAAGTGTGAGCGGGGGAGGGGGGCACCTCTACCCTGATTGGACGAAAGACTCACCTCAATCAGTTCATATAGAAGAGGACCGCCCACAGACTCCGCCGCCGTCCTCCGTAACATGTCCGTGATACTGCCGGAGACAGGAGGAGGTCACATGTCATACATGGAAGTTACTTTGTATCTCCCTCTGATCAATGTTTATAGCGCCCCCTACCTGAGAATCTGCTCATCACACAGACCCCGAGGATTGCTCACACTGATGTCAGGCGGCTCATCAGGATACTGGAAGAGAAGAGAGAAGGAAATGAGAGGCCGTGTACAGTGTGGAGGGGGGGGCCTGGAAATGAAGGGGCCCCCCCCAGACCTGGAAATGAAGGGCCCCCCCCGGACCTGGTAATAAAGACCCCCCCCCCCCCCCCAGACCTGGTAGTGAAGGCTCCCCCCCCCCAAACCTGGTAATAAAGACCTCCCCCAGACCTGGAAATGAAGGCCCCCCCCCCCCAGACCTGGTAATGAAGGGCCCCCCCCCCCAGACCTGGTAATGAAGGGGCCCCCCCCCCAGACCTGGTAATGAAGGGGCCCCCCCCCCCCAGACCTGGTAATAAAGACCCCCCCCAGACCTGGTAATGAAGGGCCCCCCCCCCCGGACCTGGTAATGAAGGGCCCCCCCCCCCCAGACCTGGTAATGAAGAAGGCCCCCCCCCCAGACCTGGTAATGAAGGGCCCCCCCCCCGGTATCCTGGTAATGAAGGCCCCCCCCCCCCCGGACCCACCCCCGGACCCCCCCACACCCACCTGGGTAATGAAGGGCCCCCCGCCCCCAGGCACTGGTATTGAGGGCACCCCCCCGGACTGGTAAAGAAGGCACCCCCCCCGGGGACCTGGGTAATGAAGGCCCCCCCCCCCAGAACCTGGTAATGGACCTGGGGCCCCCCCCCAGACCTGGTAATGAGGGCCCCCCCCCCCCTGACATGGTAGTACCTGGTAATGAGTGGCCCTCCCCCCCCCCCCCCAAACCTGGTAATGAAGGGCCCCCCCCCCCCCCCCGGACCTGGTAGTGAATGGACCTGGTAATGAAGGGCCCCCCCCCATCCCCCCCCCCCCCCCCCCCACCCCCCCCCCCCCCCCCCCCGGACATGGTTAATGAGGGCCCCCCCCTGACCTGGAAGGGCCCCCCCCCCCCCCCTCCCCCCCCCCCCCCCCCCCCCCCCCCCAACCAGAGGGCCCCCCCCCCCCCCCCCCGGGCACCCTGGACCTGGGCCCCCCCCCCGGGTGAAGGGCCCCCCCCCCCTGACCTGGTAATAATGAGGGCCCCCCCCCCCTGGACCTGGTAGTGAAGGGGCCCCCCCCAGACCTGGTAATGAGGGGCCCCCCCCCCCTGGACCTGGTAATGAGGGCCCCCCCCCCCCTGGACCTGGTAGTGAAGGGGCCCCCCCCCAAACCTGGTAATGAGGGCCCCCCCCCCCCCCCCCCCCCCCCCCTGGACCTGGTAATGAGGGCCCCCCCCCAGACCTGGTAATGAGGGCCCCCCCCCTGGACCTGGTAGTGAAGGGGCCCCCCCCCCCCCCTGGTAATGAGACCCCCCCCCCCCTGGACCTGGTAGTGAAGGGGCCCCCCCCCAGGTAGTGAAGGGCCCCCCCCCCCCCCCCCCCCCCCACAACTGGGTAATGAGGGCCCCCCCCCCTGGACCCCCCCCCCCCGGAGGCCCCCCCCCGGACCAGCACATATAACAGATGATAGGACACTGCAGAAGTCACATGACTGACCTGTGGGGGGAGGGACAGATGCAGGGTGAGGCGGACATATTGGATTTCAGCGTCATCGCCGGTCGCAGGATGTAAGGTGATCCTCAGCTCCACCCTGTAACAGCAATCACAAATAAGAGGCGGTCCTTCCCCAGCAGGGGGCGTGGCTTCTAATGGTGCGATTTCTTACCTGTCCTCCCGAGAAATCTCCAATTCCTCCAGATAGATCGACTGCAAGACCTGCAGCTCCTGACACAGCGACCTGCCATGGGGGAGGGGACAATCCAATTATTATAATGCACCACAAAGCCCCTCCCCCACCTTAACACGCCCTCAGGCTAAACAACGATCACATGTAACCTACGCATGCGGCCTTTTTCTAATAATCCGATCTTATATGAAAATCTCCACCTCACCCAGAATGTGGTGCACCATCACCTCCACGGGACTTATTTCCAAGTAGAAATCTGACACTGTGCATTCCATGTGAAGGACTACAAAAAGGGTCTCAAAATCAAAATCCTGATGTGTCTCAAAGGCCCCGTACGACCACTCCGCATAACTCAAGCGGGAAAGGGTCTCAAAGGCCCCGTATGACCACCCCGCATAACTCAAGCGGGAAAGGGTCTCAAAGGCCCCGTACGACCACTCCGCATAACTCAAGCGGGAAAGGGTCTCAAAGGCCCCATACGACCACTCCGCATAACTCAAGCGGGAAAGGGTCTCAAAGGCCCCGTACGACCACTCCGCATAACTCAAGCGGGAAAGGGTCTCAAAGGCCCCGTACGACCACTCCGCATAACCCAAGCGGGAAAGGGATACCCAGAGCCCCACCCACCCGCTTTTAGACTTCTATATTGAAGGAGCATTGAAGCAAGAAATGGTCCATCATCTCCTCCACCTCACCACATTCCACACTTGGACAACCACGGGTCTCAACAGAGCGATGCTTCAAAGTTGCCCTTTACATAAATTCTGCCACGGAACGAATGCCGTGCCAAATCCCAAAACTTCAAAAGGGATTCTCTACAGATCAAACTTAGACCCCCCCTTCATAACAGGGCCTGGGCAATCCCTCAACAACCCCCCTCTCCAGGGCCTTCCTAGGAAGAGATTTAAAGGGATTGTTATTTAAAAAAAAAAAAAAAAAAAAAAAAGCTTTGTAAACATGTCATACTTACCTCCACTGTGCAGTTCGTTTTGCACAGTGTGGCCCCCCAATCCTCCTCTTCTGGGGTCCCCTGGCGGTGCTATCAGCTCCTCCCCGCATCGTATAACCCCCTAGGAGAAGCGCTCTCCTTGGGGGGGGGGGGGGCGGGTTACCTTGCGGGCTCACTCCCGAATCCAGCATTTGCGTCCATAGACACAGAACGTAGGACTCGCCCCTTCCCCCCACGTCATTGGATTTGAATGACAGCAGCGGGAGCCAATGGCTGCACTGCTATCAATCTATCCAATCAAGAGCCGAGAACCCCAGGAGAGAGGTATAGCGCGTCTCTGCCGAGGGATCAAAGGGGGTCAGGTGAGGGGGGGGGGGGGGAGGGGCTGGTCACTGTCGGAAGTCTTTTCACCTTAATACATAGGATGCACCATCACTCGCCACCGACGAATCATTTTCAGGCACAAAGCAACATAAGCTGGCCGGGAGCTCACCATGTCGGACCCTCAGGCTTTTCACTGGCCCACCATTCTCCCAGCTCTGCAGAAAAGGCCTAAACCAGGACTGAAATATACCAACCCACCCAGGCCGTTCCTCTGCCAGCATGTTACCAAAATAAACAATCAAAGAAAATAATACCACCGGGTTGACCATACTAGGCCACCCATCCGCCTGGGAAGGTCGGTTACACACCTCTTAATGAGGTTTAGTTTGTTCCCCCATAACATCTGTAGATCTTTGCATAGAGAGACACGGGCAAAACACAGACAGGAATACCGGGATCATGCCAATCCTCTCCCTGGAAGAGTTGCCAATCCTTCCAGCTGGCAACCTTGGCATCTTGTAGCCTGCTTTCCCAATTCCCAAGGCTAAAATTTGATGCCTAAAACTTTAATTTCCTGCCAGGGCTCTGGGAAGATGTCCGGAAGTTCAAAGCCATCATCTTCCTCTCCCATCCAGAAAACGTCACTTTTATACCGAATGAACTTTGAGCCAGATGCCTCGGCATACTGCTCCATCACCGAGACCACCTCCTCCTCCGTCCCAGAGATGAAGAGACACGTCATCAGCATACTGCTCCATCACCGAGACCACCTCCTCCTCCGTCCCAGAGATGAAGAGACACGTCATCAGCATACTGCTCCATCACCGAGACCACCTCCTCCTCCGTCCCAGAGATGACAAGAGACACGTCATCAGCATACTGCTCCATCACCGAGACCACCTCCTCCTCCATCCCAGAGATGAAGAGACACGTCATCAGCATACTGCTCCATCACCGAGACCACCACCTCCTCCTCCGTCCCAGAGATGAAGAGACACGTCATCAGCATACTGCTCCATCACCGAGACCACCTCCTCCTCCATCCCAGAGATGAAGAGACACGTCATCAGCATACTGCTCCATCACCGAGACCACCTTCTCCTCCATCCCAGAGATGAAGAGACACGTCATCAGCATACTTCTCCATCACCGAGACCACCACCTCCTCCTCCATCCCAGAGATGAAAAGAGACACGTCATCAGCATACTGCTCCATCACCGAGACCACCTCCTCCTCCGTCCCAGAGATGAAGAGACACGTCATCAGCATACTGCTCCATCACCGAGACCACCTCCTCCTCCGTCCCAGAGATGAAGAGACACGTCATCAGCATACTGCTCCATCACCGAGACCACCTCCTCCTCCGTCCCAGAGATGAAGAGACACGTCATCAGCATACTGCTCCATCACCGAGACCACCTCCTCCTCCGTCCCAGAGATGAAGAGACACGTCATCAGCATACTGCTCCATCACCGAGACCACCTCCTCCTCCGTCCCAGAGATGAAGAGACACGTCATCAGCAGACAGCTCCATCACCGAGACCACCTCCTCCTCCGTCCCAGAGATGAAGAGACACGTCATCAGCATACTGCTCCATCACCGAGACCACCACCTCCTCCTCCGTCCCAGAGATGAAGAGATACGTCATCAGCATACTGCTCCATCACCGAGACCACCACCTCCTCCTCCGTCCCAGAGATGAAGAGACACGTCATCAGCACACCGCTCCATCACCGAGACCACCTCCTCCTCCTTCCCAGAGATGAAGAGACACGTCATCAGCACACCGCTCCATCACCGAGACCACCTCCTCCTCCATCCCAGAGATGAAGAGACACGTCATCAGCATACTGCTCCATCACCGAGACCACCACCTCCTCCTCCATCCCAGAGATGAAAAGAGACACGTCATCAGCATACTGCTCCATCACCGAGACCACCTCCTCCTCCATCCCAGAGATGAAAAGAGACACGTCATCAGCATACTGCTCCATCACCGAGACCACCTCCTCCTCCGTCCCAGAGATGAAGAGACACGTCATCAGCACACCGCTCCATCACCGAGACCACCTCCTCCTCCTCCATCCCAGAGATGAAGAGAGACACGTCATCAGCACACCGCTCCATCACCGAGACCACCTCCTCCTCCTCCATCCCAGAGATGAAGAGACACGTCATCAGCACACTGCTCCATCACCGAGACCACCTCCTCCTCCTCCATCCCAGAGATGAAGAGACACGTCATCAGCACACTGCTCCATCACCGAGACCACCACCTCCTCCTCCATCCCAGAGATGAAGAGACACGTCATCAGCATACTGCTCCATCACCGAGACCACCTTCTCCTCCATCCCAGAGATGAAAAGAGACACATCATCAGCATACTGCTCCATCACTGAGACCACCTCCTCCTCCTCCGTCCCAGAGATGAAGAGACACGTCATCAGCATACTGCTCCATCACCGAGACCACCTCCTCCTCTATCCCAGAGATGAAAAGAGACACATCATCAGCATACTGCTCCATCACCGAGACCACCACCTCCTCCTCCGTCCCAGAGATGAAGAGACACGTCATCAGCATACTGCTCCATCACCGAGACCGCCACCTCCTCCTCCGTCCCAGAGATGAAGAGACACGTCTCAGCATACGCTCCATCACCGAGATGAAGAGACACGTCATCAGCATACTGCTCCATCACCGAGACCACCTCCTCCTCCATCCCAGAGATGAAGAGACACGTCATCAGCATACTGCTCCATCACCGAGACCACCTCCTCCTCCGTCCCAGAGATGAAAAGAGACACATCATCAGCATACTGCTCCATCACCGAGACCACCTCCTCCTCCGTCCCAGAGATGAAGAGACACTTCATCAGCATACTGCTCCATCACCGAGACCACCTCCTCCTCCGTCCCAGAGATGAAGAGACACGTCATCAGCATACTGCTCCATCACCGAGACCACCTCCTCCTCCATCCCAGAGATGAAAAGAGACACGTCATCAGCATACTGCTCCATCACCGAGACCACCTCCTCCTCCGTCCCAGAGATGAAGAGACACTTCATCAGCATACTGCTCCATCACCGAGACCACCACCTCCTCCTCCGTCCCAGAGATGAAGAGACACGTCATCAGCATACTGCTCCATCACCGAGACCACCTCCTCCTCCGTCCCAGAGATGAAGAGACACTTCATCAGCATACTGCTCCCTCACCGAGACCACCTCCTCCTCCATCCCAGAGATGAAGAGACACGTCATCAGCATACTGCTCCATCACCGAGACCACCTCCTCCTCCGTCCCAGAGATGAAAAGAGACACATCATCAGCATACTGCTCCAACACCGAGACCACCTCCTCCTCCTCCGTCCCAGAGATGAAGAGACACGTCATCAGCATACTGCTCCATCACCGAGACCACCTCCTCCTCTATCCCAGAGATGAAAAGAGACACATCATCAGCATACTGCTCCATCACCGAGACCACCACCTCCTCCTCCGTCCCAGAGATGAAGAGACACATCATCAGCATACTGCTCCATCACCGAGACCACCACCTCCTCCTCCGTCCCAGAGATGAAGAGAGACACGTCATCAGCATACTGTTCCATCACCGAGACCACCTCCTCCTCCATCCCAGAGATGAAGAGACACTTCATCAGCATACTGCTCCATCACCGAGACCACCTCCGTCCCAGAGATGAAGAGAGACACGTCATCAGCATACTGCTCCATCACCGAGACCACCTCCTCCTCCATCCCAGAGATGAAAAGACACGTCATCAGCATACTGCTCCATCACCGAGACCACCTCCTCCTCCGTCCCAGAGATGAAGAGACACGTCATCAGCATACTGCTCCATCACCGAGACCACCTCCTCCTCCGTCCCAGAGATGAAGAGACACGTCATCAGCATACTGCTCCATCACCGAGACCACCTCCTCCTCCGTCCCAGAGATGAAGAGAGACACGTCATCAGCATACTGCTCCATCACCGAGACCACCTCCTCCTCCGTCCCAGAGATGAAGAGACACATCATCAGCATACTGCTCCATCACCGAGACCACCTCCTGCTCCAGTCCCATCAGCATGAACAAGAGACACGTCATCAGCATACTGCTCCCTCACCGAGACCACCTCCTCCTCCGTCCCAGAGATGAAAAGAGACACGTCATCAGCATACTGCTCCATCACCGAGACCACCTCCTCCTCCATCCCAGAGATGAAAAAAGAGACACATCATCAGCATACTGCTCCATCACCGAGATGAAGAGACACGTCATCAGCATACTGCTCCATCACCGAGACCACCTCCTCCTCCATCCCAGAGATGAAAAGAGACACATCATCAGCATACTGCTCCATCACCGAGACCACCACCTCCTCCTCCGTCCCAGAGATGAAGAGACACATCATCAGCACACCGCTCCATCACCGAGACCACCACCTCCTCCTCCATCCCAGAGATGAAGAGACACATCATCAGCATACTGCTCCATCACCGAGACCACCACCTCCTCCTCCGTCCCAGAGATGAAGAGACACATCATCAGCATACTGCTCCATCACCGAGACCACCTCCTCCTCCGTCCCAGAGATGAAGAGACACATCATCAGCATACTGCTCCATCACCGAGACCACCACCTCCTCCTCCTCCATCCCAGAGATGAAGAGACACGTCATCAGCATACTGCTCCATCACCGAGACCACCTCCTCCTCCGTCCCAGAGATGAAGAGAGACACGTCATCAGCATACTGCTCCATCACCGAGACCACCTCCTCCTCCATCCCAGAGATGAAGAGACACGTCATCAGCATACTGCTCCATCACCGAGACCTCCTCCTCCTCCATCCCAGAGATGAAGAGACACGTCATCAGCATACTGCTCCATCACCGAGACCACCTCCTCCTCCGTCCCAGAGATGAAGAGACACGTCATCAGCATACTGCTCCATCACCGAGACCACCTCCTCCTCCATCCCAGAGATGAAGAGACACGTCATCAGCATACTGCTCCATCACCGAGACCACCTCCTCCTCCGTCCCAGAGATGAAGAGACACGTCATCAGCATACTGCTCCCTCACCGAGACCACCTCCTCCCCCGTCCCAGAGATGAAAAGAGACACATCATCAGCATACTGCTCCATCACCGAGACCACAAGAGACACGTCATCAGCATACTGCTCCATCACCGAGACCACCTCCTCCTCCTCCGTCCCAGAGATGAAGAGACACATCATCAGCATACTGCTCCATCACCGAGACCACCACCTCCTCCTCCATCCCAGAGATGAAAAAAGAGACACATCATCAGCATACTGCTCCATCACCGAGTTGAAGAGACACGTCATCAGCATACTGCTCCATCACCGAGACCACCTCCTCCTCCATCCCAGAGATGAAAAGAGACACGTCATCAGCATACTGCTCCATCACCGAGACCACCTCCTCCTCCGTCCCAGAGATGAAAAGAGACACATCATCAGCATACTGCTCCATCACCGAGACCACCTCCTCCTCCATCCCAGAGATGAAAAGAGACACATCATCAGCATACTGCTCCATCACCGAGACCACCTCCTCCTCCATCCCAGAGATGAAAAAAGAGACACGTCATCAGCATACTGCTCCATCACCGAGATGAAGAGACACGTCATCAGCATACTGCTCCATCACCGAGACCACCTCCTCCTCCATCCCAGAGATGAAGAGACACATCATCAGCATACTGCTCCATCACCGAGACCACCACCTCCTCCTCCGTCCCAGAGATGAAAAGAGACACTTCATCAGCATACTGCTCCATCACCGAGACCACCTCCTCCTCCGTCCCAGAGATGAAGAGACACGTCATCAGCATACTGCTCCATCACCGAGACCACCTCCTCCTCCGTCCCAGAGATGAAAAGACACGTCATCAGCATACTGCTCCATCACCGAGACCACCTCCTCCTCCATCCCAGAGATGAAGAGAGACACGTCATCAGCATACTGCTCCATCACCGAGACCACCTCCTCCTCCGTCCCAGAGATGAAAAGAGACACTTCATCAGCATACTGCTCCATCACCGTGACCACCTCCTCCTCCGTCCCAGAGATGAAGAGACACGTCATCAGCATACTGCTCCATCACCGAGACCACCTCCTCCTCCATCCCAGAGATGAAAAGAGACACGTCATCAGCATACTGCTCCATCACCGAGACCACCTCCTCCTCCGTCCCAGAGATGAAGAGAGACACGTCATCAGCATACTGCTCCATCACCGAGACCACCTCCTCCTCCATCCCAGAGATGAAAAGAGACACGTCATCAGCATACTGCTCCATCACCGAGACCACCTCCTCCTCCATCCCAGAGATGAAAAGAGACACGTCATCAGCATACTGCTCCATCACCGAGACCACCTCCTCCTCCATCCCAGAGATGAAAAGAGACACTTCATCAGCATACTGCTCCATCACCGAGACCACCTCCTCCGTCCCAGAGATGAAAAGAGACACTTCATCAGCATACTGCTCCATCACCGAGACCACCTCCTCCTCCTCCGTCCCAGAGATGAAGAGACACGTCATCAGCATACTGCTCCATCACCGAGACCACCTCCTCCTCCGTCCCAGAGATGAAAAGAGACACTTCATCAGCATACTGCTCCATCACCGTGACCACCTCCTCCTCCGTCCCAGAGATGAAGAGACACATCATCAGCATACTGCTCCATCACCGAGACCACCTCCTCCTCCTCCATCCCAGAGATGAAGAGAGACACGTCATCAGCATACTGCTCCATCACCGAGACCACCACCTCCTCCGTCCCAGAGATGAAAAGAGACACATCATCAGCATACTGCTCCATCACCGAGACCACCTCCTCCTCCTCCGTCCCAGAGATGAAAAGAGACACGTCATCAGCACACTGCTCCATCACCGAGACCACCTCCTCCTCCATCCCAGAGATGAAAAGAGACACAGATAGAAGAGGACTCAAAGGACACCCGACGCACCCCGGAGCCGACCTGAAAGGGCCATGCTCACATCGATCAGAGTGTAAGCTCCTCTGGTGCAGAGTATATAGTATACAGATATAGGACATATTAGTACCGCGTTTCCCCAAAAGTAAGTCCGGGTCTTATATTCATTTTGGCAACAAAAGACACAGTAGGGCTTATTTTTGTGGAATGTCTTCTCTCCCCTCCCCCAGTGTGAACCGAGTTAAAATGCTTGTAAAATCCTCTATTACAGTATTATATATAATGTACAACGCGAGCGTCTATGTAATTGTGCCAAATACCGTCCTATAGAGCCGGGACCCGCAGAGGAATGGAATGTACAAAATGATAATCGTCTTATGTGTATTCAGGTTCCTATGCAACTCCTTCCTTATTATATAGTACAACAGCTCAGCTCTGGGACCAAGAAAGATGGCGTCTACCCCGACTACCCCCGACTACCCCCGACTATCCCCAACTATCCTCGACTACCCCCGACTATCCCCGACTACCCCCGACTATCCCGACTATCCCCGACTACCCCCGACTATCCCCGACTACCCCCGACTATCCCCGACTACCCCCAACTATCCTCGACTACCCCCGACTAACCCCGACTACCCCCAACTACCCCCAACTACCCCGACTATCCCCAACTACCCCCGACTACCCCCAACTATCCCCGACTACCCCCGACTATCCCCAACTATCCCCAACTATCCCCAACTACCCCAACTATCCCCAACTACCCCCAACTACCCCGACTATCCCAGACTACCCCCGACTACCCCCGACTATCCCCAACTAATTCCCACGACTAGCCCCGGACTAGCCCCGACTAGCCCCGACTACCCCGCATTGGAAGAATGAGGAAGTAAAGAGGAGAACCAGCTTCAACCCTAATAAGATTATACTGACCCACATTTCCCCGACCGCCCTGCCATATACAGAGATGAACCCAACTAAATTACAGAGTAATGAGGTATAAAACATCAGCACCACCCTGCAATATACAAAGATGAACAGAGGCCGGCATTTCACCACTTCAGAGGCGGGGCATTTCACCACTTCAGAGGCGGGGCATTTCACCACTTCAGAGGCGGGGCATTTCACCACTTCAGAGGCGGGGCATTTCACCACTTCAGAGGCCGGCATTTCACCACTTCAGAGGCCGGCATTTCACCACTTCAGAGGCCGGCATTTCACCACTTCAGAGGCGGGGCATTTCACCACTTCACAGGCCGGCATTTCACCACTTCACAGGCCGGGCATTTCACCACTTCACAGGCCGGCATTTCACCACTTCACAGGCCGGCATTTCACCACTTCACAGGCCGGCATTTACACAGAGGGGTGGCATTTCACCCATTTCACCACTTCACAGGCCGGCATTTCACCACTTCACAGGCCGGCATTTCACCACGGGGCATTTCACCACTTCACAGGCCGGGGCATTCTTCACAGGCGGGGCATTTCACCACTTCACAGGCGGGGCATTTCACCACTTCACAGGCCGGCATTTCACCACTTCACAGGCGGGGCATTTCACCACTTCACAGGCCGGCATTTCACCACTTTCACAGGCGGGGCATTTCACCACTTCACAGGCGGGGCATTTCACCACTTCAGAGGCCGGCATTTCACCACTTCACAGGCCGGCATTCACCACACACTTCACCACTTCAAGGCGGGGCATTTCACCACTTCACAGGCGGCATTTCACCACTTCACAGGCGGGGCATTTCACCACTTCACAGGCGGGGCATTTCACCACTTCACAGGCGGGGGCATTTCACCACTTCACATGGCGGGGGCATTTCACCACTTCACTTCAGGAGGCCGGCATTTCACCACTTCAGGAGGCGGGCATTTCACCACTTCACAGGCGGGGCATTTCACCACTTCACAGGCGGGGCATTTCACCACTTCACAGGCGGGGCATTTCACCACTTCAGGAGGCCGGCATTTCACCACTTCAGGAGGCCGGCATTTCACCACTTCAGGAGGCCGGCATTTCACCACTTCAGGAGGCCGGCATTTCACCACTTCAGAGGCCGGCATTTCACCACTTCACAGGCCGGCATTTCACCACTTCAGGAGGCCGGCATTTCACCACTTCACAGGCCGGCATTTCACCACTTCACAGGCCGGCATTTCACCACTTCAGAGGCCGGCATTTCACCACTTCATAATTAGAAGTAGCAGAAATCCAACCTTAAACATCGATTGTAATTCTTATCCATTATAAAGGGGGCAGAGATCCCAGGCTGGGAGAAGAGGATGAGAGCAGCGAGAGGGTCCTGTACCCAACGTATACACAGCCAGAACGAGGAGCCCCCCATGGCCCCCACTACATCTCTAGAAGGTACTCTGTGGTATCCGGCACTAGAAGATCCTTCAACTCACTGGAATCCACTGACACCAACGAGGAATAATTCCTCCCACCAACGAAGGCCGAAGTGACGCCATGTTTGGGGGGGGGGGTGAAGGCCGAAGTGACGCCATGTTTGGGGGGGGTGAAGGCCAAAGCGACGCCGTGTTTGGGGGGGGTGAAGGTGGAAGTGACGCCGTGTTTGGGGGGGGGTGAAGGCGGAAGTGACGCCATGTTTGGGGGGGGTGAAGGCGGAAGTGACGCCATGTTTGGGGGGGGGTGAAGGCGGAAGTGACGCCATGTTTGGGGGGGGGTGAAGGCGGAAATGACGCCATGTTTGGGGGGGGTGAAGGTGGAAGTGACACCGTGTTTGGGGGGGGTGAAGGCGGAAGTGACGCCGTGTTTGGGGGGGTGAAGGCGGAAGTGACGCCATGTTTGGGGGGGTGAAGGTGGAAGTGACGCCATGTTTGGGGGGGGTGAAGGCGGAAGTGACGCCGTGTTTGGGGGGGGTGAAGGCGGAAGTGACGCCGTGTTTGGGGGGGGTGAAGGCGGAAGTGACGCCGTGTTTGGGGGGGGTGAAGGCGGAAGTGACGCCGTGTTTGGGGGGGGGTGAAGGTGGAAGTGACGCCGTGTTTGGGGGGGGGGTGAAGGTGGAAGTGACGCCATGTTTGGGGGGGTGAAGGCCGAAGTGACGTCATGTTTGGGGGGGTGAAGGTGGAAGTGACGCCATGTTTGGGGGGGTGAAGGCGGAAGTGACGCCGTGTTTGGGGGGGGGGGTGAAGGTGGAAGTGACGCCATGTTTGGGGGGGGTGAAGGCGGAAGTGACGCCATGTTTGGGGGGGGGGTGAAGGCGGAAGTGACGCCATGTTTGGGGGGGGGTGAAGGCGGAAGTGACGCCATGTTTGGGGGGGGGGGGTGAAGTTTGGGGGGGTGAAGGCGGAAGTGACGCCATGTTTGGGGGGGGTGAAGGCGGAAGTGACGCCATGTTTGGGGGGGTGAAGGTGGAAGTGACGCCGTGTTTGGGGGGGTGAAGGTGGAAGTGACGCCATGTTTGGGGGGGGTGAAGGCGGAAGTGACGCCATGTTTGGGGGGGTGAAGGTGGAAGTGACGCCGTGTTTGGGGGGGTGAAGGTGGAAGTGACGCCGTGTTTGGGGGGGTGAAGGGGAAGTGACGCCATGTTTGGGGGGGGTGAAGGCCAAAGTGACGCCGTGTTTGGGGGGGGGTGAAGGTGGAAGTGACGCCGTGTTTGGGGGGGGTGAAGGCGGAAGTGACGCCATGTTTGGGGGGGGGTGAAGGCGGAAGTGACGCCATGTTTGGGGGGGGGGTGAAGGCGGAAGTGACGCCATGTTTGGGGGGGGGTGAAGGCGGAAGTGACGCCGTGTTTGGGGGGGGTGAAGGCGGAAGTGACGCCGTGTTTGGGGGGGTGAAGGTGGAAGTGACGCCGTGTTTGGGGGGGGTGAAGGTGGAAGTGACGCCATGTTTGGGGGGGGTGAAGGAGAAGTGACGCCATGTTTGGGGGGGGTGAAGGGGGAAGTGACGCCATGTTTGGGGGGGTGAAGGTGGAAGTGACGCCGTGTTTGGGGGGGTGAAGGTGGAAGTGACGCCATGTTTGGGGGGGGGGGTGAAGGTGGAAGTGACGCCATGTTTGGGGGGGTGAAGGAGGAAGTGACGCCGTGTTTGGGGGGGGTGAAGGTGGAAGTGACGCCGTGTTTGGGGGGGGGTGAAGGTGGAAGTGACGCCATGTTTGGGGGGGTGAAGGTGGAAGTGACGCCGTGTTTGGGGGGGGTGAAGGTGGAAGTGACGCCATGTTTGGGGGGGGGTGAAGGCGGAAGTGACGCCATGTTTGGGGGGGTGAAGGTGGAAGTGACGCCGTGTTTGGGGGGGTGAAGGTGGAAGTGACGCCGTGTTTGGGGGGGTGAAGGTGGAAGTGACGCCATGTTTGGGGGGGTGAAGGCGGAAGTGACGCCATGTTTGGGGGGGTGAAGGCGGAAGTGACGCCATGTTTGGGGGGGGTGAAGGCGGAAGTTGTTTGGGGGGGTGAAGGTGGAAGTGACGCCGTGTTTGGGGGGGTGAAGGTGGAAGTGACGCCATGTTTGGGGGGGGTGAAGGTGGAAGTGACGCCATGTTTGGGGGGGGTGGGTGGAAGTGACGCCATGTTTGGGGGGGGTGAAGGTGGAAGTGACGCCATGTTTGGGGGGGTGAAGGCGGAAGTGACGCCATGTTTGGGGGGGGGTGAAGGCGGAAGTGACGCCATGTTTGGGGGGGTGAAGGAGGAAGTGACGCCGTGTTTGGGGGGGTGAAGGCGGAAGTGACGCCGTGTTTGGGGGGGTGAAGGTGGAAGTGACGCCGTGTTTGGGGGGGTGAAGGTGGAAGTGACGCCATGTTTGGGGGGGTGAAGGCGGAAGTGACGCCGTGTTTGGGGGGGGGTGAAGGTGGAAGTGACGCCGTGTTTGGGGGGGGTGAAGGCGGAAGTGACGCCATGTTTGGGGGGGGTGAAGGCGGAAGTGACGCCATGTTTGGGGGGGGTGAAGGCGGAAGTGACGCCATGTTTGGGGGGGGGGGGGTGAAGGCGGAAATGACGCCATGTTTGGGGGGGTGAAGGCGGAAGTGACGCCGTGTTTGGGGGGGTGAAGGCGGAAGTGACGCCGTGTTTGGGGGGGGTGAAGGTGGAAGTGACGCCATGTTTGGGGGGGGTGAAGGAGGAAGTGACGCCGTGTTTGGGGGGGGTGAAGGCGGAAGTGACGCCATGTTTGGGGGGGTGAAGGCCGAAGTGACGCCATGTTTGGGGGGGTGAAGGCGGAAGTGACGCCGTGTTTGGGGGGGTGAAGGTGGAAGTGACGCCGTGTTTGGGGGGGTGAAGGTGGAAGTGACGCCATGTTTGGGGGGGTGAAGGCGGAAGTGACGTCATGTTTGGGGGGGTGAAGGGGGAAGTGACGCCATGTTTGGGGGGGTGAAGGCGGAAGTGACGCCGTGTTTGGGGGGGGTGAAGGTGGAAGTGACGCCATGTTTGGGGGGGTGAAGGAGGAAGTGACGCCATGTTTGGGGGGGGGGGGTGAAGGCGGAAGTGACGCCATGTTTGGGGGGGGGTGAAGGCGGAAGTGACGCCATGTTTTGGGGGGGTGAAGGTGGAAGTGACGCCATGTTTGGGGGGGTGAAGGTGGAAGTGACGCCATGTTTGGGGGGGTGAAGGTGGAAGTGACGCCATGTTTGGGGGGTGAAGGTGGAAGTGACGCCATGTTTGGGGGGTGAAGGTGGAAGTGACGCCATGTTTGGGGGGGGTGAAGGTGGAAGTGACGCCATGTTTGGGGGGTGAAGGTGGAAGTGACGCCATGTTTGGGGGGGGTGAAGGTGGAAGTGACGCCATGTTTGGGGGGGTGAAGGTGGAAGTGACGCCATGTTTTGGGGGGGGGGGGGTGAAGGTGGAAGTGACGCCATGTTTGGGGGGGGTGAAGGCGGAAGTGACGCCATGTTTGGGGGAGTGAAGGTGGAAGTGACGCCATGTTTGGGGGGGTGAAGGCGGAAGTGACGCCATGCCAATCCGCCCTCCACCAAATGATTTGGACCAGTGCACAAAGCACATGGATGAGCGAGTTTGGGGTGGAGGAACGTGACTGGCCTGCACAGAGTCCTGACTTAAACCCGATAGAACACCTTTGGGATAAATTAGAGCGGAGACTGAGAGCCAGGCCTTCTCATCCAACATCAGTGCCTGACCTCACAAATGCACTTCTGGAAGAACGGTGAGACATTCCCACAGACACCCTCCTAAACCTTGTGGACGGCCTTCCCAGAAGAGGTGAAGCTGCAAAGGGCCAACTCAGTATTGACCCCTCCGGACTAAGACTGGGGGGTCACTAGAGGTCATGTGTGTGTAAAGGGAGGGGACCGATATATATATATATATATATACAGGGAGTGTCGGGTCCATATACACAATTTATATACAGAGATCCCCCTTCCTCTCACCCTTCTTCCTGATCCTCCTCCGCCATCACTGCTCACCGGAAGTGACGTCCACAACACTCCGCCCCCTCACAGCTGATCAGAATTTCACAAACGTTAAAAGGAAGTGACGTCAGTACGGCGTCCCGTCACCCGGGCAACCAGAGAGACCGGAAGTGCTCGCCGAGTGGAGCGGAGAAGTGAGCGTTGTGTGTCCGCAACCCGCCGGGTGAGTGAGAAAAAACCCGTCCCCTCCCCCCTCCCCCCTCCAGGGTCCATGTGAGGCCTCCAAGAACACCCCTATGTCACCCCCATACACCGTCTCCCAGTACACCGATATGTGACTCCTCCCTCCCTGTGGGAGGAGCTATCCTTCATCCCTGGATAACGCCCCCAGCATGGCTCCTCCTTCCTTCCATGCTCTCCCCTCCCCCAATGATGTCACTTCCTGTCTGGGCTCAGCTAAAGAGGAAGGCTGACAGAAGCTGAACCATCAGGAATGTCTTCTATCATTTCACCTGCAGGGGGCGCCACCAGGAGGGCAATTCTCATCCACTTCCCCATCCCTGACGACTCCCACTTCCACCATCCCTGACCCCTCCCACTTCCACCATCCCTGACCCCCTCCCCCTTCCACCATCCCTGACCCCTCCCACCATCCCTGACCCCTCCCACTTCCACCATCCCTGACGACTCCCACTTCCACCATCCCTGACGACTCCCACTTCCACCATCCCTGACGACTCCCACTTCCACCATCCCTGACCCCTCCCACTTCCACCATCCCTGACCCCTCCCACTTCCACCATCCCTGACCCCTCCCACTTCCACCATCCCTGACCCCTCCCACTTCCACCATCCCTGACCCCGCCCACTTCCACCATCCCTGACCCCTCCCACTTCCACCTTCCCTGACCCCTCCCACTTCCACCATCCCTGACAACTCCCACTTCCACCATCCCTGACGACTCCCACTTCCACCATCCCTGACAACTCCCACTTCCACCATCCCTGACGACTCCCACTTCCACCATCCCTGGCCCCTCCCACTTCCATCCCTGACGACTCCCACTTCCACCATCCCTGACGACTCCCACTTCCACCATCCCTGACCCTCCCACTTCCACCATCCCTCACCCCTCCCCCTCCCACCATCCCTGACCCCTCCCACTTCCACCATCCCCTGACACTCCCACTTCCACCATCCCTGACCCCTCCCACTTCCACCATCCCTGACCCCTCCCACTTCCACCATCCCTGACCCCTCCCCCTCCCTCCCACCATCCTGACGACTCCCACTTCCACCATCCCTGACGACTCCCACTTCCACCATCCCTGACCCCTCCCACTTCCCCACCATCCCTGACGACTCCCACTTCCACCATCCCTGACGACTCCCACTTCCACCGTTTACCTCGCCTCCTTACACCATCCCTGGCTCCTCCCCTTCCACCGTTTACCTCGCCTCCCCTTACACCATCCCTGACCCCTCCCACTTCCACCTGTCCCTGACCCCTCCCACTTCCACCATCCCTGACCCCTTCCCCACTTCCTCCCATCCCATCCCCTCCCACTTCCCACCATCCCTGACCCCTCCCACTATTCCACCATCCCCTGACCCCTCCCATCCCTGGCCCCTTTCCCACCATCCCTGACAACTTCCACCATCCCTGACTCTCCCACTTCCACCATTCCATGACCTGACACCTCCCACTTCCCACCCCCTGACTCCTCCCACTCCCACGTTCCACCATCCCTGACGACTCCCACTTCCACCATCCCTGACGACTTCCCACTTCCACCTCCCGGAAACCCAGCACCATCCCTGACAACTCCTCCCACTTCCACCATCCCGTGTCGACCCCTCTCCACTGTCCACACATCCCTGACGACTCCCCTCCACCTTCCACCCATCCACTCCACCTCCTTCCCCTACCACCATCCCTGACCCCTCCCCACTTCCCACTCCTCCCATCCCTGACTCCCTGCCCCCACTTCCACTGCTCATCCCTCCACACATCACTGATCCTCCCACGTTCCACCATCCTGACCTCCACTTACCCACTCCCATCCACCATCCCTGACTCACCCGACTCTTCCACCTTCCACCATCATCCCTGACCACTCCACTTCCACCATCCCTGACGACTGCCACCTTCTCCACCATCCCTGATCCCTGACTCCCACTTCCCATCCTTGACACCTCCCACTTCCATCCCCATCCCTGACTGACACCCCTTCCTGACCGTCTTACCTCCTCCACCATCCCTGAATCCTCCCACTTCCACCATCCCCTCCACTACCCATCCCTGAAATTCTCCACACTTCCTGATTCCTCCCATTCCCACCGTTCATCTCCTTCCGCATGCCCTGACCTCCTTCCACCATCCACCCATCCTCATCCTTCCTGACTCCTCCACTGCCCCATCCCTGACTCCTCCCACTTCCCACCGTCCATCCACCCTTCCCTGACTCCTCCACTAGCCCCGTCCCTGCCTTATTCCACATCCCTGACTCCTCCCAACCTGCCCCGCCTCCTTCCCACCATCCCTGCTCCACCATCCCTGACCCCT
Source organism: Lithobates sylvaticus (assembly GCA_028564925.1). Lineage (NCBI taxonomy): Eukaryota > Metazoa > Chordata > Amphibia > Anura > Ranidae > Lithobates > Lithobates sylvaticus. The sequence goes on from CM053031.1 coordinate 285,507,255, forward strand.
CCCACTTTCCACCATCCCTGACTCTCCCCCATCCCTGACTCCTCCCACTTCCACCGGTACCACGTCCCGTCGTTTCTTAACATCCTGACTCCTCCCACTTTCCCATCCCTGGCTCCTCCCACTTCCACCCCGCCTCCTTCCACCATCCCTGACTTCCCACTTCCTCCCTCTTCCCACCTTCCTGACTGACTCCCACTTCCTGACTCCATCCCACTTCCACCGTTCACCCCTCCTCCTTCCTCCTTCCCGTTTGCACCCTCTGACTCTCCTCCCGTCCGTTTCACCACCATCCCTGACCCACTTCCTCCATCCACCGCCCACTACCCCATCCCTGACTACTCCCACTTCACCATCCCTGACTCCTCCCACTTCCACCGTTCATCCCGCCTCCTTCCCATCCCTGACCTTCCATCTCCTGACGACTCCCACTTCTGATAGCTCCCCCCATCCTATCCCTGGATCTGCCCACTTCCACATCTCATCCCTGACGTCCTCCCTCTACCTTCATCCCTGACTCCTCCGCAACTGCACCTTCCTGACTCCTACACCACCATCGTTTACCTCGCCTCTTTACACCATCCCTGACGACTCCCACTTCCACCGTTTACCTCGCCTCCTTACACCATCCCTGGCTCCTCCCACTTCCACCGTTCACCCCGCCTCCTTCCCCATCCCTGACTCCTTCCACCATCCACCCCTCATCCTTCAACCATCCCTGACTCCTCCCACTGCCCCATCCCTGACTCCTCCCACTGCCCCATCCCTGACTCCTCCCACTGCCCCATCCCTGACTCCTCCCACTGCCCCATCCCTGGCTCCTCCCACTCCCACTTCCCCCCACTGCACCATCCCTGACTCCTCCCACTTCCACCATCCACCTCCCACTACTTCCACCATTCATGACTCCTCCCACTTCCACCCCGCCTCCTTCCACCATCCCTGACTCCTTTCACTGTCCACCCCGCCTCCTTCCACCATCCCTGGCTCCTCCCACTTCCACCATTCACCCCGCCTCCTTCCACCATCCCTGGCTCCTCCCACTTCCACCATTCACCCCGCCTCCTTCCACCATCCCTGACTCCTCCCACTTCCACCGTCCACGTCGCCTCCTTCTACCATCCCTGACTCCTCCCACTTCCACCATCCCTGACTCCTCCCACTTCCACCGTCCACCCTGCCTCCTTCCACCATCCCTGGCTCCTCCCACTTCCACTGTTCACCCCGCCTCCTTCCCCATCCCTGACTCCTCCCTCTTCCACCTTCCCTGACTCCTTCCACCATCCACCCCTCATCCTTCAACCATCCCTGACTCCTCCCACTTCCACCATCCCTGACCCCTCCCACTTCCACCATCCCTGACCCCTCCTCCTTCCACCATCCCTGACCCTCCTCCTTCCACCACCATCCCTGCTCGTCCTCTTCCACATTCCACCCTTCCACCTCACCTTCCACCATCCCTGACGACTCCCACTTCCACCATCCCTGACGACCCACTTCCACCATCCTGACGACTCCCACTTCCACCGTTTACCTCGCCTCCTTACACCATCCCTGGCTCCTCCCACTTCCACCGTTCACCGCATCTTCCCCACCCTGACCTCCTTCCCATCCCTGACTCCTTCCACCATCCACCCCTCATCCTTCAACCATCCTGATCCTCCTCCGACTCCCATCCTGCTCCTCCCACTTCCCTACTGCACTCTCCATGACTCCTCCCACTACTTCCACCATTCCTGACTCCTCCCACTTCCACCCCGCCTCCACTTCCACCATCCCTGGCTCCTCCCACTTCACCATTCACCCCGCCTCCTTCCACCATCCCTGGCTCCTCCCACTTCCACCATTCACCCCGCCTCCTTCCACCATCCCTGACTCCTCCCACTTCCACCGTCCACGTCGCCTCCTTCCACCATCCCTGACTCCTCCCACTTCCATCATCCCTGACTCCTCCCACTTCCACCGTCCACCCTGCCTCCTTCCACCATCCCTGGCTCCTCCCACTTCCACTGTCCACCCCGCCTCCTTCCACCATCCCTGGCTCCTCCCACTTCCACCATTCACCCCGCCTCCTTCCCCATCCCTGACTCCTCCCTCTTCCACCTTCCCTGACTCCTTCCACCATCCAACCCTCATCCTTCAACCATCCCTGACTCCTCCCACTGCGCCATCCCTGACTCCTCCCACTTCCCCCACTGCGCCATCCCTGACTCCTCCCACTTCCACCGTTCACCCCCTCCTCCTTCCACCATCCCTGACTCTTCCCACTTCCACCATCCCTGACTCCTCCCACTTCCACCGTTCACCCCCTCCTCCTTCCACCATCCCTGACTCTTCCCACTACCCCATCCCTGACTCCTTCCAATTCCACCGTTCATCCCGCCTCCTTCCGTATCCCTGACTCTTCCTCCTTCCACCATCCACCCTCCTCCTCCCACTTCCCTGACTCCTCCCACTTCCACCTCCCACTACCCCATCCCTGACTACTCCCACTGCACCATCCCTGACTCCTCCCAATTCCACCGTTCATCCCGCCTCCTTCCGCATCCCTGACTCTTCCTCCTTCCACCATCCACCCCTCCTCCTTCCACCATCCCTGACTCCTCCCACTTCCACCATCCACCTCCCACTACCCCATCCCTGACTACTCCCACTTCCACCGTCCACCCCGCCTCCTTCCACCATCCCTGACTCCTCCCACTTCCACTTCCACCACCCACTACTTCCACCATCCCTGACTCCTCCCACTTCCACCGTCCACCCCGCCTTCTTCCACCATCCCTGGCTCCTCACACTTCCACCGTTTACCCCGCCTCCTTCCACCATCCCTGGCTCCTCCCAGTTCCACCGTCCACCCCGCCTCCTTCCACCATCCCTGACTCCTCCCACTTCCACCCCGCCTCCTTCCACCATCCCTGACTCCTCCCACTTCCACCCCACCTCCTTCCACCATCCCTGACTCCTCCCACTTCCACCCAGCCTCCTTCCACCATCCCTGGCCCCTCCCACTTTCACCGTTCACCCCGCCTCCTTCCACCATCCCTGGCTCCTTCCACTTCCACCATTCACCCCGCCTCCTTCCACCATCCCTGGCTCCTCCCACTTCCACCGTCCACCCCGCCTCCTTCCACCGTCCACCCCGCCTCCTTCCACCGTCCACCCCACCTCCTTCCACCATCCCTGGCTCCTCCCACTTCCACCATCCACCCCGACTCCTCCCACTTCCCCCCACTGTACCATCCCTGACTCCTCCCACTTCCACCATCCACCTCCCACTACTTCCATCATCCCTGACTCCTCCCACTTCCACCGTCCACCCCGCCTCCTTCCCCATCCCTGACTCCTTCCACCGTCCACCCCCCTCCTTCCACCATCCCTGACTCCTCACACTTCCACCGTTTACCCCCCTCCTTCCACCATCCCTGACTCCTCCCACTTCCACCGCCCACCCCGCCTCCTTCCCCATCCCTGACTCCTTCCACCGTCCACCCCCCTCCTTCCACCATCCCTGACTCCTCCCACTTCCACCGTCCACCCCGCCTCCTTCCACCATCCCTGGCTCCTCCCACTTCCACTGTTCACCCTGCCTCCTTCCACCATCCCTGGCTCCTCCCACTTCCACGATCCACTTCCACCTTCCCTGACTCCTTCCACCATCCACCCCTCCTCCTTCAACCATCCCTGACTCCTCCCACTGCCCCATCCCTGACTCCCCCCCACTGCACCATCCCTGACTCCTCCCACTTCCACCGTTCACCCCTCCTCCTTCCACCATCCCTGACTCTTCCCACTTCCACCATCCACCTCCCACTGCACCATCCCTGACTCCTCCCACTTCCACCGTTCACCCCGCCTACTTCCAACATCCAGGACTCCTCCCACTTCCACCGTTTACCCCGCCTACTTCCACTATCCAGGACTCCTCCCACTTCCACCGTTCACCCCGCCTCCTTCCCCATCCCTGACTCTTCCCACTTCCACCATCCACCTCCCACTACCCCATCCCTGACTACTCCCACTGCACCATCCCTGACTCCTCCCACTTCCACCGTTCATCCCGCCTCCTTCCCCATCCCTGACTCTTCCCACTTCCACCATCCACCATCCCTGACTCCTCCCACTACTCCATCCCTGACTACTCCCACTGCACCATCCCTGACTCCTCCCACTTCCACCGTTCACCCTGCCTACTTCCACCATCCCTGACTCCTCCCACTTCCACCGTCCACCCCGCCCCATAGCTTCTATATGTAGACATTACACCCATCAGAGGGCGCTGTGTACATGGGGGCCCGATTCAGTCTGCACCAGAGGCCATAACTCCTTCAGTGAGGGAAAAATAATTATTTGATCGGCTGATTTTGTAGGTTTTTCCCCACTGACAAAGAATCGATCCGTCTATAATTTTATTGGTCGTTTTTTTATAACAATGAGAGACAAAATAACAACAACAAAAGTTATAAATTGATTTGAAATTGAATGGGTGAAATAAGTATGTGAACCCCGATCAATCAGTATGATATCTGTCTCCCAGGTGTCCTCTATACAGGAAAAGAGCTGAGATTAGGAGCACTCTTCTCTCTCCTCTTCTCTCCTCTTCTCTCGTCTTCTTCTCTCTCCTCGTCTCTCTTTCTCTCTCTCTCCTCTTCTCTCTCCTCTTCTCTCTCTTCTCTCTCTATCTTCTCTTCTCCTCTTCTCTCTCCTCTTCTCTCTCTCTTCTCTCTCTTCTCTTCTCTCTCCTCTTCTCTCTATCTTCTCTCTCCTCTTCTCTCTCCTCTTCTCTATCTCCTCTTCTCTCTTTCTCTTCTTCTTCTTCTCTTCTCTCTTCCTCTCCTTCTTCTCTCTTCTCTCTTCTTCTCTCTCTCTTCTTCTCTCTCCTCTTCTTCTCTCATCTTCTTCTCCTCTCTCCTCTTCTTCTTTCTTTTTTCCTCTTCTCTTCTCTCTCCTCTTTCTTCTCTCTCCTCTTCTCTCTCCTCTTCTCTCTCCTCTTCTCTCTCCTCTTCTCTCACTCCTCTTCTCTCTCCTCTCTCTCTCTCTTCCTTGTCTTCTTCTTCTCTCTCTTCTTCTTCCCTCTCCTCTTCTTCTCTCTCTTCTTTTCCTCTCCTCTTCTTCTCTCTCCTCTTCTTCTTCTTCTCTCTTCTTCTTCTCTCTCTCTCTTCTCTTGTCTCTCCTCTTCTCTCTCTCTCTCCTTGTCTTCTCTCTCCTCTCTCTCTCCTCTTCTCCTCGTCTTCTTCTCTCTCTCTCTTCCTCGTCTTCTTCTTCTCTCTTCATCTTCTCTCTTCTTCTTCTTTCTTCTTCTTCTTCTTCCTCTCTTCTTCTCTCTTCTTCTTCTCTCTCTTTCTTCTTCTCTTTCTCTCCTAAAAGGAGTGCTCCTAATCTCAGCTTGTTTCCTGTATAAAAGTCTCCTGTCCACAGAATCAGATTCCAATCTCTCCCCCATGGGGAAGACCAAAGATCTGTCCATGGATGTCGGGGAGAAGATTGGAGACCTGCACAAGGCTGGAATGGGCTACAAGACCATCGCCAAGCAGCTTGGTGAGAGGTGACAACAGTTGGTGGATTATTCACACAAAATAACGATCGATCTCCCTCGGTCTGGGGCTCCATACAAGATCTCACCTGGTGGAGGTTCAATGATGATGAGAATGGTGAGGAATCAGAACTACACGGGAGAATCTTGTCACTGATCTCAGCTGGGACCAGAGTCACCAAGAAAACAATCGGTAACACACTACACCGCGATCGACTGAAATCCTGCAGCCCCCGCAAGGTCCTCCCTGATCAGGAAATCACATGTACAGGTCCGTCTGAAGATCACTAATGCACACCATCCCCCACCGTCATACATGGAGGACCTATGACCCCAAGACCACCATCCCCACCGTCATACATGGAGGACCTATGACCCCAAGACCACCCCCATCCCCCACCGTCATACATGGAGGACCTATGACCCCAAGAACACCATCCCCCACCGTCATACATGGAGGACCTATGACCCCAAGAACACCATCCCCCACCGTCATACATGGAGGACCTATGACCCCAAGATCACCATCCCCCACCGTCATACATGGAGGACCTATGACCCCAAGAACACCATCCCCCACCGTTATACATGGAGGACCTATGAACCCCAAGAACACCATCCCCCACCGTCATACATGGAGGTCCTATGACCCCAAGAACACCATCCCCCACCGTCATACATGGAGGTCCTATGACCCCCAAGAACACCATCCCCCACCGTCATACATGGAGGTCCTATGACGCCAAGAACACCATCCCCCACCGTTCTACATGGAGGTCCTATGACCCCAAGAACACCACCCCCACCGGCATACATGGAGGTCCTATGACCCCAAGGACAGCATCCCCCACCGTCATACATGGAGGGACCCCCATGACCCCCAAGAACACCTTCCCCCACCGTCATACATGGAGGTCCTATGACCCCCAAGAACACCATCCCCCACCGTCATACATGGAGGTCCTATGACCCCAAGAACACCATACCCCCCACCGTCATACATGGAGGTCCTATGACCCCAAGAACACCATCCCCCACCGTCATACATGGAGGTCCTATGACCCCAAGACACCATCCCCCCACCGTCATACATGGAGGTCCTATGACCCCAAGAACACCATCCCCCACCGTCATACATGGAGGTCCTATGACCCCAAGAACTCCATCCCCCACCGTCATACATGGAGGTCCTATGACCCCCAAGAACACCATCCCCCACCGTCATACATGGAGGTCCTATGACCCCAAGAACACCATCCCCCACCGTCATACATGGAGGTCCTATGACCCCAAGAACACCATCCCCACCGTCATACATGGAGGTCCTATGACCCCAAGAACACCATCCCCCACCGTCATACATGGAGGTCCTATGACCCCCAAGAACACCATCCCCCACCGTCATACATGGAGGTCCTATGACCCCCAGGAACACCATCCCCCACCGTCATACATGGAGGTGGAGACATTCTGCTTTGGGGGAGTTTCTGCTAAGCGGACAGGACAACTTCACCTTATCAAAGGGACGATGGGCGGGGCCATGTACCATCAAATCTTGCCTTTCTGGATATTTTTGTTATTTTCTTACTGTTATAATAAACCGACCAATAAAATTATAGACGATCGTTTCTTTGTCACAAAGTCAGCAGCCGATCAAATGCTTTTTTCCCCTCACTTTGTATATAAAGACAATACAACCATCAGAGGGCGCTGTGTACAGAGGGGCCCTCAGTCAGCACCAGGGCCCCATAGCTTCTATATAAAGACAATACAACCATCGGGGGGCGCTGTGTACAGAGGGCCCCATAGCTTCTATATAAAGACACTACAACCATCGGGGGGCGCTGTGTATTGAGGACCCCATAGCTTCTATATAAAGACACTACAACCATCGGGGGGCGCTGTGTATTGGGGGCCCCATAGCTTCTATATAAAGACAATACAACCATCGGGGGGCGCTGTGTACAGAGGGCCCCATAGATTCTATATAAAGACACTACAACCATCGGGGGGCGCTGTGTATTGGGGGCCCCATAGCTTCTATATAAAGACACTACAACCATCGGGGGGCGCTGTGTACAGAGGGCCCCATAGCTTCTATATAAGGACACTACAACCATCGGGGGGCGCTGTGTATTGGGGGGCCCCATAGATTCTATATAAAGACACTACAACCATCGGGGGACGCTGTGTATTGGGGGCCCCATAGCTTCTATATAAAGACACTACAACCATCAGGGGGCGCTGTGTATTGAGGGCCCCATAGCTTCTATATAAAGACACTACAACCATCGGGGGCGCTGTGTATTGAGGGCCCCCTAGCTTCTATATAAAGACAATACAACCATCGGGGGGCGCTGTGTATTGGGGGCCCCGTAGCTTCTATATAAAGACACTACAACCATCGGGGGGCGCTGTGTATTGAGGGCCCCGTATCTTCTATATAAAGACACTACAACCATCGGGGGGCGCTGTGTATTGTGGGCCCTGTAGCTTCTATATAAAGACACTACAACCATCGGGGGGCGCTGTGTATTGAGGGCCCCATAGCTTCTATATAAAGACACTACAACCATCGGGGGCGCTGTGTATTGAGGGCCCCATAGCTTCTATATAAAGACACTACAACCATCGGGGGGCGCTGTGTATTGGGGGCCCCATAGCTTCTATATAAAGACACTACAACCATCGGGGGGCGCTGTGTATTGGGGGCCCCATAGCTTCTATATAAAGACACTACAACCATCGGGGGGCGCTGTGTATTGTGGGCCCCGTAGCTTCTATATAAAGACACTACAACCATCGGGGGGCGCTGTGTACAGAGGGCCCCGTAGCTTCTATATAAAGACACTACAACCATCGGGGGGCGCTGTGTATTGAGGGCCCCGTAGCTTCTATATAAAGACACTACAACCATCGGGGGGCGCTGTGTATTGAGGGCCCCGTAGCTTCTATATAAAGACACTACAACCATCGGGGGCGCTGTGTATTGGGGGCCCCATAGCTTCTATATAAAGACACTACAACCATCGGGGGGCGCTGTGTATTGAGGGCCCCGTAGCTTCTATATAAAGACACTACAACCATCGGGGGGCGCTGTGTATTGGGGGCCCCGTAGCTTCTATATAAAGACACTACAACCATCGGGGGGCGCTGTGTATTGAGGGCCCCATAGCTTCTATATAAAGACACTACAACCATCGGGGGGCGCTGTGTACAGAGGGCCCCATAGCTTCTATATAAGGACACTACAACCATCGGGGGGCGCTGTGTATTGAGGGCCCCGTAGCTTCTATATAAAGACACTACAACCATCGGGGGGCGCTGTGTATTGAGGGCCCCGTAGCTTCTATATAAAGACACTACAACCATCGGGGGGCGCTGTGTATTGGGGGCCCCATAGCTTCTATATAAAGACACTACAACCATCGGGGGGCGCTGTGTATTGAGGGCCCCATAGCTTCTATATAAAGACACTACAACCATCGGGGGGCGCTGTGTATTGGGGGCCCCATAGCTTCTATATAAAGACACTACAACCATCGGGGGGCGCTGTGTATTGGGGGCCCCATAGCTTCTATATAAAGACACTACAACCATCGGGGGGCGCTGTGTATTGGGGGCCCCATAGCTTCTATATAAAGACAATACAACCATCGGGGGGCGCTGTGTATTGAGGGCCCCATAGCTTCTATATAAGGACAATACAACCATCGGGGGGCGCTGTGTACAGAGGGCCCCATAGCTTCTATATAAAGACACTACAACCATCGGGGGGCGCTGTGTATTGGGGGCCCCATAGCTTCTATATAAAGACAATACAACCATCGGGGGGCGCTGTGTATTGAGGGCCCCATAGCTTCTATATAAGGACAATACAACCATCGGGGGGCGCTGTGTACAGAGGGCCCCATAGCTTCTATATAAAGACACTACAACCATCGGGGGGCGCTGTGTATTGGGGGCCCCATAGCTTCTATATAAAGACACTACAACCATCGGGGGGCGCTGTGTATTGAGGGCCCCATAGCTTCTATATAAAGACACTACAACCATCGGGGGGCGCTGTGTATTGGGGGCCCCATAGCTTCTATATAAAGACACTACAACCATCGGGGGGCGCTGTGTATTGAGGGCCCTATAGCTTCTATATAAAGACACTACAACCATCGGGGGGCGCTGTGTATTGGGGGCCCCATAGCTTCTATATAAAGACAATACAACCATCGGGGGGCGCTGTGTACAGAGGGCCCCATAGCTTCTATATAAAGACACTACAACCATCGGGGGGCGCTGTGTATTGGGGGCCCCATAGCTTCTATATAAAGACACTACAACCATCGGGGGGCGCTGTGTATTGAGGGCCCCATAGCTTCTATATAAAGACACTACAACCATCGGGGGGCGCTGTGTATTGGGGGCCCCATAGCTTCTATATAAAGACACTACAACCATCGGGGGGCGCTGTGTATTGGGGGCCCCATAGCTTCTATATAAAGACACTACAACCATCGGGGGGCGCTGTGTATTGAGGGCCCCATAGCTTCTATATAAAGACACTACAACCATCGGGGGGCGCTGTGTATTGGGGGCCCCATAGCTTCTATATAAAGACACTACAACCATCGGGGGGCGCTGTGTATTGGGGGCCCCATAGCTTCTATATAAAGACAATACAACCATCGGGGGGCGCTGTGTATTGGGGGCCCCATAGCTTCTATATAAAGACAATACAACCATCGGGGGGCGCTGTGTATTGAGGGCCCCATAGATTCTATATAAAGACACTACAACCATCGGGGGGCGCTGTGTATTGAGGGCCCCATAGCTTCTATATAAAGACACTACAACCATCGGGGGGCGCTGTGTATTGAGGGCCCCATAGCTTCTATATAAAGACACTACAACCATCGGGGGGCGCTGTGTATTGAGGGCCCCGTAGATTCTATATAAAGACACTACAACCATCGGGGGGCGCTGTGTATTGAGGGCCCCATAGCTTCTATATAAAGACACTACAACCATCGGGGGGCGCTGTGTATTGGGGGCCCCATAGATTCTATATAAAGACACTACAACCATCGGGGGGGCGCTGTGTATTGAGGGCCCCATAGCTTCTATATAAAGACACTACAACCATCGGGGGCGCTGTGTATTGGGGGCCCCATAGCTTCTATATAAAGACACTACAACCATCGGGGGGCGCTGTGTATTGAGGGCCCCATAGCTTCTATATAAAGACACTACAACCATCGGGGGCGCTGTGTATTGAGGGCCCCATAGCTTCTATATAAAGACACTACAACCATCGGGGGGCGCTGTGTATTGGGGGCCCCATAGATTCTATATAAAGACACTACAACCATCGGGGGGCGCTGTGTATTGAGGGCCCCATAGCTTCTATATAAAGACACTACAACCATCGGGGGGGCGCTGTGTATTGAGGGCCCCATAGATTCTATATAAAGACACTACAACCATCGGGGGGCGCTGTGTATTGAGGGCCCTATAGCTTCTATATAAAGACACTACAACCATCGGGGGGCGCTGTGTATTGAGGGCCCCATAGATTCTATATAAAGACACTACAACCATCGGAGGGCGCTGTGTATTGAGGGCCCCATAGCTTCTATATAAAGACACTACAACCATCGGGGTGCGCTGTGTATTGGGGGCCCCATAGATTCTATATAAAGACACTACAACCATCGGGGGCGCTGTGTATTGAGGGCCCCATAGCTTCTATATAAAGACACTACAACCATCGGGGGGCGCTGTGTATTGGGGGCCCCATAGATTCTATATAAAGACACTACAACCATCGGGGGGCGCTGTGTATTGAGGGCCCCATAGCTTCTATATAAAGACACTACAACCATCGGGGGGCGCTGTGTACAGAGGGCCCCATAGCTTCTATATAAAGACACTACAACCATCGGGGGGCGCTGTGTATTGTGGGCCCCATAGCTTCTATATAAAGACACTACAACCATCGGGGGCGCTGTGTATTGAGGGCCCCATAACTTCTATATAAAGACACTACAACCATCGGGGGGCGCTGTGTATTGAGGGCCCCATAGCTTCTATATAAAGACACTACAACCATCGGGGGGCGCTGTGTATTGAGGGCCCCATAGCTTCTATATAAAGACACTACAACCATCGGGGGGCGCTGTGTATTGGGGGCCCCATAGCTTCTATATAAAGACACTACAACCATCGGGGGGGCGCTGTGTATTGAGGGCCCCATAGCTTCTATATAAAGACACTACAACCATCGGGGGGCGCTGTGTATTGGGGGCCCCATAGATTCTATATAAAGACACTACAACCATCGGGGGGCGCTGTGTATTGAGGGCCCCATAGCTTCTATATAAAGACACTACAACCATCGGGGGGCGCTGTGTATTGAGGGCCCCATAGATTCTATATAAAGACACTACAACCATCGGGGGGCGCTGTGTATTGAGGGCCCCATAGCTTCTATATAAAGACACTACAACCATCGGGGGGCGCTGTGTATTGGGGGCCCCATAGCTTCTATATAAAGACACTACAACCATCGGGGGGCGCTGTGTATTGGGGGCCCCATAGCTTCTATATAAAGACACTACAACCATCGGGGGGCGCTGTGTATTGTCCGTATTGCTCAGTGTTTGTGTTTTGCTGTATTTCAGGATGGAGAAGTATCACGTCTTGGATCTGATTGGAGAAGGATCATTCGGGAGAGTTTATAAGGGGCGGAGACGTCACAGCGGAGAGGTGACCCCATATCCTTCTATTCCTATATCTTATCAGAGGTGTCAGAGTACTGCCCCTCCCCCATTACTATTATAGTGTACCTGGTCTGGGGGGAGGGGCACGCGGGTATCTTGTATATCTCTCCCCTCTTCCTCCATACAGGGATGTACTCTTGATAGGAATCCTCTTACTCTCTTGCTGCGGTGAGACTTCTGCTTCCTCCCTGATGGTTGATGTATGCCATCACTGCCATTACTCTGGTGTTGTTGGATTTCCAAGGTTGCAGGACAATCAAATCACCCAACGGTCCAGGATGCTGATTGGGAGACGAGATTCCTCGGTCACCCGAGTCTCCTGCACTGACAAGGTGTCCAGGACTCCCCCCCCCCCCCCCCCCCATCCCCCATCCTTCCTTTGGTTCTTCAGTGAGACTTTCCTAAGCAGAATTTCTGAGTCCCGAAGCCACGAAGCCAAGGACAAGCCGGTCTGTATTATAGGCATTGGAGGGACCGAGCCGAGGACAAGCCGGTCTGTATGATGGGCATTGGAGGGACCGAGCCGAGGACAAGCCAGTCTGTATTATAGGCATTGGAGGGACCGAGCCGAGGACAAGCCGGTCTGTATTATAGGCATTGGAGGGACCGAGCCGAGGACAAGCCGGTCTGTATTATAGGCATTGGAGGGACCGAGCCGAGGACAAGCCGGTCTGTATTATAGGCATTGGAGGGACCGAGCCGAGGACAAGCCGGTCTGTATTATAGGCATTGGAGGGACCGAGCCGAGGACAAGCCGGTCTGTATTATAGGCATTGGAGGGACCGAGCCGAGGACAAGCCGGTCTGTATTATAGGCATTGGAGGGACCGAGCCGAGGACAAGCCGGTCTGTATTATAGGCATTGGAGGGACCGAGCCGAGGACAAGCCGGTCTGTATTATAGGCATTGGAGGGGACCGAGCCGAGGACAAGCCGGTCTGTATTATAGGCATTGGAGGGACCGAGCCGAGGACAAGCCGGTCTGTATTATAGGCATTGGAGGGACCGAGCCGAGGACAAGCCGGTCTGTATTATAGGCATTGGAGGGACCGAGCCGAGGACAAGCCGGTCTGTATTATAGGCATTGGAGGGACCGAGCCGAGGACAAGCCGGTCTGTATTATAGGCATTGGAGGGACCGAGCCGAGGACAAGCCGGTCTGTATTATAGGCATTGGAGGGACCGAGCCGAGGACAAGCCGGTCTGTATTATAGGCATTGGAGGGACCGAGCCGAGGACAAGCCGGTCTGTATTATAGGCATTGGAGGGACCGAGCCGAGGACAAGCCGGTCTGTATTATAGGCATTGGAGGGACCGAGCCGAGGACAAGCAGGTCTGTATTATAGGCATTGGAGGGACCGAGCCGAGGACAAGCAGGTCTGTATTATAGGCATTGGAGGGACCGAGCCGAGGACAAGCATGTCTGTATTATAGGCATTGGAGGGACCGAGCCGAGGACAAGCCGGTCTGTATTATAGGCATTGGAGGGACCGAGCCGAGGACAAGCCGGTCTGTATTATAGGCATTGGAGGGACCGAGCCGAGGACAAGCCGGTCTGTATTATAGGCATTGGAGGGACCGAGCCGAGGACAAGCCGGTCTGTATTATAGGCATTGGAGGGACCGAGCCGAGGACAAGCCGGTCTGTATTATAGGCATTGGAGGGACCGAGCCGAGGACAAGCATGTCTGTATTATAGGCATTGGAGGGACCGAGCCGAGGACAAGCAGGTCTGTATTATAGGCATTGGAGGGACCGAGCCGAGGACAAGCATGTCTGTATTATAGGCATTGGAGGGACCGAGCCGAGGACAAGCCGGTCTGTATTATAGGCATTGGAGGGACCGAGCCGAGGACAAGCATGTCTGGAGCCGGGAGAATCGCTCTGTATGATGGGCATTGGAGGGTAACTGAGTGATTGGAACCCCAGAACTCTTCCAGAAACAGCGCGGGGCGACTCCCCGACTGACGAGTCCAAGGCTTGGAGAGGAGACTTTGGCGTCTTTCTCCTCCCCGGTAAGATTTGAGGACGATCGGTCGTCGTAACACAATTGACGTCTGAAAATCAAAGTGTGTGTACCGCCTCTGGGGCCTCTGGGGCCTTTGGGGCCCTAAGATCACAGATTGGGCAGATGCCCCTTCGGAGTTGGGAACTGTAAACTAGTTGGAGTAGAACCCATTTAACTGCCACAGACAGCGGTGTAAGAACGCTCCAGAAGACCCGCTAAGCTGTCCAATGACAAAGGCGGGTTGGAAGTAATAAAACTGGGAGGGGCTTGGAGAAAAATTATAGCTTTTATTCCCTGGAAACCGCTGAGTTTTCCCCAATTTGAGCCCTAGGATCTTTCTGCTGGGGGGGGGGGGGGGTATCCTGGGCAGCTCTGAAAGGAAGATGTCCCTTGAAGGGAATGAGGGGATTCTTATGTGCAGTATATGAAGACTGACAGGAGGCCCACCTGGGAAACGGGGCTGGAGACCTCCAGTAACCCATCCTCAGGCTAGGGGGCGTGGCTGCCTATTTTCAGGGGGCATGACTAGGCCTTGGGTACCCCATGAACCCGACTAGTAAAAGTAGAATCAGGTGGCCAAAAGAGAGGAGGTCACTGTAGGTGTCAGCAGAGGCGAGGAAAGTTCCACATGTCACTTGCAATCAGGAACAGTAGTGGGAGGGGCTTCATCAACAATGCATGGTAAAAAAAAAGGGGGGGGACCATGCGTGCATAACTCCCGCCCACCCAGCAGATACTACCTTGGCATCAACCCTTCTATACTAAAACTGATGGAAGTTAATTAAGACGCCCAAAATTCCTAATAATGAGGTCACTCCTGGTGCTCGGCCAGCACAGCCGAAGGTGACCCTTCTGAGACGGGGTCACGCGGGCCTCCTGGCGGTGAGTCTGTAGAGACGGGGTCACACGGGCCTCCTGGCGGTGAGTCTGTAGAGACGGGGTCACACGGGCCTCCTGGAGGTGAGTCTGTAGAGACGGGGTCACACGGGCCTCCTGGAGGTGAGTCTGTAGAGACGGGGTCACACGGGCCTCCTGGAGGTGAGTCTGTAGAGACGGGGTCACACGGGCCTCCTGGAGGTGAGTCTGTAGAGACGGGGTCACACGGGCCTCCTGACGGTGAGTCTGTGGAGACGGGGTCACACGGGCCTCCTGGCGGTGAGTCTGTAGAGACGGGGTCACACGGGCCTCCTGGCGGTGAGTCTGTAGAGACGGGGTCACACGGGCCTCCTGGCGGTGAGTCTGTAGAGACGGGTCACACGGGCCTCCTGGAGGTGAGTCTGTAGAGACGGGGTCACACGGGCCTCCTGGAGGTGAGTCTGTAGAGACGGGGTCACACGGGCCTCCTGGAGGTGAGTCTGTAGAGACGGGGTCACACGGGCCTCCTGGCGGTGAGTCTGTAGAGACGGGGTCACACGGGCCTCCTGGCGGTGAGTCTGTAGAGACGGGGTCACACGGCCTCCTGGCGGTGAGTCTGTAGAGACGGGTCACACGGGCCTCCTGGCGGTGATTCTGTAGAGACGGGGTCACACGGGCCTCCTGGAGGTGAGTCTGTAGAGACGGGGTCACACGGGCCTCCTGGAGGTGAGTCTGTAGAGACGGGGTCACACGGGCCTCCTGGCGGTGAGTCTGTAGAGACGGGGTCACACGGGCCTCCTGGAGGTGAGTCTGTAGAGACGGGGTCACACGGGCCTCCTGTAGGTGAGTCTGTAGAGACGGGGTCACACGGGCCTCCTGGCGGTGAGTCTGTAGAGACGGGGTCACACGGGCCTCCTGGCGGTGAGTCTGTAGAGACGGGGTCACACGGGCCTCCCGGCGGTGAGTCTGTAGAGACTGGGTCACACGGGCCTCCTGGCGGTGAGTCTGTAGAGACGGGGTCACACGGGCCTCCTGGCGGTGAGTCTGTAGAGACGGGGTCACACGGGCCTCCTGGCGGTGAGTCTGTAGAGACGGGGTCACACGGGCCTCCTGGAGGTGAGTCTGTAGAGACGGGGTCACACGGGCCTCCTGGAGGTGAGTCTGTAGAGACGGGGTCACACGGGCCTCCTGGAGGTGAGTCTGTAGAGACGGGGTCACACGGGCCTCCTGGCGGTGAGTCTGTAGAGACGGGGTCACACGGGCCTCCTGGCGGTGAGTCTGTAGAGACGGGGTCACACGGGCCTCCTGGCGGTGAGTCTGTAGAGACGGGGTCACCCGGGCCTCCTGGCGGTGAGTCTGTAGAGACGGGGTCACACGGGCCTCCTGGCGGTGAGTCTGTAGAGACGGGGTCACACGGGCCTCCTGGAGGTGAGTCTGTAGAGACGGGGGCCTCCTGGCGGTGAGTCTGTAGAGACGGGGTCACACGGGCCTCCTGGCGGTGAGTCTGTAGAGACGGGGTCACACGGGCCTCCTGGCGGTGAGTCTGTAGAGACGGGGTCACACCGGGCCTCCTGGCGGTGAGTCTGTAGAGACGGGGTCACACGGGCCTCCTGGCGGTGAGTCTGTATAGACGGGGTCACACGGGCCTCCTGGCGGTGAGTCTGTAGAGACGGGGTCACACGGGCCTCCTGGCGGTGAGTCTGTAGAGACGGGGTCACACGGGCCTCCTGGCGGTGAGTCTGTAGAGACGGGGTCACACGGGCCTCCTGGCGGTGAGTCTGTAGAGACGGGGTCACACGGGCCTCCTGGCGGTGAGTCTGTAGAGACGGGGTCACACGGGCCTCCTGTCGGTGAGTCTGTAGAGACGGGGTCACCCCGGCCTCCTGGCGGTGAGTCTGTAGAGACGGGGTCACACGGGCCTCCTGGCGGTGAGTCTGTAGAGACGGGGTCACACGGGCCTCCTGGCGGTGAGTCTGTAGAGACGGGGGTCACACGGGCCTCCTGGCGGTGAGTCTGTAGAGACGGGGTCACACGGGCCTCCTGGCGGTGAGTCTGTAGAGACGGGGTCACACGGGCCTCCTGGTGGTGAGTCTGTAGAGACGGGGTCACACGGGCCTCCTGGTGGTGAGTCTGTAGAGACGGGGTGACACTCCAAGCCCCCATCCTCCAGTCCAGCGGGGTGTGAGTGACCTCCAAGCTGCGGAAGGGCCGATGTGGATGGCGGAATACAGAGGACGGCTCACACAGCAACATAAAAAAATAGCAAAAAATGGTGAACCTTTTCTCTGAAGCACAGAAATGGCGTCTGGGAGTAGGAGGGGTCATATTGGGCCGGCCCACTATTTTGTATCCAATCCTCTTGTAGGTGGCAGTATAACCCACCAGCCTCTGAATTCCTGCGCTCCTCAATAATCAGGAAAGATTAATGTGACGTCTCGGCACGTAAGACAAGCTCCTCCCCCATGACGCTCCGCTCTTCTTCCTCCTCCTCCGCCATCTCCATGACGCTCTTCTTCCTCCTCAGGTTGTGGCCCTGAAGTTTATTCCTAAAGTGGGCCGATCAGAGAAAGAGCTCCGAGGTCTGAAGAGAGAGATCCAGATTATGAGAGATTTGTGTCACCCCAACATTGTGCGCATGCTGGACAGCTGTGAGACCGAGCGAGAGGTAAGAGACACCCCAACACTGTGCGCATGCTGGACAGCTGTGAGACCGAGCGAGAGGTAAGAAACACCCCAACACTGTGCGCATGCTGGACAGCTGTGATAGGTGACGTCTGTCCTTCTCTGGTCAGGTGGTGGTTGTGACGGAGTACGCGGAGGGAGAATTGTTCCAGATCTTGGAAGATGATGGAAATCTGTCGGAGGATCTGGTAAGACTCTCTCATTGATCGGTCTGTGAATGATGGCTGAGCTCTCCCGGGTGACGGCTGTCTCTATGTAGGTGCGGGATGTCTCTGCACAGCTGGTGTCTGCTCTCTATTACCTCCATTCTCATCGCATCCTCCACCGAGACATGAAACCTCAGAACATTCTACTGGGGAAGGACGGGACCATCAAACTGTGCGACTTCGGGTGAGTCTGTAATACATGGATAGTGACCCCCCCCCCCATAGGGCCGCTACAATGTAATACAGGGATAGTGCCCCCCCCCCATAGGGCCACTACAATATAATACATGGATAGTGACCCCCCCCCCATAGGACTGCTACAATGTAATACATGGATAGTGACCCCCCCCCCCCATAGGGCCACTACAATATAATACAGGGATAGTGACCCCCCCCCATAGGACTGCTACAATATAATACATGGATAGTGACCCCCCCCCATCAGGCCCCATAGGACTGCTACAATGTAATACATGGATAGTGACCCCCCCCCCCATAGGACTGCTACAATGTAATACATGGATAGTGACCCCCCCCCCATAGGACTGCTACAATGTAATACATGGATAGTGACCCCCCCCATAGGACTGCTACAATGTAATACATGGATATTGACCCCCCCCCCCCATAGGACTGCTACAATGTAATACATGGATATTGACCCCCCCCCATAGGACTGCTACAATGTAATACATGGATATTGACCCCCCCCCCCATAGGGCCACTACAATATAATACATGGATAGTGACCCCCCCCCCCCCCATAGGACTGCTACAATATAATACATGGATAGTGACCCCCCCCCCCCCATAGGACAGCTACAATGTAATACATGGATAGTGACCCCCCCCCCCATAGGACAGCTACAATGTAATACATGGATAGTGACCCCCCCCCTATACAATGTAATACATGAATAGTGACCCCCCCCCCTATAGGACTGCTACAATGTAATACATGGATATTGACCCCCCCCCCCCATAGGACTGCTACAATGTAATACATGGATATTGCCCCCCCCCCCCCCATAGGGCCACTACAATATAATACATGGACCCCCATAGGACTGCTACAATGTAATACATGGATAGTGGCCCCCATAGGGCCGCTACAATGTAATGCATATATATTTCACCTATGGGGTCACTGTGTGTGTGTGTTATAATGTAACCATATTCACATCCTGGTTTAACCACTTGCCACCAGGCCAATTCTCTGCTTTGAATGACACTTTTTTTTTTAATTTATTTTTTCGTGCGATGGGATCACCCTGGGGTGATGTGGGGTGTTTTTATTAGTAAGTGTCACTTTAGTGTATACTGAAAGCTTGCAAATGTCCTTCACTTTTTGTGTGTAGTGATTTTTCCTGGTGTTGAAGGGTTTTTAGGTGCAGCAGTCATAATAAATTGGTCAAGCGCAGTCCAGACTAACATCCACAATAAAAATGATTTTGTATTGGAGGCGCAGTGGTTTGATCTACTTAGCTGACTTAGTTAATCGTTTAGGCATTCCCTGACATTTATAATCTAATTTGAATTGCTCTTCTGAAACAGTTTTTTTTTTTTTTCATGTGACTGGCACAGCACCAATCAGGGCTGGCCAGACAGACTCGCACTATAGAGAGCATACATCAATAATAGAAGCCCCTCCCCTGAGGATCTTTCCCTGCAGATGCCAAAGAAGAGGAAGAAGTCATGTGACCACACACAGCACAGAAATGAGGGACTTATTTCAGGAATTTAAAAAAACTAAATCCAGGGTCATGAGATATGAGGATTTATGTGAAAACTTCTCGGTTTAGTATCACTTCAGAAGTGAAGAAAGGCGAAAGCTGTTTATTTTTTTGCTGTACTTCTCCTGAGGGTCACAGAAAACCCGACCATACCCAAAAACCTAGACTGACAGTTGGCTCCGCCTCTCTACGAGCTGCCGAGATCCTTAACCAGCTGCTCCCGCCTCCTCTGGCACTCCAGTGAGCGCTGGAGGGGCAGAGACAATCCCCACTCTCTACAGACTGAGAACTGGGTGACCAGCGGCGTACATGTGTCAGGGTGTTCTATGTATACCCCCCCCCTATGATCCCGTGTCTTTTCGTTGTACAGGTTTGCCCGGGAGCTGAGTCTGGACACCCTGATGGTGCGCTCCATTAAGGGGACCCCGTTGTACATGTCACCAGAGCTGGTCCTAGAACGTCCATACGACCATCGCTCGGACCTCTGGGCCCTGGGCTGTATCGTCTATGAGTTATTGGTGGGCACCCCTCCCTTCTATACACACAGCATCTTCCAGCTGGTCAGTATCATTACCCAGCAGCCAGTGCGATGGCCAAAGGAGGTCTCAGCGGAACTGAAGGTAAGGCTGTGTGACAAATGAGTGAATCTGGAGTCACTCCGGCGATAATGACCTCCATGTTCTTTTATGATTCCTCCAGGATTTCCTCCAAGGTCTCCTAACAAAGGACCCGGCTCTGCGACTGTCATGGCCGACGCTGCTGAGACACCCATTCATTAAAGACAAAGTGATGGGTGAGAGCTAGATCAATATCCTTATCAGATCCTGAGAGGAGACCTCTGGGGGGGGGGGGGGGGGGGGGCTGTACACACATTTTATACCCCCTTGTTTGTGGGCGGTGCTATGGGTGGGCTGGTACTTTGGGGGTGAGACTGTATGCCCTTAAGGCCTCTTTCACACTGCGGGGGCCTGGGTGTCAGCGGTATAGCCGCGCTGCCCCATTGATTTCAATGGGCAGGAGTATTGTATACACCGCTCCATAGATGCTGCTGGCAGGACCCTTTTTGCGTCTTGCCATCCTGCCAGGGCACCGCTCCAGTGTCCAGCCCTCGGGGCTTTCACATTGGAGGGACAGGAGCTGCTGTTTCAGGGCGCTTTGCAGGTGCTAGTTTTATAAAGTGCCCCAGTGTGAAAGGGGTCCAAGTCTATTTTATTCCCCTACTGATGACTCTTGGCTGGGGGTGGGACTGTATATCACAACTATTTTATACCCCTCCCCTGCAATTGACACCTGTCTGAGGGTGTTGCTTTGGGCAGACAGTACGTTGGGGGTGGGGTCATAGATCTAATGTTACTCCTCTGTGATTTGTCTGTTTTTCCAGTATTGGAGGACGGCACTGCTGGAAGTCCATTCACCTCTCCATTGACTGATGAGCAGCAGCAGCTCCGTGACAGAATGTGTGAGAGCGCCGGGCAGGCCAGCGCACATTCCCGCATCCTGAGCAAAGCAAGACAACGTGTGGCCAAGAGAAAGGAGAGGGAAACCAGGAAACCCGCCACCAACCAGGTGACTCTGCCAAACATTACACCTGATTTTTATGTGTTCCTGCACACCCTCGGTCTGTGCCCTCACTCCAGTGCCACCCTCGGTCTGTGCCCTCACTCCAGCGCCACCCTCGGTCTGTGCCCTCACTCCAGCGCCACCCTCGGTCTGTGCCCTCACTCCAGCGCCACCCTCGGTCTGTGCCCTCACTCCAGCGCCACCCTCGGTCTGTGCCCTCACTCCAGCGCCACCCTCGGTCTGTGCCCTCACTCCACTCTAGCGCCACCCTCGGTCTGTGCCCTCACTCTGCGCCACCCTCGGTCTGTGCCCTCACTCTAGCGCCACCCTCGGTCTGTGCCCTCACTCTAGCGCCACCCTCGGTCTGTGCCCTCACTCTAGCGCCACCCTCGGTCTGTGCCCTCACTCTAGCGCCACCCTCGGTCTGTGCCCTCACTCCAGCGCCACCCTCGGTCTGTGCCCTCACTCCAGCGCCACCCTCGGTCTGTGCCCTCACTCCAGCGCCACCCTCGGTCTGTGCCCTCACTCCAGCGCCACCCTTGGTCTGTGCCCTCACTCCAGCGCCACCCTCGGTCTGTGCCCTCACTCCAGCGCCACCCTCGGTCTGTGCCCTCACTCCAGCGCCACCCTCGGTCTGTGCCCTCACTCTAGCGCCACCCTCACACCAGCTCCAGGGTGATGGGGGCATCTCTGAATCTGTGATTCCTATGATGCTATTTACCATGAAGTCTACTGACCACAAGGTCTATCATGGGACTTCCCTGTATGTGAGTCTTGGGGCTTTCACTCAAGAGATTCCCTGAGGGACAAGTTCCCAGCTTCTTGCAGCTGCATTATCCTGAGCCGGGGTTCTGTACTGTCTCTGGCCTCTCATTGGTTAGGATCTTTGTAAAGGAGTCAAGCTTGTAGTTCCTCTCATATGTTCCCATGTGACTCTCTGTAGGATCTGGATCTCCATGTACTGGAGAAACTGCCATTGGAACCCCTTAGAGACTTTCCTTGTAGCCTCTGCATGGCGACTGTCTGAGCCGGTGGCCTTATCCTGGAAAGAAGCCTTTCTGGATTTGCACCCGACCGAGGAGGTGATGAGATGTACCTTCCTGCAGAAGGCCTGGACATTGTTCTTCTGTCCCTCTGTCCAGCTCTAGTTCACCAAAAATACATTTCCTACCATTGTCTAGATGTTGCTTGGGCTGTGACAGTGTGTACCATTGTCCTAGATGTTGCTTGGGCTGTGACAGTGTGTACCATTGTCCTAGATGTTGCTTGGGCTGTGACAGTGTGTACCATTGTCCTAGATGTTGCTCGAGTCTATCTCTGCTTCTTTCAGGAAGACGGGTTCCTTTGTCATTCTTGATGGAGCCCAGAAGGGTTCTTGACCTTCCCATTCCACAATCTGTATGTGGCTCAGGTGGACCATCATTCAGGCTTATTGTCCGAAGGATCTGTCAGTGCTTCATGGGCTTTTTGACATCAGATTTTGGGGTAAGGTCCTTCAGGCCGTCCCCTAAGACTGCAGGCGGTCCCCATTCCTTTGCGGTGTTGCTGACCTCTCAGTTAAACAGCTTTCTGACATCTTGAATGGTAAAGACTTCAATCGATGAGACAAAAAATAAGGGTGTCTGTAATGTGCTTTGTTAGGAGCCCATTGAGGGACACGGGATGCTCTCCTCTGGTGAATTTCCTCTCAGCAAAGTTTGCTACAAAGTCCTTCTTCTTCTTCTTCTGGAGTTCTTCTTCTGGAGTTCTTCTTCTTCTTCGAGTTCTTCTTCTTCGAGTTCTTCTTCTTCGAGTTCTTCTTCTTCTTCGAGTTCTTCTTCGAGTTCTTCTTCGAGTTCTTCTTCGAGTTCTTCTTCTTCTTCTTCTGGAGATCTTCTTCTTCTTCTTCTGGAGTTCTTCTTCTTCTTCTGGAGTTCTTCTTCTTCTTCTTCTTCTTCTTCTTCTTCTTCTCTTCTTCTTCCTTCTTCTTCTTCTTCTGGAGTTCTTCTTCTTCTGGAGTTCTTCTTCTTCTGGAGTTCTTCTTCTTCTTCTGGAGTTCTTCTTCTGGAGTTCTTCTTCTTCTTCGTCTTCTTCTTCTTCTGGAGTTCTTCTTCTTCTTCTTCTTCTTCTGGAGTTCTTCTTCTTCTTCTTCTTCTTCTGGAGTTCTTCTTCTTCTTCTTCTTCTGGAGTTCTTCTTCTTCTTCTTCTTCTTCTTCTTCTTTCTTCTTCATCTTCTTCTTCTTCTTCTTCTTCTTCTTCTTCTTCTGGAGTTCTTCTTCTTCTTCTGGAGTTCTTCTTCTTCTGGAGTTCTTCTTCTTCTTCTTCTGGAGTTGTTCTTCTTCTTCTTCTTTGTAGTTCTTCTTCTTCTTCTGGAGTTCTTCTTCTTCTTCTTCTTCTTCTGGAGTTCTTCTTCTTCTTCTGGAGTTCTTCTTCTTCTTCTTCCTCTCTTCTTCTTCTTCATTCTTTTCTTCTTCTTCTTCCTTCTTCTTCTTCTTCTTCTTCTTTCTTCTTCTTCTTCTTCTTCTTCTATCTTCTTCTTCTTCTTCTTCTGGAGTTCTTCTTCTTCTTCTTCTGGAGTTCTTCTTCTTCTGGAGTTCTTCTTCTTCTTCTTCTGGAGTTCTTCTTCTTCTTCTTCTTCTGGAGTTCTTCTTCTTCTTCTTCTTCTTCTTCTTCTGGAGTTCTTCTTCTTCTTCTTCTTCTTCTTCTGGAGTTCTTCTTCTTCTTCTTCTTCTTCTTCTTCTTCTTCTTCTTCTGGAGTTCTTCTTCTTCTTCTTCTTACTTTTTCTTCTTCTTCTTCTTCTTCTTCTTCTTCTTCTTCTTCTTCTGGAGTTCTTCTTCTTCTTCTTCTGGAGTTCTTCTTCTTCTTCTTCTGGAGTTCTTCTTCTTCTTCTTCTGGAGTTCTTCTTCTTCTTCTTCTTCTTCTTCTTCTCTTCTCATCTTCTTCTTCTTCTTCTTCTTCTTCTTCTTCTTCTTCTGGAGTTCTTCTTCTTCTTCTTCTGGAGTTCTTCTTCTTCTTCTTCTGAGTTCTTCTTCTTCTTCTTCTTCTTCTTCTGGAGTTCTTCTTCTTCTTCTTCTTCTTCTGGAGTTCTTCTTCTTCTTCTTCTTCTTCTTCTCTTCTTCTTCTTCTTCTTCTTCTTCTGGAGTTCTTCTTCTTCTTCTGGAGTTCTTCTTCTTCTTCTTCTGGAGTTCTTCTTCTTCTTCTTCTGGAGTTCTTCTTCTTCTTCTTCTTCTTCTTCTTCTTTCTTTCTTCTTCTTCTTCTTCTTCTTTCTTCTTCTTCTTCTTCTTCTTCTTCTTCTGGAGTTCTTCTTCTTCTGGAGTTCTTCTTCTTCTTCTTCTTCTTCTTCTTCTTCTTCTTCTTCTTCTGGAGTTCTTCTTCTTCTTCTTCTTCTGGAGTTCTTCTTCTTCTTCTTCTTCTGGAGTTCTTCTTCTTCTTCTTCTTCTTCTTCTGAGTTCTTCTTCTTCTTCTTCTTCTTCTTCTTCTTCTGGAGTTCTTCTTCTTCTTCTTCTTCTTCTTCTTCTGGAGTTCTTCTTCTTCTTCTTCTTCTTCTTCTGGAGTTCTTCTTCTTCTTCTTCTTCTTCTTCTGGAGTTCTTCTTCTTCTTCTTCTTCTTCTTCTGGAGTTCTTCTTCTTCTTCTTCTTCTTCTTCTTCTTCTTCTTCTTCTCTTCTTCTTCTTCTTCTTCTTCTTCTTCTTCTTATCTTCTTCTTCTTCTTCTCTTCTTCTTCTTCTTCTTCTCTTTCTTCTTCTTCATCTTCTTCTTCTTCATCTTCTCTTCTTCTTCTTCTTCTTCTTCTTCTTCTTCTTCTTCTGTCCTTATCTTACAACCATCTCTTGTATGACTGGAGTGTCGGGATAACTCGGGAGCGCCTTCAAATATCTTCCCCCCAAAGCGGAGCTTCTGCTGGGAATGTCTGTGTCTGGATCCTCTTCATGTCGAACTCTAGTAATAAAATAATGACAATTCACAGGCAGAATCCAGATATTCCTGCTGTAGGTTCCCTTTCCCCAATAGATATATTCCTGATGGCTCCCCGGCCATGTGACCTCTGCTGGGCGGCCCCCCCCCCGGCCATGTGACCTCTGCTGGGCGCCCCCCCCCGGCCATGTGACCTCTGCTGGGCGGCCCCCCCCCGGCCATGTGACCTCTGCTGGGCGGCCCCCCCCGGCCATGTGACCTCTGCTGGGCGGCCCCCCCCCCCCGGCCATGTGACCTCTGCTGGGCGGCCCCCCCCCCCCGGCCATGTGACCTCTGCTGGGCGGCCCCCCCCCGGCCATGTGACCTCTGCTGGGCGGCCCCCCCCCCCCCGGCCATGTGACCTCTGCTGGGCGCCCCCCCCCGGCCATGTGACCTCTGCTGGAACGCCCCCCCCCCGGCCATGTGACCTCTGCTGGCCCCCCCCCCCGGCCATGTGACCTCTGTTAGAGCGCCCCCCCGGCCATGTGACCTCTGCTGGGCGCCCCCCCCCGGCCATGTGACCTCTGCTAGAGCGCCCCCCCGGCCATGTGACCTCTGCTAGACGGCCCCCCGGCCATGTGACCTCTGCTGGACGGCCCCCCCCCCCCCCCGGCCATGTGACCTCTGCTGGAGCGCCCCCCCCCCCCCCCCGGCCATGTGACCTCTGCTGGGCGGCTCTCAGGCCCAGCGTTTGCAGCTTCAACTCTTCTGGGAAGGCCGTCCACAAGGTTTAGGAGGGTGTCGATGGGAATATTCTTCCAGAAGAGCATTTGTGAGGTCAGGCACTGATGTTGGACGAGAAGGCCTGGCTCACAGTCTCCACTCTAATTCATCCCAAAGGTGTTTTATCGGGTTGAGGTCAGGATTCTGTGCAGGCCAGTCAAGTTGCTCCACCCCAAACTCGCTCATCCATGTCTTTATGGACCTTGCTTTGTGCACTGGTGGGCAGTCATATTTGAACAGATAGGGGCCGTCCCCAAACTCCTCCCACAAATTGGGGAGCCTAAAATAGTCACCAGGAGATCCCTCCCCCACTTCAGACTTTATCGGTTGTCTTGTCTGAATTGAAATAGATTTGGTTAGAGTTCTTCTCCACTATAACCGTATCCATCACTTCTCCATCCGCGTCTACCCTAGAGACCAGCTCTACCCAATATCTCCATCCCGATACCAGCTCCATCACTTCTCCATCCGCGTCTTCCCTAGAGACCAGCTCTACCCAATATCTCCATCCCGATACCAGCTCCATCACTTCTCCATCGAGACCAGCTCTACCCAATATCTCCATCCCGATACCAGCTCCATCACTTCTCCATCCGCGTCTTCCCTAGAGACCAGCTCTACCCAATATCTCAGCTCCATCACTTCTTCATCCGCGTCTTCCCTAGAGACCAGCTCTACCCAATATCTCCATCCCGATACCAGCTCCATCACTTCTCCATCCACGTCTTCCCTAGAGACCAGCTCTACCCAATATCTCCATCCCGATACCAGCTCCATCACTTCTCCATCCACGTCTTCACTAGAGACCACAGGACCAGACCCACCCTGTATCTCCACCCAGCTCCATCACTTCTCCATCCACGTCTTCACTAGAGACCACAGGACCAGACCCACCCTGTATCTTCACCCAGCTCCATCACTTCTCCATCCACGTCTTCACTAGAGACCACAGGACCAGACCCACCCTGTATCTCCACCCAGCTCCATCACTTCTCCATCCGTGTCTTCACTAGAGACCACAGGACCAGACCCACCCTGTATCTCCACCCAGCTCCATCACTTCTCCATCCACGTCTTCACTAGAGACCATAGGACCAGACCCACCCTGTATCTCACCCAGCTCCATCACTTCTCCATCCACGTCTTCACTAGAGACCACAGGACCAGACCCACCCTGTATCTCTACCCAGCTCCATCACTTCTCCATCCACGTCTTCACTAGAGACCATAGGACCAGACCCACCCTGTATCTCTACCCAGCTCCATCACTTCTCCATCCACGTCTTCACTAGAGACCACAGGACCAGACCCACCCTGTATCTTCACCCAGCTCCATCACTTCTCCATCCACGTCTTCACTAGAGACCACAGGACCAGACCCACCCTGTATCTCTACCCAGCTCCACCACTTCTCCATCCACGTCTTCACTAGAGACCATAGGACCAGACCCACCCTGTATCTTCACCCAGCTCCATCACTTCTCCATCCACGTCTTCACTAGAGACCATAGGACCAGACCCACCCTGTATCTTCACCCAGCTCCATCACTTCTCCATCCACGTCTTCACTAGAGACCACAGGACCAGACCCACCCTGTATCTCTACCCAGCTCCATCACTTCTCCATCCACGTCTTCACTAGAGACCACAGGACCAGACCCACCCTGTATCTCACCCAGCTCCATCACTTCTCCATCCACTCTTCACTAGAGACCACAGGACCAGACCCACCCTGTATCTCCACCCAGCTCCATCACTTCTCCATCCACGTCTTCACTAGAGACCACAGGACCAGACCCACCCTGTATCTCCACCCAGCTCCATCACTTCTCCATCCGTGTCTTCCCTAGAGACCACAGGACCAGACCCACCCTGTATCTCTTCCCAGCTCCATCACTTCTCCATCCACGTCTTCACTAGAGACCACAGGACCAGACCCACCCTGTATCTCCACCCAGCTCCATCACTTCTCCATCCACGTCTTCACTAGAGACCACAGGACCAGACCCACCCTGTATCTCACCCAGCTCCATCACTTCTCCATCCACGTCTTCACTAGAGACCACAGGACCAGACCCACCCTGTATCTCTACCCAGCTCCATCACTTCTCCATCCACGTCTTCACTAGAGACCACAGGACCAGACCCACCCTGTATCTCTACCCAGCTCCATCACTTCTCCATCCACGTCTTCACTAGAGACCATAGGACCAGACCCACCCTGTATCTTCACCCAGCTCCATCACTTCTCCATCCACGTCTTCACTAGAGACCACAGGACCAGACCCACCCTGTATCTCCACCCAGCTCCATCACTTCTCCATCCACGTCTTCCCTAGAGACCACAGGACCAGACCCACCCTGTATCTCTACCCAGCTCCATCACTTCTCCATCCAGGTCTTCACTAGAGACCACAGGACCAGACCCACCCTGTATCTCTACCCAGCTCCATCACTTCTCCATCCAGGTCTTCACTAGAGACCACAGGACCAGACCCACCCTGTATCTCTACCCAGCTCCATCACTTCTCCATCCACGTCTTCACTAGAGACCACAGGACCAGACCCACCCTGTATCTCTACCCAGCTCCATCACTTCTCCATCCAGGTCTTCCCTAGAGACCACAGGACCAGACCCACCCTGTATCTCTACCCAGCTCCATCACTTCTCCATCCACGTCTTCACTAGAGACCATAGGACCAGACCCACCCTGTATCTTCACCCAGCTCCATCACTTCTCTATCCGCGTCTTCACTAGAGACCACAGGACCAGACCCACCCTGTATCTCTACCCAGCTCCATCACTTCTCCATCCAGGTCTTCACTAGAGACCATAGGACCAGACCCACCCTGTATCTCCACCCAGCTCCATCACTTCTCCATCCACGTCTTCCCTAGAGACCACAGGACCAGACCCACCCTGTATCTCTACCCAGCTCCATCACTTCTCCATCCACGTCTTCACTAGAGACCACAGGACCAGACCCACCCTGTATCTCCACCCAGCTCCATCACTTCTCCATCACTTCTCCACCCACGTCACCGTACACACATCCCGGATTGTCACTTGCTGTGTCAGGACTCAGGCAGCTGATAGTCAGGCAGCAGAGAGATGATGTCATCTCTCTGCTGCCTGCACAGTGAGGGGGAACAGCACTGCAGGGATGCAGGGGGGGCACCGGGCAGTGAGAAGCCATCTCTCTGCTCCCCCGCCCGCCAGCTCCCTGATTGGCCACCCGCGGATCGCCTGATACCAGCTCCGTCACTTCTCCATATGAGACCACCTTCACACCCTGCATGCCCCCACACTGTTTCCTCCTCCTCCACCCCCCATTATCTCCCTGGATCTTTGTGGTTTTGTTGTAGAGAGAAGCAGCACGTGGTGTCGGTGAGGAGTCGGGGGTTGGGCACACAGGAGTTGGGAGTCTCTCGGCGGTGGCTCGGTAAGTTCTCGGCTCTCTGTGGATGAGAATTGTCTGTGTTGTGGTGTGGACGCCTTTTCTGTATTCTCCTTCGTGATGTGTCAGGGGGAACCCCATATCTCAGGACTACGAGAAGGAATTTGGCCGGGACAAGAGGAAAACGCACAGCATTGAGGTGGTTCACCTGGAGAACGAGGTAGGAGGGGCCTGTATACATGGAGTGTGGTCGGTGGGCTCTCTGTACATGTAATGGTGGAGACATTGTGTCTGTATACAGGACAGCGACGATGAATGGTCCGCACTACTGGAGGCTACTGACCCGTCTGTGGCCCAGCTGAGTACCCCCTTCCTTCTCCTCCAAGACCCCAACTTCAGGAAGAAAGTCCATGGCCGGCTACGGGACTGCCATCCTCCGGTCAGTGTATTCCCCGACTCTGACCCTTCATTACCCACAATGCCCCTGTAATATTACCCACAATGCCCCTGTACTATGACCCCACATTACCCACAATGCCCCTGTACTCTGACCCTTCATTACCCACAATGCCTCTGTACTCTGACCCCACATTACCCACAATGCCTCTGTAATATGACCCACAATGCCTCTGTAATATGACCCCACTTTACCCACAATGCCCCTGTACTATGATTCTTCATTACCCACAATGCCCCTGTACTATGATTCTTCATTACCCACAATGCCCCTGTACTATGACCCCACATTACCCACAATGCCCCTGTACTATGACCCCACATTACCCACAATGCCCCTGTACTATGACCCCACATTACCCACAATGCCCCTGTAATATGACCTCACATTACCCACAATGCCCCTGTAATATGACCCCCACATTACCCACAATGCCCCTGTAATATGACCCCACATTACCCACAATGCTCCTGTAATATGACCTCACATTACCCACAATGCCCCTGTAATATGACCCCCACATTACCCACAATGCCCCTGTAATATGTCCCCCACATTACCCACAATGCCCCTGTACTATGACCCCACATTACCCACAATGCCCCTGTACTATGACCCCACATTACCCACAATGCCTCTGTACTATGACCCCACATTACCCACAATGCCTCTGTACTATGACCTCACATTACCCACAATGCCTCTGTACTATGACCTCACATTACCCACAATGCCTCTGTACTATGACCCTTCATTACCCACAATGCTCCTGTACTATGACCCCACATTACCCACAATGCCTCTGTACTATGACCCTTCATTACCCACAATGCCCCTGTAATATGACCCCCACATTACCCACAATGCCCCTGTACTCTGACCCCACATTACCCACAATGCCTCTGTACTATGACCTCACATTACCCACAATGCCTCTGTACTCTGACCCCACATTACCCACAATGCCTCTGTACTATGACCCCACATTACCCACAATGCCTCTGTACTATGACCCTTCATTACCCACAATGCCTCTGTACTATGACCCTTCATTACCCACAATGCTCCTGTAATATGACCCCACATTACCCACAATGCTCCTGTAATATGACCCCCACATTACCCACAATGCCCCTGTACTATGACCCCCACATTACCCACAATGCTCCTGTAATATGACCCCCACATTACCCACAATGCTCCTGTACTATGACCCCACATTACCCACAATGCCTCTGTAATATGACCTCACATTACCCACAATGCCTCTGTACTATGACCCACATTACCCACAATGCCTCTGTACTATGACCTCACATTACCCACAATGCCTCTGTACTATGACCCCACTTCACCCACAATGCCTCTGTAATATGACCCCACATTACCCACAATGCCCGCATACGATGACCCCACATTACCCACAATTCCCCTGTAATATGACCCCACATTACCCACAATGCCTCTGTACTATGACCCTTCATTACCCACAATGCCTCTGTAATATGACCCCACATTACCCACAATGCCTCTGTAATATGACCCTTCATTACCCACAATGACTCTGTAATATGACCCCACATTACCCACAATGCCTCTGTAATATGACCCCACATTACCCACAATGCCTCTGTAATATGACCCCCACATTACCCACAATGCCTCTGTACTATGACCTCACATTACCCACAATGCCTCTGTACTATGACCCACATTACCCACAATGCTCCTGTACTATGACCCCACATTACCCACAATGCACCTGTAATATGACCCCCACATTACCCACAATGCTCCTGTACTATGACCCCACATTACCCACAATGCCTCTGTAATATGACCTCACATTACCCACAATGCCTCTGTACTATGACCCACATTACCCACAATGCCTCTGTACTATGACCTCACATTACCCACAATGCCTCTGTAATATGACCCACATTACCCACAATGCCTCTGTACTATGACCCCACTTCACCCACAATGCCTCTGTAATATGACCCCACATTACCCACAATGCCTCTGTACTATGACCCCACATTACCCACAATGCCTCTGTACTATGACCCACATTACCCACAATGCCTCTGTACTATGACCCACATTACCCACAATGCCTCTGTACTATGACCTCACATTACCCACAATGCCTCTGTAATATGACCTCACATTACCCACAATGCCTCTGTACTATGACCCCCACATTACCCACAATGCCCCTGTACTATGACCCCCACATTACCCACAATGCCCCTGTACTATGACCCTTCATTACCCACAATGCCCCTGTACTATGACCCCACATTACCCACAATGCCCCTGTACTATGACCCTTCATTACCCACAATGCCCCTGTACTATGACCCCACATTACCCACAATGCCTCTGTAATATGACCCACATTACCCACAATGCCTCTGTAATATGACCCTTCATTACCCACAATGCTCCTGTACTATGACCCCACATTACCCACAATGCTCCTGTATATACCAGAATTGTTCCTCTTTCTTTCGCTCCTGGTGTCCATCCTCACAATGTGAATATGACGTGTGTCTAGGTGTCGCTGGAAGCTGTATCGCGCCTCCGCCCAGCTGTCCGTGTCATCTGTAACCTCCTCTCATCGACCTGTGACCCGGCCCTGCTCTCTGACCTCTGTGAGGAGCTACAGATCCCTCATTTCCTTCTGCAGTTGATCAGCCAATCGGTGAAGGAGGATGTGCGGCAGGTGATGTATAGTGTCCTTGGAGGTGGGACTATATAGTAGAAGGTTTCTGATTGGATTGTGTGTTGATTCTGGTTCCAGTGTTCGTGGACCTCGTCCTTCCTCTCGGATCTCTTCCTCCTTCTGAACTCTTACTACTGTTTCCGGAGTCATCCAGAGGCATCACGGTGAGTCCCGAGCCACCCCCAAACCCTGATACCCGACCATGAGAGACATACAGGCCTTGTCTCTGTAAGGAGAACCTCTCAATACGGAGCTCCAAGCTGTCCTTCACCCCAATACCCAACCATGAGAGCCATACAGGCCTTGTCTCTCATATCTGGAATTGTCTCTCATACAGTTGTGGTGAAGTGTGCCCTCCTCTTAGAGTTTTGGTAATATACGGGATGTATGAGTGAGCAGCAAAACCCCATTTCTTGTATTTCTTATGGGATTCCCATTTTGTAACTGGAGGTGATAACTGAATGGCCCAATGATGCAACAGAACATGGCAACAAGGAAACTAATGAAATGCACCCCCCCCCCCATTTAGAAGTCTGTACCCCTTACAACCCTGTGTATTGCCCCCTTTTATCAGTACTAACTGACATATTCAAGGCTTTGAATATCTTTTTATATCCTTTTTCTAGCTTTTATAAAGTTCCATTACTTTGTTATGCAGGTCTTTTGACAGTTCTTTTCTGATCCTCATGGCTCGGTATCTAATTTGCTCAGTGCATCCACATGAGAAATAACAAACTCATTGACTATTTATACAGACACCACAGATGTGGGAAATGACCTCCTGTGTGCGTCTGTACGAAGGCCAAACATTCCGGGGTGGGGGTGGGGGGGAGGCAGGAGACTCTTGATTGGGGGATTTTCTTCTTATTAGGAATTAAAGAGGAGCTATACAACTCTGATAATAAATGGCTTCATATCCTCACTATCAGCACACCTGTATGTGGCAGTGCATTGGGTCATTGGGTGCATTGGGTCATTGGGTGCATTGGATCATTGGGTGCATTGGGTGCATTGGGTCATTGGGTGCATTGGATCATTGGGTCATTGGGTGCATTGGATCATTGGGTCATTGGGTGCATTGGGTCCATTGGGGTCATTGGGTGCATTGGGTGCATTGGGTCATTGGGTGCATTGGGTCCATTGGGGTCATTGGGTGCATTGGGTGCATTGGGTCATTGGGTGCATTGGATCATTGGGTCATTGGGTGCATTGGATCATTGGGTCATTGGGTGCATTGGATCATTGGGTCATTGGGTGCATTGGGTCCATTGGGGTCATTGGGTGCATTGGATCATTGGGTCATTGGGTGCATTGGGTCCATTGGGGTCATTGGGTGCATTGGGTGCATTGGGTCATTGGGTGCATGGTCATTGGGTGCATTGGGTCATTGGGTGCATTGGATCATTGGGTCATTGGGTGCATTGGATCATTGGGTCATTGGGTGCATTGGGTGCATTGGGTCATTGGGTGCATTGGGTGCATTGGGTCATTGGGTGCATTGGGTCATTGGGTGCATTGGGTCATTGGGTGCATTGGGTCATTGGGTTCATTGGGTCATTGGGTGCATTGGGTGCATTGGGTCATTGGGTGCATTGGGTCATTGGGTGTCTGATCTCTGGGATTATTGTGCAGATCTCTACAGAACTGTTCGGGGGATTTCCTGGAAGTCCTGCGGATCGTCTTCTCCTTCCCCCCCAGTGATGAGGATGTCTTGGTGGAGCGCAGTTTGGAGGTAAGTGGTGTTCTCAGTTCTGAGTACTATGTGTGCCTCTGAGGGTCCCCCTAATGGTTGTCTCCACCTTGCAGTGTTTGGTGTCCCTCTGTGGCAGTGCCAGCTATGGTGCCCCAGCAGACTGCGCTCAGCTCTTCACCAGCCTTCTGTCTGATTATAAAGATGTATTGGACGCCATTATTGAGCGGACACAGCGCCTGAGGCAAGGTACGTCTTCACCGTCTGTCCAATCAGAGGAGACTTACCTACCCCAAATCATGTCCTCTGTGCTTTACATCTACACTATGTCCTCATACAGTCCGGCCTCTGATCTCTCTGTCCTCCCTTTCAGAGACCTCCGGAGATGGACGTTGGTTGAGTCTCTACTTCCATGTCCTTGCAGCTGTATGTGACGTCCCGGCGTCCACTCCGCACCGACTGCTAAAGGAAAAGGTCTGTTATAGTAATTGCTACTTCCAGGACAGGCTTTAGACCGTATCACCAGTGTAGGCCATGACTGGAGCAGACCATAGTGAGAACCGGCTCTGGAAGTGTCTTCTGTGACCCCCCCTGTCTGTCATTGCAGGTCTGTGTGTACATCTCGGACAGGTTGTTGTCCGGCTCCGGCACGCTCTTCTCCTGCTCATTATCTGACTCTCAGCTCACGCTCAGCCAGCTGAAGGTAAGATTTGCATTTTTCCTACTTTTCACTCTTTTCTGAGAATGTCTTCAGAGATGTGTTCCCTCTCCACCCCGTCCCTGCCTCCTCCTGGGAGTGTCTCTAACTCTCCGCCCCCTCTGCCTCCTCCTGGGAGTGTCTCTAACTCTCCGCCCCCTCTGCCTCCTCCTGGGAGTGTCTTCTGATGTCCCCCCCGTCTGCCTCCTCCTCCTGGGAGTGTCTCTAACTCTCCGCCCCCTCTGCCTCCTCCTGGGAGTGTCTCTAACTCTCCGCCCCCTCTGCCTCCTCCTGGGAGTGTCTTCTGATGTCCCCCCCGTCTGCCTCCTCCTGGGAGTGTCTCTAACTCTCCGCCCCCTCTGCCTCCTCCTGGGAGTGTCTTCTGATGTCCCCCCCATCTGCCTCCTCCTCCTGGGAGTGTCTCTAACTCTCTGCCTCCTCCTGGGAGTGTCTTCTGATGTCCCCCCCCCGTCTGCCTCCTCCTGGGAGTGTCTCTAACTCTCCGCCCCCTCTGCCTCCTCCTGGGAGTGTCTCTAACTCTCCGCCCCCTCTGCCTCCTCCTGGGAGTGTCTCTAACTCTCCGCCCCCTCTGCCTCCTCCTGGGAGTGTCTCTAACTCTCCGCCCCCTCTGCCTCCTGGGAGTGTCTGGTCAGATTTGTCTTCTCTAACTCTCCGCCTCCTCCTGGGAGTGTCTTCTGATATTTGTTCCCTCCCTGTCTGCCTCCTCCTGGGAGTGTCTTCTGATATTTGTTCCCTCCCTGTCTGCCTCCTCCTGGGAGTGTCTTCTGATATTTGTTCCCTCCCTGTCTGCCTCCTCCTGGGAGTGTCTTC
Source organism: Lithobates sylvaticus (assembly GCA_028564925.1). NCBI lineage: Eukaryota > Metazoa > Chordata > Amphibia > Anura > Ranidae > Lithobates > Lithobates sylvaticus. The sequence continues at coordinate 285,543,060 of CM053031.1, forward strand.
TGATATTTTCTGCCTCCTCCTGGGAGTGTCTTGTGATATTTGGTTCCCTCTTGCAGGTTCTGTATGCTTGTTGCCATGTCAGTGTGGGGGCGTGCCAGCGTCTGCTAGATGACAGTTCTGCCATCCAGTCTGTGGTGTCCTGTGTGGAGGGAGAGGTAAGTCATTCCATGCGGGTCTAATAGAAGACTGAAGTTTGTCACCTGTGAGGTGTTTTTGTTTTTTCCTGTTTTTTTCTGATTCGTTTCGAGTTCACATTTTACTTTACTGAATTTTCTCATTGGGGACACAGCTTGATAGTAAGAAACCAAGGATTATGCTGCCACCTGCAGGAGAAATGAAGACTAGGCATATGAAGTGCAGCGCCCTAGAGGCTGTAACTCCTCCCTCCTGCTCACTTAGCGCCCTAGAGGCTGTAACCCCTCCCTCCTGCTCACTTAGCGCCTTAAAGGCTGTAACTCCTCCCTCCTGCTCACTTAGCGCCCTAGAGGCTGTAACTCCCCCCCTCCTGCTCACTTAGCGCCCTAGAGGCTGTAACCCCTCCCTCCTGCTCACTTAGCGCCCTAGAGGCTGTAACTCCTCCCTCCTGCTCACTTAGCGCCTTAAAGGCTGTAACTCCTCCCTCCTGCTCACTTAGTGCCCTAGAGGCTGTAACTCCTCCCTCCTGCTCACTTAGCGCCCTAGAGGCTGTAACTCCTCCCTCCTGCTCACTTAGCGCCCTAGAGGCTGTAACTCCTCCCTCCTGCTCACTTGGCGCCCTAGAGGCTGTAACTCCTCCCTCCTGCTCACTTGGCGCCCTAGAGGCTGTAACTCCTCCCTCCTGCTCACTTAGCGCCCTAAAGGCTGTAACTCCTCCCTCCTGCTCACTTAGCGCCTAGAGGCTGTAACTCCTCCCTCCTGCTCACTTAGCGCCTTAAAGGCTGTAACTCCTCCCTCCTGCTCACTTAGCGCCCTAGAGGCTGTAACCCCTCCCTCCTGCTCACTTAGCGCCCTAGAGGCAGTAACTCCTCCCTCCTGCTCACTTAGCGCCTTAAAGGCTGTAACTCCTCCCCCCTGCTCACTTAGCGCCCTAGAGGCTGTAACCCCTCCCTCCTGCTCACTTAGCGCCCTAGAGGCTGTAACTCCCCCCTCCTGCTCACTTAGCGCCCTAGAGGCTGTAACTCCTCCCTCCTGCTCACTTAGCGCCCTAGAGGCTGTAACCCCTCCCTCCTGCTCACTTAGCGCCCTAGAGGCTGTAACTCCTCCCTCCTGCTCACTTAGCGCCTTAAAGGCTGTAACTCCTCCCTCCTGCTCACTTAGCGCCCTAGAGGCTGTAACTCCTCCCTCCTGCTCACTTAGCGCCTTAAAGGCTGTAACTCCTCCCTCCTGCTCACTTAGCGCCTTAAAGGCTGTAACTCCTCCCTCCTGCTCACTTAGCGCCCTAGAGGCTGTAACCCCTCCCTCCTGCTCACTTAGCGCCCTAGAGGCAGTAACTCCTCCCTCCTGCTCACTTAGCGCCTTAAAGGCTGTAACTCCCCCCTCCTGCTCACTTAGCGCCTTAAAGGCTGTAACTCCTCCCTCCTGCTCACTTAGCGCCCTAGAGGCTGTAACCCCTCCCTCCTGCTCACTTAGCGCCCTAGAGGCAGTAACTCCTCCCTCCTGCTCACTTAGCGCCTTAAAGGCTGTAACTCCTCCCTCCTGCTCACTTAGCGCCCTAGAGCTGTAACCCCTCCCTCCTGCTCACTTAGCGCCCTAGAGGCTGTAACTCCTCCCTCCTGCTCACTTAGCGCCCTAGAGGCTGTAACTCCTCCCTCCTGCTCACTTAGCGCCCTAGAGGCTGTAACCCCTCCCTCCTGCTCACTTAGCGCCCTAGAGGCTGTAACTCCTCCCTCCTGCTCACTTAGCGCCTTAAAGGCTGTAACTCCTCCCTCCTGCTCACTTAGCGCCCTATAGGCTGTAACTCCTCCCTCCTGCTCACTTAGCGCCTTAAAGGCTGTAACTCCTCCCTCCTGCTCACTTAGCGCCCTAGAGGCTGTAACTCCTCCCTCCTGCTCACTTAGCGCCCTAGAGGCTGTAACCCCTCCCTCCTGCTCACTTAGCGCCCTAGAGGCTGTAACCCCTCCCTCCTGCTCACTTAGCGCCCTAGAGGCAGTAACTCCTCCCTCCTGCTCACTTAGCGCCTTAAAGGCTGTAACTCCTCCCTCCTGCTCACTTAGCGCCCTAGAGGCTGTAACCCCTCCCTCCTGCTCACTTAGTGCCCTAGAGGCTGTAACTCCTCCCTCCTGCTCACTTGGCGCCCTAGAGGCTGTAACTCCTCCCTCCTGCTCACTTAGCGCCCTAGAGGCTGTAACTCCTCCCTCCTGCTCACTTAGCGCCCTAGAGGCTGTAACCCCTCCCTCCTGCTCACTTGGAGCCCTAGAGGCTGTAACTCCTCCCTCCTGCTCACTTAGCGCCCTAGAGGCAGTAACTCCTCCCTCCTGCTCACTTAGCGCCTTAAAGGCTGTAACTCCTCCCTCCTGCTCACTTAGCGCCCTAGAGGCTGTAACCCCTCCCTCCTGCTCACTTAGCGCCCTAGAGGCTGTAACTCCTCCCTCCTGCTCACTTAGCGCCCTAGAGGCTGTAACTCCTCCCTCCTGCTCACTTAGCGCCCTAGAGGCTGTAACTCCTCCCTCCTGCTCACTTAGCGCCCTAGAGGCTGTAACTCCTCCCTCCTGCTCACTTAGCGCCCTAGATGCTGTAACTCCTCCCTCCTGCTCACTTAGCGCCCTAGAGGCTGTAACCCCTCCCTCCTGCTCACTTAGCGCCCTAGAGGCTGTAACCCCTCCCTCCTGCTCACTTAGCGCCCTAGAGGCTACAGGTGGAGAAGATGGTGTCACTGGGAATAGTGGTGGAGTAGATGGTGTCACTGGGAATGGTGGTGGAGAAGATGGTGTCACTGGGAATAGTGGTGGAGTAGATGGTGTCACTGGGAATAGTGGTGGAGAAGATGGTGTCACTGGGAATAGTGGTGGAGTAGATGGTGTCACTGGGAATAGTGGTGGAGTAGATGGTGTCACTGGGAATAGTGGTGGTGGAGAAGATGGTGTCACTGGGAATAGTGGTGGAGGAGATGGTGTCACTGGGAATAGTGGTGGAGTAGATGGTGTCACTGGGTTTGTATTTCAGGTTCATCTCTGGGATGTCTCTCGTATTCACATCACAGAAGTGTCCCTCTTCCTGGTGTCAGTCCTCGCCCTCCGTCTTCAGTCCCTCCCGGACACGTGAGTCCCTCCAGCGTACTCTCTATTCTCAGATTCGTGGGGGGGGGGGGAGGGGTCACAGTACTAATCATGTTTGTGTCGCAGGTTGTCACCAGCAGAGGGCGCCCTCCCCCGTCTTCTGACCTGCAGTGTCCCGTCTCTTGTGGTGAGTGTGCCGGGGATGTCGGGGTGGTGAGTGTGCCGGGGATGCCGAGGTGGTGAGTATGCCGGGGTGGCGAGTGTGCCGGGGTGGCGAGTGTGCCGGGGATGCCGAGGTGGTGAGTGTGCCGGGGTGGCGAGTGTGCCGGGGTGGCGAGTGTGCCGGGGTGGCGAGTGTGCCGGGGATGCCGGGGTGGCGAGTGTGCCGGGGATGCCGGGGTGGCGAGTGTGCCGGGGATGCGGAAGAGGTGGGGGGGTGGCGAGTGTGCCGGGGATGTTCGGGGTGGTGAGTGTGCCGGGGATGCCGAGGTGGTGAGTGTGCAGGAAGGGGGATGCCCGGGGTGGCGAGTGTGCCGGGGATGCCCGGGTGGTGAGTGTGCCGGGGGTGGGATGCCGGGGGGGTGAGTGATGCCGGGGGGATGCCGGGGTGGCGAGTGTGCGGGGTGATGCCGGGGTGTGGAGTGTGTGCCGGGGATGCCGGGGTGGCGAGTGTGCCGGGGATGCCGGGGTGGTGAGTGTGCCGGGGTGCGAGTGTGCCGGGGATGCCGGGGGGGGTGAGTGTGCCGGGGTGGGATGCCGGGGTGGTGAGTGTGCCGGGGATGCCGGGGGGTGGTGAGTGTGCCGGGGATGCCGGGGGTGGCGAGTGTGCCGGGGCTGCCGGGGTGGCGAGTGTGCCGGGGATGCCGGGGTGGCGAGTGTGCCGGGGATGCCGGGGTGGTGAGTGTGCCGGGGATGCCGAGGTGGCGAGTATGCCGGGGTGGCGAGTGTGCCGGGGATGCCGGGGTGGTGAGTGTGCCGGGGATGCCGGGGTGGTGAGTGTGCCGGGGATGCCGGGGTGGCGAGTGTGCCGGGGATGCCGGGGTGGCGAGTGTGCCGGGGATGCCGGTGTGGTGAGTGTGCCGGGGATGCCGGGGTGGTGAGTGTGCCGGGGATGCCGGGGTGGTGAGTGTGCCGGGGTGGTGAGTGTGCCGGGGATGCCGGGGTGGTGAGTGTGCCGGGGATGCCGGGGTGGTGAGATGAACGATGGGATGGCACTGACTGTATGGGATTGGTGTAGGGAGCCCCCCGGTGTGTGTGAACCCCGATGAAGCTGTCATTTCTACTGAAGAGCTTCTTCCATCAGAGACTGACCACACCGGTCTTGTCATTCTATGAATCTTATTGCACCTCTTCCCTCAGGCTGCGGCTGCGGTGCTGGCGGCGTCTCTCCACGACTGCGGGGGAGGGGACCTCATCTCTCAGGATGTCCTACTCAGCGCCATGAGAATAAGTCTCTCTGAGACCACGCCGGTAAGTCTGCCCCTCCCCCGTCACTCTCCTCTATTATATATATATATATATACACAGTGCCCTGAAAGTATTCATACCCCTTGAAATGTCCCACATTTTGTTGTGGAGAAGTATAAAGCAGGGTTAGGTTATAATAATATCTCCCAAGCTTTGACCATCTCACGGAGCTCTGTTCAATCCATCATCGGAAAATGGAAAGAGTATGGCACAACTGCAAACCTACCAAGACACGGCCGTCCACCTAAACTGACCGGGCCGGGCAAGGAGAGCATTCATCAGAGAAGAGCCAAGAGGTCCATGGTAACTCTGGAGGAGCTGCAGAGATCCACAGCTCAGGGGGGAGAGTCTGTCCACAGGACAACTATTAGTCGTGTTCTCCACAAATCTGCCCTTTATGGAAGAGTGACAAGAAGAAAGACATTGGAGAAAGAAAGTCATAAGAAGTCCTGTTTGTAGTTTGTGAGAAGCCATGTGGGGGAGGGGAGCAAACATGTGGAAGAAGGTGATCTGCTCACATGACACCAAAATTCAACAGTAAAACGCTATGTGTGGGGGAAACTAACTCTGCCCATCCCCCTGAACACACCATCCCCACCGTGAGACATGGTGGTGGCAGCATCATGTGGTGGGGATGGTTTTCTTCAGCAGGGACAGGGAAGCTGGTCAGAGTTGATGGGAAGATGGATGGAGACAAATACAGGAGAATCTTAGAAGAAAACCTGTTAGAGTCGGCAAAAGACCTGAGACTGGGGGGGGGAGGGTCACCTTCCAGCAGGACAACGACCCGAAACATACAGCCAGAGCTACAATGGAATGGTTTAGATCAAAGCATATTCATGTGTTAGAATGGCCCAGTCACAGTCCAGACCTAAATCACATTGAGAATCTGTGGCAAGACTTGAAAATTGCTGTTCACAGACGCTCTCCATCCAATCTGACAGAGCTTGAGATATTTTACAGAGAAGAAGAATGGGCAGAAATGTCCTCTCTAGATGGGCAAAGCTGGTAGAGACACCCCCAAAAAGACTTGTAGAGAAAGGGGGTTCTACAAAGTATTGTAAATATAATAATTGTGCCGACCCAAAAAATGAACAAAAACTGAGAAGAGACAAGAATTCCGAAAGTGACGGAGGAGAAAGTATCGATAAATCTATAAAATCCCTCAGTGATGCGCCCCCTGCAGGGGAAAGGGTGACAAATGTCCATCATGGCGGGTGGAGACGGTCGGATGTGACAGTTGGGGGGATAATCCATGTTTGATTGACTCGTCGCTGACTTTCACCTCTTCTACAAAGTATTGACTCCGGGGGGCGCCATACAACCCCCTCCCCCCCCCCCTTCTCACATATTTGTATCATTTTCCTTCCACTTTACAATTAAAATACATTTTATGTTTTTGGTTGTAACAAAATGAGGGGAATTTCCAGGGGTATGAATACTTTTTCCAGACACTCCGTGATCCGTCATTACAGGATGTGGTTGTACTGTTGGGGATGCACATGCGGAATCCGTGTCCTCATGTCACACTCTTTCCTCCTCAGGTCAGTGTGAGCCCCCCGCTGGGGTCCGGATTACATGACTGGATCTTCCACCTTCTACTGCAACACCTCACCCAGGTACCCCAATACCCCCCCCCCTGTACGATCTTCCACCTCACCCAGGTACCCCAATACCCCCCCCCATACGATCTTCCACCTCACCCAGGTACCCCAATACCCCCCCCCCCCCCCCCGTACGATCTTCCACCTCACCCAGGTACCCCAATACCCCCCCCCCTGTACGATCTTCCACCTCACCCAGGTACCCCAATACCCCCCCACCCCCCCCCCCCCCCCCCATACGATCTTCCACCTCACCCAGGTACCCCAATACCCCCCCCCCCCCCCCCCATACGATCTTCCACCTCACCCAGGTACCCCAATACCCCCCCCCTTACGATCTTCCACCTCACCCAGGTACCCCAATACCCCCCCCCCCATACGATCTTCCACCTCACCCAGGTACCCCAATACCCCCCCCCCCCCATACAATCTTCCACCTCACCCAGGTACCCCAATACCCCCCCCCCCATACGATCTTCCACCTCACCCAGGTACCCCAATACCCCCCCCCCCCATTACGATCTTCCACCTCACCCAGGTACCCCAATACCCCCCCCCCTGTACGATCTTCCACCTCACCCAGGTACCCCCCCCCCCCACGTACGATCTTCCACCTCACCCAGGTACCCCAATACCCCCCCCCCCATACGATCTTCCACCTCACCCAGGTACCCCAATACCCCCCCCCCCCCCCCTGTACGATCTTCCACCTCACCCAGGTACCCCAATACCCCCCCCCACGTACGATCTTCCACCTCACCCAGGTACCCCAATACCCCCCCCCACGTACGATCTTCCACCTCACCCAGGTACCCCAATACCCCCCCTGTACGATCTTCCACCTCACCCAGGTACCCCAAGACCCCCCCCGTACGATCTTCCACCTCACCCAGGTACCCCAATACCCCCCCCCCCCCTGTACGATCTTCCACCTTCTACTCCACCTCACCCAGGTACCCCAATACCCTGTGTGACCCCCCTCTGTACGATCTTCCACCTCACCCAGGTACCCCAATACCCTGTGTGTGACCCCCCCCCCCCTGTACGATCTTCCACCTCACCCAGGTACCCCAATACCCTGTGTGACCCCCCCCCCTGTACGATCTTCCACCTCACTCAGGTACCCCAATACCCTGTGTGCCCCCCCCCTGTACGATCTTCCACCTCACCCAGGTACCCCAATACCCTACCTTACTATCCAGTATGTGTACCCCCCCCCCCCCCGTAGGATCTTATGGAGTGTGTGTGCCCCCCCCTGTGAGTGTGTGGCCCCCCCCCCCCGTAGGATCTTATGGAGTGTGTGTGCCCCCCCCCCCGTAGGATCTTATGCAGTGTGTGTGCCCCCCCCCCCAGATCTTATGGAGTGTGTGTGCCCCCCCCCCCCAGATCTTATGCAGTGTGTGTGTCACCCCCCCCCTGTAGGATCTTATGGAGTGTGTGTGCCCCCCCCGTAGGATCTTATGGAGTGTGTGTGCCCCCCCCCCGTAGGATCTTATGGAGTGTGTGTGGCCCCCCCCCGTAGGATCTTATGGAGTGTGTGTGGCCCCCCCCCCGTAGGATCTTATGCAGTGTGTGTGCCCCCCCCCCCCTGTAGGATCTTATGGAGTGTGTGTGCCCCCCCCCCCCCCGTAGGATCTTATGGAGTGTGTGTGCCCCCCCCCCCGTGGAGTGTGTGTGCCCCCCCCCCTGTAGGATCTTATGGAGTGTGTGTGGCCCCCCCCCCCGTAGGATCTTATGGAGTGTGTGTGCCCCCCCCCCCCCCCGTAGGATCTTATGGAGTGTGTGTGCCCCCCCCCGTAGGATCTTATGGAGTGTGTGTGCCCCCCCCCCCCCCGTAGGATCTTATGGAGTGTGTGTGCCCCCCCCCCCGTAGGATCTTATGGAGTGTGTGTGGCCCCCCCCCCCGTAGGATCTTATGGAGTGTGTGTGCCCCCCCCCCGTAGGATCTTATGGAGTGTGTGTGCCCCCCCCCCGTAGGATCTTATGGAGTGTGTGTGCCCCCCCCCCGTAGGATCTTATGGAGTGTGTGTGCCCCCCCCCCCGTAGGATCTTATGCAGTGTGTGTGCCCCCCCCGTAGGATCTTATGCAGTGTGTGTGCCCCCCCCCCCCCCCCCGTAGGATCTTATGGAGTGTGTGTGCCCCCCCCCCCCCCCCGTAGGATCTTATGGAGTGTGTGCCCCCCACCCAGTGTGTGTGCCCCCCGTAGGATCTTATGGAGTGTGTGTGGCCCCCCCCCCCCCCCCCCGTAGGATCTTATGGAGTGTGTGTGGCCCCCCCCCGTAGGATCTTATGGAGTGTGTGTGCCCCCCCCCCCCCCGTAGGATCTTATGGGAGTGTGTGTGGCCCCCCCCCCCCAGTAGGATAGGATCTTATGGAGTGTGTGTGGCCCCCCCCCGTAGGATCTTATGGAGTGTGTGTGGCCCCCCCCCCCCGTAGGATCTTATGGAGTGTGTGTGCCCCCCCCCCTCCCGCCGTAGGATCTTATGGAGTGTGTGTGCCCCCCCCCCCCGTAGGATCTATGGAGTGTGTGTGCCCCCCCCCCCCCGTAGGATCTTATGGAGTGTGTGTGCCCCCCCCCGTAGGATCTTATGGAGTGTGTGTGTGGCCCCCCCCCCGATCTCTTATGGATCTTATGGAGTGTGTGTGGCCCCCCCCCCCGTAGGATCTTATGGAGTGTGTGTGCCCCCCCCCCCCCCCCCCCCCCGTAGGATCTTATGGAGTGTGTGTGCCCCCCCCCCGTAGGATCTTATGGAGTGTGTGTGGCCCCCCCCCGTAGGATCGTATGGAGTGTGTGTGGCCCCCCCCCCGTAGGATCTTATGGAGTGTGTGTGGCCCCCCCCGTAGGATCTTATGGAGTGTGTGTGGCCCCCTGTGGTATTTTGCATTGTGAACTGTCTGTGGCCCTTTGCAGGATGAGGAGCTGATTGCCACCCTGTCAGATGAGGGGCCCTTGCTGTGGCGCAGTGTCTGGCTCCTCTTAGGATTTGGAAGCCCCAAAACACGTCTGGAAGGGGACACTCCGCGGGGGAGTGACTGCAAACCACCCGATTGGAGCCGGCTGTCTGTGCGTGGTGAGTTATAGGGGGAGGGGCAGAGATTCTCCAGTTGGAATAATGTGGGAGGAGTCAGGGTCTCTCGGGGTCCCATCATGCCTTCTTATGTTGCAGGAGTGGTCACCTTCCTCCATGTGGCGCTCATGATCTCCATGAAGTCTCCGGAGAGTTTCCTCCACCTGCTGGGAAAGCCACAAAGTGTTGTGATTGGTGTGCTGAATCGTCTGCTCAGCCCCGCCTTCCTGGGTCATGTGACAGAAGCGTAAGTCTCCTCCCCTCTGGATCACGTCTGATAGTAATGTACGGGGCCCCTCCCTATAGTCAGTCTGGGGGGGGGGGCTCTGATGGTGATGTACGGGGCCCCTCCCTATAGTCAGTCTGGGGGGGGGGGGGGGGGCTCTGATGGTGATGTACGGGGCCCCTCCATATAGTCAGTCTGGGGGGGGTCTGATGGTGATGTACGGGGCCCCTCCCTATAGTCAGTCTGGGGGGGGGCTCTGATGGTGATGTACGGGGCCCCTCCCTATAGTCAGTCTGGGGGGGGGGCTCTGATGGTGATGTACGGGGCCCCTCCCTATAGTCAGTCTGGGGGGGGGGGCTCTGATTGTAATGTACGGGGCCCCTCCCTATAGTCAGTCCGGGGGGGGCTCTGATGGTGATGTACGGGGCCCCTCCCTATAGTCAGTCCGGGGGGGGGGGGCTCTGATGGTGATGTACGGGGCCCCTCCCTATAGTCAGTCTGGGGGGGGGGCTCTGATGGTGATGTACGGGGCCCCTCCCTATAGTCAGTCTGGGGGGGGGGCTCTGATGGTGATGTACGGGGCCCCTCCCTATAGTCAGTCTGGGGGGGGGGGCTCTGATGGTGATGTACGGGGCCCCTCCCTATAGTCAGTCCGGGGGGGGGGCTCTGATGGTGATGTACGGGGCCCCTCCCTATAGTCAGTCTGGGGCGGGGGGCTCTGATGGTAATGTACGGGGCCCCTCCCTATAGTCCGGGGGGGGGGCTCTGATGGTGATGTACGGGGCCCCTCCCTATAGTCAGTGGGGGGGGGGGGGGGCTCTGATGGTGATGTACGGGGCCCCTCCCTATAGTCAGTCGGGGGGGGGCTCTGATGGTGATGTACGGGGCCCCTCCCTATAGTCAGTCTGGGGGGGGGGCTCTGATGGTGATGTACAGGGCCCCTCCCTATAGTCTGGGGGGGGGGGGCTCTGATGGTGATCTGTGGGGCCCCTCCCTATAGTCTGGGGGGGGGCTCTGATGGTGATCTGTGGGGCCCCTCCCTATAGTCTGGGGGGGGGGGCTCTGATGGTGATCTGTGGGGCCCCTCCCTATAGTCTGGGGGGGGGGCTCTGATGGTGATCTGTGGGGCCCCTCCCTATAGTCTGGGGGGGGGGGGCTCTGATGGTGATGTACGGGGCCCCTCCCTATAGTCAGTCCGGGAGGGGGGGGCTCTGATGGTGATCTGTGGGGCCCCTCCCTATAGTCTGGGGGGAGGGGCTCTGATGGTGATGTACTCCGATGAGGAGCTTCTGATTTTCTCTCTCCCCTCCCCCACAGCTGTCAGGTGAATGGATGGGATGTCTCCGGGACGCTCTCCGATGTCGTATGTCTCGTCTCTCAGATACTCTGCATCCCCCTTTCCCAGGACGTACCCCCTGAGACCATGAGGGAGATAGAGGGGTCCCTCCAACAGCAGCACGTGGTCACTTCCCTCCTACAGGTGACCCCCAAATTTATTACTAACCCCCTTCTAGTCCTGATACAGAAATCTCTATACCGAGGATCCCCTAAAATCCTATCTTTGACTGTTGGGTAATACTGCCCCCTACAGGAGAAAACCCCACCCACAACCATCCTCTCTCCATCCGTGAAGTCTCCGCACGGTCGGGGGGGGGCCCTGGCAGTGTCTCCGCGCGGTCGGGGGGGGGCCCCTGGCAGTGTCTCCGCGCGGTCGGGGGGGGGCCCCTGGCAGTGTCTCCGCGCGGTCGGGGGGGGGCCCTGGCAGTGTCTCCACGCGGTCGGGGGGCCCCTGGCAGTCTCTCCGCGCGGTCGGGGGGCCCCTGGCAGTGTCTCCGCGTGGTCGGTAGAATCGTGCTGGATGCCCTCTCTGGTACTTTCCATATTATTGCATTGTCCCTTCTCTCCCCAGCACTTGGGTGCAGTAGGCATTATACCCGGACCTACTACTAGAGATCCCCTCCTCGTCCCCTCCTCGTCCCCTCCTCATTCCCCTCCTTTCCCCTCCCCAGATTGCAGATCTCCATCGAGTCCTGTCATGGTGTCCTTTCCTCAGTTTCTGTGGCAAAAGGTTCAGGGCCCAACATTCCAAATTTCTACATAAATTCCCGTATCGGACATTACATACAGAATTACATAGTAGATGAGGTTGAAAGACACAAGTCCATCAAGTCCAACCTATGTGTGTGATTATATGTCAGTGTTACATTATATATCATGTATGTTGTGGTCGTTCAGGTGATTATCTAATAGTTTTTTGAAACGATCGATGCCCCCCCGCTGAGACCACCACCTGTGGAAGGGAATTCCACATCCTTGCCGCTCTTACAGTAAAGAACCCTCTACATAGTTTAAGGTTAAACCTCTTTTCTTCTAATTTTAATGAGTGGCCACGAGTCTTGTTACTCCCTTCTGCGAAAAAGTTTTCTCTCTAGTGTGGGGTCACCAGTCCGGTATTTATACATTGAAATCATATCCCCTCTCATGTAGTTGCCCCTCCCCCCCCCCCATTCATTTGTTCAGATCTTCTGGGAAGGTTTCCACATCCTGCGGAGAAGTTATTGCCCTGCTTAGCTTAGTATCGTCCGCAAATACAGAGATTGTTTCCCCCATTCCCATCCTCCAGGTCATCTATGAACAAATTAAATAGGATTGGTCCCAGCACAGAACCCTGGGGGACCCCACTACCCACCCCCGACCATTCAGAGTACTCCCCACCCATTCCGAGTACTCCCCACCCCCGACCGTTCCGAGTACTCCCCACCCCGACCGTTCCGAGTACTCCCCACCCCGACCATTCCGAGCACTCCCCACCCCCGACCATTCCGAGTACTCCCCCGCCCCACCCCCGACCATTCCGAGTACTCCCCACCCCGACCATTCCGAGTACTCCCCACCTCCGACCATTCCGAGTACTGCCCACCCCCGACCATTCCGAGTACTGCCCACCCCCGACCATTCCGAGTACTGCCCACCCCCGACCATTCCGAGTACTGCCCACCCCCGACCATTCCGAGTACTGCCCACCCCCGACCATTCCGAGTACTGCCCACCCCCGACCATTCCGAGTACTGCCCACCCCCGACCATTCCGAGTACTCCTCACCCCGACCATTCCGAGTACTCCCCACCCTGACCATTCCGAGTACTCTCCACCCCCGACCATTCCGAGTACTCTCCACCCCCGACCATTCCGAGTACTCTCCACCCCCGACCATTCCGAGTACTCCTCACCCCTGCCCATTCCGAGTACTTCCCACCCCCGACCATTCCAAGTACTCCCCATTTATCACCACCCTCTGAACTCACCCTTGTAGCCAGTTTTCATTCCATGTACTCACCCTATGGTCCATGCCAACGCACCTTATTTTGTACAGTAAATGTTTATGGGGAACTGTGTCAAATGCTTTTGTAAAATACAGATACACCACGTCTACGGGCCTTCCTTTATCCAGATACACCACGTCTACGGGCCTTCCTTTTATCTAGATACACCAGGTCTACGGCCTTCCTTTATCCAGATACACCACGTCTACGGGCCTTCCATTATCCAGATGCACCACGTCTATGGGCCTTCCTTTATCTAGATACACACGTCTACGGGCCTTCCTTTATCCAGCTACGGGCCTTCCTTTATCTAGATACACCACGTCTACGGGCCTTCCTTTATCTAGATACACCACGTCTACGGGCCTTCCTTTAAGATACACCACATCTACGGGCCTTCCTTTATCTTGATACACCAAGTCTACGGACCTTCCTTTATCTAGATACACCACATCTACGGGCCTTCCTTTATCCAGATACACCACGTCTACGGGCCTTCCTTTATACAGATACACCACGTCTACGGGCCTTCCTTTATCTAGATACACCACGTCTACGGGCCTTCCTTTATCCAGATACACCACATCTACGGTCCTTCCTTTATCCAGATACACCACGTCTACGGGCCTTCCTTTATATTGATACACTATGTCTACGAGCCTTCCTTTATCTAGATACACCACATCTACGGGCCTTCCTTTATCCAGATACACCACGTCTACGGGCCTTCCTTTATCTAGATGGCAACTCACCTCCTCATAGAAGGTTAGTAGATTGGTTTGGCAAGAACGATTCTTCATGAATCCATGCTGATTACTGCTAATAATAACGTTCTCATTACTCAAATCTTGTATATAGTCCCTTATCATCCCCTCCAAGAGTTTACATACTATTGATGTTAGGCTGACTGGTCTGTAATTCCCAGGGATGTATTTTGGGTCCTTTTTTAAATATTGGTGCTACGTTGGCTTTTCTCCAATCAGCTGGTCCCATTCCAGTCAGTTGACTGTCAGTCAGGTAATTGCCAGACCATTGTTCCTAATTTTTTACTGAGTTCCCTAAGTCCCCTCGGGTGCAAGCCATCTGGTCCTGGTGATTTATTAATGTTAAGTTTCCCAAGTCTAATTTTGTCCTCTGTTAACCATGGAGATGCTTCCTGTGATGTGTCATGAGGATAAACACTGCAGTTTTGGTTACTGAAGCCCCCCGATTCCCTTGTGAAGACTAAGAATAAATTCAATACCTTCACCATCCCCCCATCCTTTGTAACCAGATGTCCTTCCTCATTCTTTATGGGGCCTTTATGGTCTGTCCTCCCTTTTTTACTGTTTAGATACTTAAAGAATTTCTTGGGATTTATTTTGCTCTCCTCCGCTATGTGCCTTTCATGTTCTATCTTAGCCGTCCTTATTGCACCCTTACATTTCTTGTTGCATTCTTTGTAAAGTGAATGCTGATGATGATCCCTCAACCTTGTATTTTTTGAAGGCCTTCTCCTTTTCTTTTATATGCATTTTTACATTGGAGTTAAGCCACCCAGGACTTTTGTTCGCCTTTTTAAATGTATTACCCAATGGGATGTATTGGCTAATGTCCTTGATATGCTCTTAACCACTTCAGCCCCGGACCAATTGGCAGCCAAAGGACCAGGCCCCTTATTGCGATTCGGCACTGCGTCGCTTTAACTGACATTGCGCGGTCGTGCGACGTGGCTCCCAAACAAAATTGGCGTCCTTTTTGTTCCCACAAATAGAGCTATATTTTTTACTTTTGCTATAATAAATATCCCCAAAAAATATATAAAAAAACATTTTTTTTTTTTTTCCTCAGTTTAGGCCGATACGTATTCTTCTACATATTTTTGGTAAAAAAAATCGCAATAAGCGATTATTGATTAGTTTGCGCAAAAGTTATAGCGTTTACAAAATAGGGGTAGTTTTATAGCATTTTTATTAATATTTTTTTTTGTTATTAGTAATGGCGGCGATCAGCGATTTTTTTTTTTATTGTGACTGCGACATTATGGCGGACACATCGGACATTTTTGACACATTTTTGGGACATTTGTCATTTTATACAGCAATCACTGCTATTTTAATAGCACTGATTCCTATGTAAATGACAGTTGTAGTGAGGGGGTTAACCACTAGGGGGCGGGGAAGAGTCAGTGTGACGTGTTCTGTTTTTTTTACAGTAGGGGGGCGTGGCTGTACGTCTGACGTCATTGATCGGCGTTCCCGATGACAGGGAACCACCGATCACTGACAGTCAGTGTAGGAAGCGCAGGGAGAGGTTTGTTTACATAGACCTCTCCCCGCTCTTCAGCTCCGTAACCCGATCGCGGGACACCAGCGGCAATCGGGTCCGCTGGTCCCGCGGCCGGGGTCACGGAGCTCCCGACCGGGTCGCGAGCGCGCCGATGGCGGCGCGCTCCCGACCCACGGGCAGGCAAATGCACGATCACGTACAGGTACGTGATTCTGCCTGCCCGTGCCATTCTGCTGACGTATATATGCAGTGGCCGGTCGGGAAGCGGTTAAAGCAAACCCATCTCTCCTCTGTGTTCTTTGTTTCTTAAGATTTTATTCCAATTTATGCCTTCTAGCAAGGCTCGTAGTTTGCCTCCCTTCACCCGGGCAATGCTCTGACTTTTGTGGACATCGCAGACTTTCTTGCCTTCATCTTATCAGCACCTCAAGCTTTGCACTTCTCAGTTTATAGCTCTAACCTTCCACGCTGGTCTGTTCCTCAGGTGTTCTAGTATTGGCCCCTCTGTGCTCTCCTGGCACCCCCAGTGTGGTTCTCTTAGCTGTCTTCTGTTGAGGGAACGGTCCATGCAGGCTTTTGTTGGACCATGTGCCCTGGACTGTCCATAAGTTAGTGGTAAATCCTGAACATTAGATAATCATTGCTAGGACTGACTCTTTGTATCCTGGACACAGATCGACCAGATTATTTCTTCCTCTAGATTAACTTCACACTTCTGGTCTGTGATTGGGGCTTCCTGTCCCGGAGTCACCACATTCAGCTGTATGAGAGTTCTGGGCCGGATCACTAGACAGTGTTTTCTGCCTGGTCTCACTCCAGACCTCCTACTTCACTACCTTCCTAAGTCATGAGAAAAGCTATCCGGTCCCTAGACAGAACAGTCTGTTTGGCACCAAGGACCAGGGTGTTCTGGCTCTGCAATTGGGAAATGTCTTCATCCCATATGCTGGAAAATCCTCCTGATGGATGCCAGCCTGTCAGACTGGTGAGACGCCCTGGGGCACCCTGTTGCTGCAGAGGACTTGGTTGCCATCTGAGTCTCACCATCCTAAAATTTGGGGAGTCATTTGCTGGAAGGTCATCAGATCCAAATTTAGTCAAACATAACCATGGCATACATCAGAGGGCTTACCATGGTGAGGTAGATGGCACGGATCCTGTCCTGGGTAAAGCTTCACATTCTTGCTTGTTTCTCCTTAGGCAATGGATGGGTAGACCTGTCAGTTGGAAGTCCCTGGACCAGAGGTTCTTCCACCTTGAGGTCTCCAGGTTGTGTGTCGGAGGTGGGAGATCCTGAATGTGGACCTCCTGGCCTCCAGGTTTAACAAACTGTCTCTGGGATCAATTCACCCAGATCTAGACTTTACTTTTCATCCCCTAAAACATCCAGGCCGTTCTTTTGCAGGATTGAGATGGAGGGCATTTCAGTCATTCTCCTTGCTGTGGACTGACTCAGAAAAACATGGTCTGAAGACCTGGTAAGACCCAACCCCAGCCCCCCCCCCCCGGAGGCTCTGTGGGATTTGTCAGATCGCCGGCACATGCGGTCTCGGACAGTTTTGTCATCTTACGTCAGTCACTTGGCTGCTGAAACCTTTGTTGACCCAGTGTCAGGGTCACAGATTGTGTCTCCTACAATGCGAACAGCTACTTCTCAAACTGTCACTCATCAGACATGGAAGATGCACTTTCCTTAGTGTGAGTCTCTCCATAGAGCAAAGCCTCTCCATAGAGCAAAGCCTCTCCATAGAGCAAAGCCTCTCCATAGAGCAAAGCCTCTCCATAGAGCAAAGCCTCTCCATAGAGCAAAGCCTCTCCTTCCTAGAGATGGATCCAACCAACGTTTAGCTCTCAGCAATTTCAAAAGACAGGTTTCTGCCCAGTCTATCCTGTTTTTTAGAGACCATTGGTCTTCCACTCCTTCTACAGAGTCTCCCATGTGGCTCCCCCTGTTTGTTTCCCTGTGACTCCATGGGATCTAAACGTGGCTGTTTCTACACTTCAAAGACCATTGTGTGACGGTATCGGAGACCTCCCAGCATGAGGTGAGGTTTCTTCGTAGGCATCAACTCTACCGAGCAACTCTCAGAACTGGAGACATTTTCTGGAAAATAACATTTTCTCAACTTTGTACAGAGAAAAGGTGACATTGAGGCCCAGATGGGAAAAGGTGACATTGAGGCCCAGATGGGAAAAGGTGACATTGAGGCTCAGATGGGAGAAGGTGACATTGAGGCCCAGATGGGAAAAGGTGACATTGAGGCCCAGATGGGAAAAGGTGACATTGAGGCCCAGATGGGAAATGGTGACATTGAGGCCCAGATGGGAAAAGGTGACATTGAGGCTCAGATGGGAAAAGGTGACATTGAGGCTCAGATGGGAAAAGGTGACATTGAGGCTCAGATGGGAAAAGGTGACATTGAGGCCCAGATGGGAAAAGGTGACATTGAGGCCCAGATGGGAAAAGGTGACATTGAGGCTCAGATGGGAAAAGGTGACATTGAGGCTCAGATGGGAAAAGGTGACATTGAGGCCCAGATGGGAAAAGGTGACATTGAGGCCCAGATGGGAAAAGGTGACATTGAGGCCCAGATGGGAAAAGGTGACATTGAGGCCCAGATGGGAAAAGGTGACATTGAGGCTCAGATGGGAGAAGGTGACATTGAGGTTCAGCACTTCCTCATTACATAAGGTAGTTTTTGCATTTCGCCTCAACTAGAACATTGTTCTTCCATCCCTCTGACCGCCTCCAGTTCCATAAAAGTTACATTTCCCTCCATTGGATGTAGTTCAGATTTTGAGAGTAACACTTCCTCCTTGTGTTGCAGGTGGACCCTGTAGAGGTTCTTACCAGCGCCTCTCTCCATCAGAAGGAGACTCAGGGGGACCATCATCCAACCTTATAGTGTTAGGGATGGAGGTCCACCCCGTCCTGTTAGGGCCAACCTGGGAACGTGTTTTGTTTTTTTTTCTTCTCTTTTCAGCACCAGGAAACTTTTTCCAGAATTCACTGCTTCTTCCTCATCTTCTTCTGTTTTCATTTCCTCTACTTCCCTATTTCTGCCAAGTGGATATTCAGGCCTCATCTGAGGCCAGATTCTGTTGTTGGGACCTTCAGATGACAGAGCTGCAGGCAGTCACTAGTTTTGCTGTTGGCCATATTGGCCTTTGCTGCGATGGCCGTCCACCAACCCTCCTCAGTTGGATTGTCGCCTTTGAATGCCCCGACAGTCTCCGAATTCCTGTGTCCCTCAATGGAAAGTAAGAATTCTTGTACTTATAATTTATGAGTCCATTGAGGGACACCGGTACCTCCTGTCTGTTTGTTGAATGCTCTGGATACTTCTTTGATACTACTGCTACAAAATGGAGGCATGATGGTTGTGAGCGGGATTATCCTGATGACCATGTCTCCTGTAGGGGGAGGTATAACCTGACAGTTTAAGAACTCATGTGTCCCTTAAAAGACTCCAGGAAAGGTATGCAGAATATTACAGTAAGGCCCCTTTCACACTGGGGCGTTTTTCAGGCCGTACAGCGGTAAAAATAGCGCCTGAAAAAAATCCGGCCCCATTCACTCCAGTGTGAAAGCTGGCGGGCTCTCACACTGGAGCGGTGCGCTAGCAGGGCGGTCAAAGTCCTGCTAGCAGCATCTTTGGAGCGGTATAGAAGCCGTGTATTCACTGCTCCTACCCATTGATGTCAATGGGACACCGCGGTAATACCGCCGCAAAGCGCCGCTACGCGGGGGATTTTAACCCGCCGCTAGTGGGGGTCAAAACCGCACCGCTAGCAGCCGAATACTGTGGCAAAATCGACGGTAAAGCAGCGCTAAATATAGCGCTGCTTTACCATCGCCGCCGCTCCCGCCCCAGTGTGAAAGGAGCCTAAGTACTGAAATAGAATTTTCATAAAAAACATTTGTGGCCAGTAGGAAGAATATCTCCCCCCACAGATATCTGTAAAGATGATTTGTCCCCAGGCTGCTGGCTTCACCATGTGGTGTTGGCCCTGGAACCACACAGGCACCATCAATTGGGAGGTCAATCAGCCTCAACTCAAGGAACCCCTACCAACCTCTGGAGGAACCCTAGTTGAGACTGGCTGGTCTATACCCTCCCCCATCTCTGGCTGGTCTAGTCTATACTCTTCCCATCTCCAGATAATTGGGGAGGGTTGTAGTTTAATAAGGTAGGTGCTCATCGCATGAATGTGTTCATTGCTGTACATGTTGCATTGCCAGTACTCTTCTTGTGACCCTTCCCTGTATCAAGCATCTGCCCTGGGAATATGGTGTCGGCTGATGTGATGGACCCCGTACTCAAGAGGAGTATGTCCGACATATAAGCTTCCCTTGCCCGGTACCAGGACGATCCACGTTTCCTCAGCCCACCCCGTCACTTGTCGAGACATCAGTGTAGGGTGGCAAGAAGCATAAGACTGTTTATTCAAACACAAAAAGATATACACTCAGGGGACAATCCCCCCTTCTTTGCATAATGACACAGGGTGGGGTAAACTACATTTAGTAACAAGAGACCCACAGACAGGAGGGGCTCTGCTGGAAAAAAATCCCCCCCCCCCCCCCGCCAGATAATCCACACATACATCCCATAACAGGTTGCTCCCAAGCCAGACAGAAACAATAGAACAATGGGATACAGACAAACTATCTAGCAATGGTCTATGAGACTCTCCTACAATATTCCAGCAGTTGGAAAGGTGAAATTTATCTTCATATGTTTCTTGAGGGATATTGTTCAGAAATATTACTGTCCAAAGTGAAAGAGCCCCTTCATTCCTTCAGCACAAACCACACATATAGAACCCAGGATAACGGGGGTAACATGAAATGCTGAGTCCGGGGGGGATGTACGGTGAGTCTGGTTAGTGCAGACCCAACTGGGGTTCTCGGTCACCCTGTGTCCCTAATAGACACAGGGTGCCTTACACATAGGAGGGGCCGGGGGGAGCTGGACAAGGAGACTCCAGAGCTCTCTAAGGTAAGCTGGGTTCAACAATGACCCCCCCCCCCCTCCGCCAGTGCTGTGTTTTGGCCCAGGGCGGCACTTTGCAGGGGGCGGCATAAAAGGCCCTCCTCCCGCATGCAGGGCCACCACTAATCAGGGGAGTGCAGCTGAAGAGTGTAGTGGTGTTGCGGGTATGGAGGGGGCTCCAAGCGGCGATCGGCTTTCAGTAGCAGCCGACACCTCCTCTCCCCACTGTCGGCCACACACACTCCCCGGCTCCAATGTTCTAGTGTACACAGCCAGGAGGAGCCACAGAGGAGGGACACGACTTCAGTGCAAGAGCCGCATTGCTGGTCTGAGGTCTGTGTATAGTTTACAGTGGAGGGGGACACAGTAACCGGGAGGGGTAGATAACAGATACACATATGGAGTAAGGGGATATGTGCTGGGTGCTTTGGGAGGGGAGAGGATATGTGCTAGTGGGGGGGGGGGGGGGTCCTGATGCTGTGTCCCTCTCTTTCCTCCTCCTGCGGTGTGCCTCTCTGTCCTCTTCCCATGAAAATGACAGGGCAGATCTTAAAAAGGAAGGGGTGTGGCCTTGACAGGAAGGGGTGGGTCATATTTAAATTAGGGGGTGTGCAAGTTTAGTCAGGCCTAGGTCAGCACAAAACCTAAATACATTGCTGCCCCCCGCCCAAAGTGAGTCCCGTCACAGCTGACATGGCCCATTTTGTTGGGAATATGGTGCCAGCTGACGTGGTGGATTGTTGGGGATGGTTTGAACCCATGCCGGGGATGGCAGAGCTCCTTCTCATATATCTGTTTGTACTTTGCAGGCATGCACCAGACTCCCCGCAGACTTGGTGGAGATGCCGTTGTGTCTGATTTGCCGGTTGGTGCTAATGGAAAATACTTTTCTCTCAGAATTTGCTGTCTATGTCCTGTCTTCTAATGATGCCACCTCCTGGTTGGGGCGTGCCCTGCACTCTGAACTGGACAATGTCGTCATTCAGCTTCTGACCCTCTTGAGTCATTTGATCCGAGCCTCTCCGGCCAACCTCCACCTAGTGCAAACCATGTTAGAGGACTGGGACCCGCTTCTGTGCGATCTTCTCCAGACCCCACAGACAGAGATGAAGACTGCGGCCTGTACACTGCTCGGGAATCTGGCACGTCATGGTGAATCGGTTTCAGCAACTCTGGTGGATAAACTGCTGGACTGTCTTTCTGACAGAGACACCAGAGTGAGAAGATCCGCAGCCTTCGCTGTGGGAAACTGCGCCTTCCACAAGTCCTGTGCGGAAGACTCCTGGCTATCGGCTGCCACCACTAAATTCCTCTCACTATTGAAAGATCCCCAAGCCAAAACCCGAGTTCATGCAGCCAATGCCCTGGGGAACCTCGGCACCGCCTCCACCGAAACAAGAAGTCCTCATCTGCTCACCCGTAAGGTGCCACAGCTGCTTCTCCACTCGGCGTGTACAGACCAGGAGGAACCCGTCCGGCTGGCCTCCCTTATCGCTCTACGGAGCCTCAGCGGCATCTCTGATGTACGGCAGGTAACTATCCTCCCTCCGACGTAGGCCGGGCGACCTGTCTCGTCGTCCTCCCTCCGACGTAGGCCGGGCGACCTGTGTCGTCGTCCTCCCTCCGACGTAGGCCGGGCGACCTGTCTCGTCGTCCTCCCTCCGACGTAGGCCGGGCGACCTGTGTCGTCGTCGTCCTCCCTCCGACATAGGCCGGGCGACCTGTGTCGTCGTCGTCCTCCCTCCGACGTAGGCCGGGCGACCTGTGTCGTCGTCGTCCTCCCTCCGACGTAGGCCGGGCGACCTGTCGTCCTCGTCGTCCTCCCTCCGACGTAGGCCGGGCGACCTGTCGTCCTCCCTCCGACGTAGGCCGGGTGACCTGTCTCGTCGTCCACCCTCCGACGTAGGCCGGGCGACCTGTCGTCCTCGTCGTCGTCCTCCCTCCGACGTAGGCCGGGCGACCTGTCGTCCTCGTCGTCCTCCCTCCGACGTAGGCCGGGCGACCTGTGTCGTCGTCCTCCCTCCGACGTAGGCCGGGCGACCTGTCGTCCTCGTCGTCCTCCCTCCGACGTAGGCCGGGCAACCTGTGTCGTCGTCCTCCCTCCGACGTAGGCCGGGCAACCTGTCTCGTCGTCCTCCCTCCGACGTAGGCCGGGCGACCTGTCGTCCTCGTCGTCCTCCCTCCGACGTAGGCCGGGCAACCTGTCGTCCTCGTCGTCCTCCCTCCGACGTAGGCCGGGCGACCTGTGTCGTCGTCCTCCCTTCGACGTAGGCCGGGCGACCTGTCGTCGTCCTCCCTCCGACGTAGGCCGGGCGACCCGTGTCGTCGTCCTCCCTCCGACGTAGGCCGGGCGACCGGTGTCGTCGTCCTCCCTCCGACGTAGGCCGGGCGACCCGTGTCGTCGTCCTCCCTCCGACGTAGGCCGGGCGACCCGTGTCGTCGTCCTCCCTCCCTCCGACGTAGGCCGGGCGACCTGTCTCGTCGTCCTCCCTCCCTCCGACGTAGGCCGGGCGACCTGTCTCGTCGTCGTCCCTCCCTCCCTCCAACGTAGGCCGGGCGACCTGTCTCGTCGTCCTCCCTCCGACGTAGGCCGGGCGACCCGTG
The DNA here is from genome assembly GCA_028564925.1 of Lithobates sylvaticus. Lineage (NCBI taxonomy): Eukaryota > Metazoa > Chordata > Amphibia > Anura > Ranidae > Lithobates > Lithobates sylvaticus. Next base: position 285,565,812 of record CM053031.1, read on the forward strand.
TCGTCGTCCTCCCTCCGACGTAGGCCGGGCGACCTGTCTCGTCGTCCTCCCTCCGACGTAGGCCGGGCGACCCGTCTCGTCGTCCTCCCTCCGACGTAGGCCGGGCGACCTGTCTCGTCGTCCTCCCTCCGACGTAGGCCGGGCGACCCGTCTCGTCGTCCTCCCTCCGACGTAGGCCGGGCGACCCGTCTCGTCGTCCTCCCTCCGACGTAGGCCGGGCGACCCGTCTCGTCGTCGTCCCTCCCTCCGACGTAGGCCGGGCGACCTGTCTCGTCGTCGTCCCTCCCTCCCTCCCTCCCTCCGACGTAGGCCGGGCGACCTGTCTCGTCGTCGTCCTCCCTCCCCCCTCCCTCCCTCCCTCCGACGTAGGCCGGGCGACCTGTCTCGTCGTCGTCCCTCCCTCCCTCCGACGTAGGCCGGGCGACCTGTCTCGTCGTCGTCCCTCCCTCCCTCCGACGTAGGCCGGGCGACCTGTCTCGTCGTCGTCGTCGTCCCTCCCTCCCTCCCTCCGACGTAGGCCGGGCGACCTGTCTCGTCGTCGTCCCTCCCTCCGACGTAGGCCGGGCGTCCTGTCTCGTCGTCGTCCCTCCGTCCCTCCGATGTAGGCCGGGCGACCTGTCTCGTCGTCGTCGTCCTCCCTCCGACGTAGGCCGGGCGACCTGTGTCGTCGTCCTCCCTCCGACGTAGGCCGGGCGACCCGTCTCGTCGTCCTCCCTCCGACGTAGGCCGGGCGACCCGTCTCGTCGTCCTCCCTCCGACGTAGTTCGGGCGACCCGTCTCGTCGTCCTCCCTCCGACGTAGTTCGGGCGACCCGTCTCGTCGTCCTCCCTCCGACGTAGTTCGGGCGACCCGTCTCGTCGTCCTCCCTCCGACGTAGTTCGGACGACCCGTCTCGTCGTCCTCCCTCCGACGTAGGCCGGGCGACCCGTCTCGTCGTCGTCGTCGTCGTCGTCCTCCCTCCGACGTAGGCCGGGCGACCTGTCTCGTCGTCGTCCCTCCCTCCCTCCCTCCCTCCGACGTAGGCCGGGCGACCCGTCTCGTCGTCCTCCCCCCCTCCGACGTAGGCCGGGCGACCTGTCTCGTCGTCGTCCCTCCCTCCCTCCCTCCGACGTAGGCCGGGCGACCTGTCTCGTCGTCGTCCCTCCCTCCCTCCGACGTAGGCCGGGCGACCTGTCTCGTCGTCGTCGTCCCTCCCTCCCTCCCTCCGACGTAGGCCGGGCGACCTGTCTCGTCGTCGTCCCTCCCTCCCTCCGACGTAGGCCGGGCGACCTGTCTCGTCGTCGTCCCTCCCTCCCTCCGACGTAGGCCGGGCGACCTGTCTCGTCGTCGTCCCTCCCTCCCTCCGACGTAGGTCGGGCGACCTGTCTCGTCGTCGTCCCTCCCTCCCTCCGACGTAGGCCGGGCGACCTGTCTCGTCGTCGTCGTCCCTCCCTCCGACGTAGGCCGGGCGACCTGTCTCGTCGTCCCTCCCTCCCTCCCTCCGACGTAGGCCGGGCGACCTGTCTCGGCGTCGTCCCTCCCTCCGACGTAGGCCGGGCGACCTGTCTCGTCGTCATCCTCCCTCCCTCCCTCCCTCCGACGTAGGCCGGGCGACCTGTCTCGTCGTCATCGTCCCTCCCTCCGACGTAGGCCGGGTGACCTGTCTCGTCATTGTCCCTCCCTCCGACGTAGGCCGGGCGACCTGTCTCGTCGTCGTCCCTCCCTCCCTCCGACGTAGGCCGGGCGACCTGTCTCGTCGTCGTCCCTCCCTCCGACGTAGGCCGGGCGACCTGTCGTCGTCCTCCCTCCGACGTAGGCCGGGCGACCTGTCGTCCTCCTCCCCTCCCCCTCCCTCCGACGTAGGCCGGGCGACCTGTCGTCCTCGTCGTCCTCCCTCCGACGTAGGCCGGGCGACCTGTCGTCCTCGTCGTCCTCCCTCCGATGTAGGCCGGGCGACCTGTCGTCCTCGTCGTCCTCCCTCCGACGTAGGCCGGGCGACCTGTCGTCCTCGTCGTCCTCCCTCCGACGTAGGCCGGGCGACCTGTCGTCCTCCTCCCTCCGACGTAGGCCGGGTGACCTGTCTCGTCGTCCACCCTCCGACGTAGGCCGGGCGACCTGTCGTCCTCGACGTCCTCCCTCCGACGTAGGCCGGGCGACCTGTCGTCCTCGTCGTCCTCCCTCCGTCGTAGGCCGGGCGACCTGTCGTCCTCCCTCCGACGTAGGCCGGGCGACCTGTCGTCCTCCCTCCGACGTAGGCCGGGCGACCTGTCGTCGTCCTCCCTCCGACGTAGGCCGGGCGACCTGTCGTCCTCGTCCTCCTCCCTCCGACGTAGGCCGGGCGACCTGTCTCGTCGTCATCGTCCCTCCCTCCGACGTAGGCCGGGCGACCTGTCGTCCTCCTCGTCGTCCTCCCTCCGACGTAGGCCGGGCGACCTGTCGTCCTCGTCGTCCTCCCTCCCTCCCTCCCTCCCTCCGACGTAGGCCGGGCGACCTGTCGTCCTCGTCGTCCTCCCTCCGACGTAGGCCGGGCGACCTGTCGTCCTCGTCGTCCTCCCTCCCTCCGACGTAGGCCGGGCGACCTGTCTCGTCGTCGTCGTCCCTCCCTCCCTCCGACGTAGGCCGGGCGACCTGTCGTCCTCCCTCCGACGTAGGCCGGGCGACCTGTCGTCCTCGTCGTCCTCCCTCCGACGTAGGCCGGGCGACCTGTGTCGTCGTCGTCCCTCCCTCCCTCCCTCCCTCCCTCCGACGTAGGCCGGGCGACCTGTCTCGTCGTCGTCGTCGTCGTCGTCGTCCTCCTCCTCCTCCTCCTCCTCCTCCTCCTCCTCATCATCCTCCTCATCATCCTCCTCCTCCTCCTCCTTCCTCCGACGTAGGCCGGGCGACCTGTCTCGTCGTCGTCGTCGTCGTCGTCGTCCTCCTCCTCCTCCTCCTCCTCATCCTCCTCCTCCTCCTCCTCCTTCCTCCGACGTAGGCCGGGCGACCTGTCGTACTCATGTCCTCTAACACATGTTGATTAATTTTTTTTTTTCTTTTCCCTTTCCAGCATTTGGTGGCTCTCAATGCTGAGGAGAAGCTGTCTGCATCCATGACTTGTGAACAGAAGAGGCCGTCACCCAGAAGAGCTTCTATGTCCCATCACTGTAGAAGACTCCTCCACCAACTGACATCCCAGAGCATCTGAATTCCACGTGTCCAGTCCGTGTAGTATGAGAGAATCCGCTCCGTGTTGTGCGCGGGATTCGGAGTCTGGTCCATATTGTGTGTGTGTGTGTGTGTGTCTGTGTCAATCCCTGTGGTATGAGAGCAGGGCCGCTATTAGAATCGTGGGGACCCGTACAGCCTACCTAATGGGGCCCCTTGGGCCCCACCTCTGACCCTCCCTCAAAAGTTGCAGGGGGGAAATATGGTGCGAGGATTGTGGAAGTGATCGGTCACTTGACTGGTGGGTGCACAGGAGGAGCTCTATGGCTCGATCACATGACTGGTGGGTGCACAGGAGGAGCTCTATGGCTCGGTCACTTGATTGGTGGGTGCCCAGGAGGAGCTCTATGGCTCGGTCACATGACTGGTGGGTGCACAGGAGGTGCTCTATGGCTCGGTCACATGACTGGTGGGTGCACAGGAGGAGCTCTATGGCTCGGTCACATGACTGGTGGGTGCACAGGAGGAGCTCTATGGCTCGGTCACATGACTGGTGGGTGCACAGGAGTTGCTCTATGGCTCGGTCACATGATTGGTGGGTGCACAGGAGGAGCTCTATGGCTCGGTCACATGATTGGTGGGTGCACAGGAGGTGCTCTATGGCTCGATCACATGACTGGTGGGTGCACAGGAGGTGCTCTATGGCTCGGTCACATGACTGGTGGGTGCACAGGAGGAGCTCTATGGCTCGATCACATGACTGGTGGGTGCACAGGAGGTGCTCTATGGCTCGGTCACATGACTGGTGGGTGCACAGGAGGAGCTCTATGGCTCGGTCACATGACTGGTGGGTGCACAGGAGGTGCTCTATGGCTCGATCACATGATTGGTGGGTGCCCAGGAGGTGCTCTATGGCTTGGACACATGATTGGGTGCTGACTTTGCTGTGGCTTTACAATCTGTAACACACACAATACATCCATATATGAATAAAATCAGCACCCAGCAGTCATGTGACCGAGTCATTGAGCACCCCCTGTGTTGTGTGAATAAATCTCATAAGGCACGGTGAGGATTTGGATGATTCTGCTACAATATGTAACACTTCACTCGCTGTGTGCTGCCCAGTGCGTGCCGTGCTACCCTCCCCCTCTGCTGCCAGGATTACCATCACCGCTTCCTCCCTGTCAGCTGTCTCACATAAGTCCTTGAAAGAGCGGAATGGGTAAATCACGGTACAGATCACTCCACCAGGGAAGAGGAACAGCGGGCGGCTGGGCGCAGGTTTGTGTATCTTTTTCCCCCAAAATTAAAAAAATAGTCCCTCATATGTTCCCACCTCCTGAGCCCCCTCTGTTCACCTGACGGGGCCCATGAAAATATACTTATACACCCTCTAAGCCAGTAGGAGAGGGGGTGTAATTTATTATTATATTTTTTTTTATTTGAAATGCACTATAAAGCTGCCCGGGCCCCCCTGATAAGCTGATGGGGCCCACTACAACAGGGCTGGTTGTACTGGCCTATCAGCGGCCCTGTATGAGAGAGTCCGGCCCGTGTAGTATGAGAGAGTCTGGCCCCTGTTGTCTTTCCACATTTTAATCCTCCAGAGGAAGCTGTATATTTGGTTTTCTATATATATAATTTTTTTTTTTTTTTTTTTAAGATAATTTTGTTTAAAATAAAAAATTTTGGCCAATAAACATCTTTTTGTTATTTGATAGAATGACGTTGTTAGGATGCAATGCCACTCCTCATGGGTGAGGTGTGGGTGGAGCTTTCACAGTTGCTGTTACTTTATCTCAACAGTAGAGGGCACTAAATGTGTTCCTCTTTGATAATGTTCACAGCAGGACCTCCCAACAATACTCACAGCATCTCAAGTGATTGTAGCACCCTCTTACCCCTGGATGGCAGAAGAGGTTCCCCAGGGGTCTCTGTGGGCTAACATCTCAGTCCCAGGGTCTGGTGGGGTACAAGTCACTTTAGTCTTGTTAAAATGTATTGCTGTACTCAGTAAGATGAGGAAGGGTTGGGGGTGCAGGACAGGTACTCTGAAGTAGCACTGGAAGGAGCCTCTTGTTAATTGCTGGTCCTGTGAGAGCGCTCCGGCAGATCGATGACCTTCCTATGAGCAGACAGTCTTTCTGAAGTGATAGTGGATATATAATCATGACACCCCTGAGTAGAAAGTTCCTCTATGAGCCCACCTACCCCTTTCCTCCAAGATTCTCCTCAGCAGGAAGATCCATTATTGGCCCACCTACCCCTTTCCTCCAAGATTCTCCTCAGCAGGAAGATCCATTCTTGGCCCACCTACCCCTTTCCTCCAAGATTCTCCTCAGCAGGAAGATCCATTCTTGGCCCACCTACCCCTTTCCTCCAAGATTCTCCTCAGCAGGAAGATCCATTCTTGGCCCACCTACCCCTCTCCTCCAAGATTCTCCTCAGCAGGAAGATCCATTCTTGGCCCACCTACCCCTTTCCTCCAAGATTCTCCTCAGCAGGAAGATCCATTCTTGGCCCACCTACCCCTTTCCTCCAAGATTCTCCTCAGCAGGAAGATCCATTATTGGCCCACCTACCCCTTTCCTCCAAGATTCTCCTCAACAGGAAGATCCATTATTGGCCCACCTACCCCACTCCTCCAAGATTCTCCTCAGCAGAAGATCCATTATTGGCCCACCTACCCCTTTCCTCCAAGATTCTCCTCAGAAGGAAGATCCATTCTTGGCCCACCTACCCCTTTCCTCCAAGATTCTCCTCAGCAGGAAGATCCATTCTTGGCCCACCTACCCCTTTCCTCCAAGATTCTCCTCAGCAGGAAGATCCATTATTGGCCCACCTACCCCACTCCTCCAAGATTCTCCTCAGCAGGAAGATCCATTCTTGGCCCACCTACCCCTTTCCTCCAAGATTCTCCTCAGCAGGAAGATCCATTCTTGGCCCACCTACCCCACTCCTCCATGACTCGTCTCAACAGGAAGATCCATTATTGGCCCACCTACCCCACTCCTCCATGACTCTTCTCAGCAGGAAGATCCATTCTTGGCCCACCTACCCCACTCCTCCAAGATTCTCCTCAGCAGGAAGATCCATTCTTGGCCCACCTACCCCTTTCCTCCAAGATTCTCCTCAGCAGGAAGATCCATTCTTGGACCACCTACCCCACTCCTCCAAGATTCTCCTCAGCAGGAAGATCCATTCTTGGCCCACCTACCCCTTTCCTCCATGACTCTTCTCAACAGGAAGATCCTCTATAAACCCACTTATCCCAGATAGCTGAAGCCCTTTGACCCTTGGCACATGTATGGGACAGGGCCCAAGAGGAGAGGCATTCTGCCCAGGGGGGAAGAGAACACTCTGGATAGGTGCCCTAAATATTGATCAACTCTTAAACTATACCTCTAAACAAGGAGCTCAGGGATTGGTTGGGTGAGATACATAACTCAGGAATTTTCCTTCCACCATCTAAGTACCAGAACCTCCTTTGCAGTAACAGGCAGAAGCAATCAACCCCCTGAGCTTAGGGAAGATCTGCAGAGTTTGGAAAAAGAGCTGTTGTGGAAAATTTATGGATATGTATTTAATATGTATTGTCATAAGAGTCTCCCAGGGTTAGCGCTCCCGCATCCCAGTCTAAAGAGCTGACTGGGGCAGACTGACGCTGGTGGAGATCCGTTTGGTAGTGAAAAGCTCCTCGGGGGATGTAGGGAGGTGTTTGCGGAGTGAGGACATGTCCGCCAGTGAAGGGCCCCTGTGCGATGCACAGAACGATCGTCTGGTGGGGGGAGGGGGTGTTCACATTATCGGTTTAAGGAGTGTGCGGTCATGTCACCCCCTGTGCGGTCATGTCACCCCCTGTGTGCCGGATCAACATATTTGTGGCCCCTGAGTGTCCCCCTACAGATAATCTCCGTCCACAAAGACAGTAGAATAGTCCGGGGATGTTTTGTTCTCTGAACAGCGCAGAAGAAGGATTCACAAACAATCGATAAGAACGGGATTCTTTGAATCGTTGTGGTCGGGGGAGGTGTTCATAGTCTCGGGCTTCCTGTGATCAGAGACGGGGGGGCTGGAGATTGGACACGCTGCCCCCGCCCAGACACGCCCATAACACTCCCCCTAGTCATTGTTGTATTTCCTGTGTTGACATTCACATCCTGTGTTACATCCTTATTTGGTCATTTCCTGTGAGGTCACAATCTGTGTAGGAGGTGATTGGCTGTTGGAGGCAAACCCTCCAGCTTGTGACTTCCTGTTTGTGTGTAAATAAAAGCAAGTGGACTGCTGGGCGGCAGTCTATGGTGATGTCTGTTTACTGGGGGAGATGTGGGTTATTTAAGGCTGCATTATGGTGGAAGGGCCCTTATTAGTGCCGGATAGTGGAATATCCACGGCAGAGCTCAGGCTGGTTCCAGGCTACCAGCAATGCTCAGAATTCTGATAGGGATACAAGGGAATAGGGCCACGGTCCCTACGGCCTTACCTCAATATATCCAGTCAGGTAGGTCCTCACACTACATAGGGAAGGTTGTACCAATCAGATCATAGCGTGTGGTCATCTTACAGAAGATGTGTGGTCATCTTACAGAAGAGGTGTGGTCATCTTACAGAAGAGGTGTGGTCATCTTACAGAAGAGGTGTGGTCATCTTACAGAAGTTGTGTGGTCAGCTTTAGTCCTGTCATGGTGATTGTGGTTGCCACGGCCAGCTTGCAGAGGTGGTCAGCAGGAATTGCCCTGGAGCTGAGAATATGATGATCGATGGGGAATTGGCTGATGAGAGGCCAGGCCTGCTGTCTTCTGACACAAGAAATAAGTTAATGGTCACGGCCTGTTAGGCAGAAGCCGCAGATATTAGAAGCGGAGAAGAGGCGACGTAATAAGAGAAGAGCGAGGAGAGGAAGAGAGACGCACAATGACCACCATTCCACCCACCAACCAGTCCCTCCTCTCTGATACCAACGACTCGGCCACCATCAGTAACCCCGCAGACATCGGGGTGATTGTCACCTACTTTGTCATCGTTATAGGAGTCGGCCTGTGGGTGAGTGACTGAGGCTGCCTTCCCCTCCCCCGAGGTTTGGTGGCTCTTTTCTTGTTCAGTCTTTGGGTGACGCAGATCCCCGGCAACACTGACCTGGGAATCTCCGCCATCCATATATTACAATATAGGCAGAGATGTTATCTCATGTATGAGGTTTTTAGGATGAGCCCCCGGTGGGAGAAACATATTATGAGCAGAATAACCTGAACTAACAGACAATGGAATGTCTAGGACAGGGGTCTCCAAACTTTCTATAGAAAGGGTCCGCTAGGGGGGCCGGACTGTGCCCAGTGGGGGTAAACAATGCCGGATCTTCGGTGTCAGTGGCAGGAATAATTGCCATAAGGGCCCGATAAGGGCAAGGAAAGGGCCAAATCTGGCCCTAGGGCCACAGTGTGATGACCAGGTGTCTAATGGAAGGACAAACTTACTGAGAAAGAGACCATTGTGTGCACTGTACATGGAGGAGAGCCAAACACACAGTGCCATTGTTCTACAATAATGGTGGGGTGGATATATGGGGTGGAGTATATATGGGGTGGTGTGTATACAGTATACGGTGGGGTATATATGGGGTGGGGTATATATGGGGTGGTGTATATACAGTATACGGTGGGGTATATATGGGGTGGAGTATATATGGGGTGGTGTATATATAGTATACGGTGGAGTATATATGGGGTGGAGTATATATGGGGTGGGGTATATATTGGGTGGAGTATATATGGGAAGTTGTATATACAGTATACGATGGGGTGGAGTATATATGGGGTGGGGTATATATGGGGTGGGGTATATATGGGGTGGAGTATATATGGGAAGTTGTATATACAGTATACGGTGGGTATATATGGGGTGGAGTATATACAGTATATATTTGGGTGGAGTATATATGGGAAGTTGTATACACAGTATACGGCGGGGGGTATATATGGGGTGGGGTATATATGGGTATATATGGGGTGGAGTATATATGGGGTGGTGTGTATATACATATACAGTATATAATGGAGTGGTGTATATACAGTAAATAACGGTGGGGTAATATATGGGAGTATATATGTGGTGTATATACAGTATATATGGGGTGTTTATATATGGGTGGTGTATATACAGTAAAACGGTGGGGTATGGGGTGGGTATATATGGGGTGGGTAATATATGGAGTGGTGTGGTATCAGTATTCGGTATATGGGGTGGTGTATATACAGTATACGGTGGGGTATATATGGGGTGGTGTATATACATGGATGCACGGGAGGGGTGGTGGGCGGGGGGGAGGGGGGGCGGGGGGGGGGAGTCGGTGGGGGGGGGGGGGGGGGGGGGGGGGGCGGCGGGACCGGGGGGGGGGGGGGGGGGGGGGGGGGGGGGGGGGGGGGGGGGGGGGGGGGGGGGGGGGGGGGGGGGGGGGGGGGGGGGTAGGATGGGGGGGGGGCGGGGGTGGGGGGGGGGTGTATACAGAGGGGCGCGGGGGGAGGGGGGGGGGGGTTGGGGGGGGGGGGGGGGGGGGGGGGGGGGGGGGTAGGGGGGGGGGGGGGGGGGGGGGTGGTAGGTGGGGCGGTGGGGGGGGGCGGGGGGGGGGGGGGGGGACAGTCGGCCGAGCGTTGGAGTATATATGGGGTGGTGTATATACAGTATACGGTGTGGGAGTGTATTTTCTATTGATGGTGGAGTAGTTTGGCCTACTGAAAATAACGGGGGTGGTGACTGGGTTAGTGGCTGTTGAATGGGTGGACTCGCAGATGGTTGTACGGGGTCTGTTTTCCGCCAGTATACTGGTCCAGACAGTATGACGTGATGGGTGTATACAGGCTGTTGATGGTCTGCAGAGTGAAACTTTGTGGATGGGGGGAGGTTGTGTTTTGGGGAGACGGTAGGTTGTTTGCAGAGCGTTGCAGGGTGGTGTGTGGTGGGTTGTGTGTTTGGTGTGGTGTGGTTGTGGTTGAACGGGGTGAGACAGTCGGCAAGTGAGCGTTGCATGGTGTGGGTGTGGGTGAGACAGTTGGCAGTGGGTTGTGGAGCACGGGTGAGAGACATCGGCAGAGCGTTGCACGGTGGTGAGACAGTCTGCAGAGCACGGGGTGAGCACGGGGTGAGACATCGGCAGAGCGTTGCACGGGGTGAGACAGTCTGTTGAGTTGAGAGCGAGTGCACGAGGTGAGATGGTTGATGAGCAAGAGCGCTGCGCGGGGTGATGATGGTCGGCAGTGCGCTGCGCGGGGTGAGACGGCAGAGAGTTGCGCGAGCGTTGCACGAGGTGGATGTGAGAGCGTTGCCGGGTGGTGGCTGCAGCAGAGCGTTGCACGAGGTGAGGTGAGATGGTCAGCATAGCGTTGCACGAGGTGAGATGGTCCAGCAGAGCGTTGCGATGTGAGATGGGGTACGGGTGATGGTGATGGTCATGGTCTGCAGAGCGATGCACAGAGCGTTGCACGAGCGTTGAGGTGTTGGTCAGCAGAGCGTTGCACGAGGTGCACGGAAGATGGTCAGCAGAGCGTTGCGTGGGGGGAGGCAGTTGCAGAGCGTTGCACGAGGTGAGATGGTCAGCAGAGCGTTGCACGGGGTGAGATGGTCAGCAGAGCGATGCACGAGGTGAGATGGTCAGCAGAGCGTTGCACGAGGTGAGATGGTCAGCAGAGCGTTGCACGAGGTGAGATGGTCAGCAGAGCGTTGCACGAGGTGAGATGGTCAGCAGAGCGTTGCACGGGGTGAGATGGTCAGCAGAGCGTTGCACGAGGTGAGATGGTCAGCAGAGCGTTGCACGAGGTGATATGGTCTGCAGAGCGTTGCACGAGGTGAGATGGTCAGCAGAGCGTTGCACGGGGTGAGACAGTCTGCAGAGCGTTGCATGAGGTGAGACAGTCTGCAGAGCGTTGCATGAGGTGAGACAGTCTGCAGAGCGTTGCACGAGGTGAGATGGTCAGCAGAGCGTTGCACGTGGGGGGAGGCAGTCTGCAGAGCGTTGCACGGGGTGAGACAGTCTGCAGAGCGTTGCACGAGGTGAGATGGTCAGCAGAGCGTTGCACGAGGTGAGATGGTCAGCAGAGCGTTGCACGAGGTGAGATGGTCAGCATAGCGTTGCACGGGGTGAGACAGTCTGCAGAGCGTTGCACGAGGTGAGATGGTCAGCAGAGCGTTGCACGGGGTGAGATGGTCAGCAGAGCGTTGCACGAGGTGAGATGGTCAGCAGAGCGTTGCACGAGGTGAGATGGTCTGCAGAGCGTTGCACGAGGTGAGATGGTCAGCAGAGCGTTGCACGGGGTGAGATGGTCAGCAGAGCGTTGCACGGGGTGAGATGGTCAGCAGAGCGTTGCACGGGGTGGTCGATGGTCAGCAGAGCGTTGGTCAGCAGAGCGTTGCACGAGGTGAGATGGTCAGCAGAGCGTTGCACGAGGTGAGATGGTCAGCAGAGCGTTGCACGGGGTGAGATGGTCAGCAGAGCGTTGCACGGGGTGGTCGATGGTCAGCAGAGAGATGGTCAGCAGAGCGTTGCACGAGGTGAGATGGTCAGCAGAGCGTTGCACGGGGTGAGACGGTCAGCAGAGCGTTGCACGGGGTGAGACGGTCAGCAGAGCGTTGCACGAGGTGAGATGGTCAGCAGAGCGTTGCACGAGGTGAGATGGTCAGCAGAGCGTTGCACGGGGTGAGATGGTCAGCAGAGCGTTGCACGGGGTGAGATGGTCAGCAGAGCGTTGCGCGGGGTGAGACAGTCTGCAGAGCGTTGCACGAGGTGAGATGGTCAGCAGAGCGTTGCACGAGGTGAGATGGTCAGCTGAGCGTTGCACGAGGTGAGATGGTCTGCAGAGCGTTGCACGGGGTGAGACAGTCTGCAGAGCGTTGCATGAGGTTGCACGAGGTGAGACCGTCTGCAGAGCGTTGCATGAGGTGAGACAGTCTGCAGAGCGTTGCACGAGGTGAGATGGTCAGCAGAGCGTTGCACGTGGGGGGAGGCAGTCTGCAGAGCGTTGCACGGGGTGAGACAGTCTGCAGAGCGTTGCACGAGGTGAGATGGTCAGCAGAGCGTTGCACGAGGTGTGATGGTCAGCAGAGCGTTGCACGAGGTGAGATGGTCAGCAGAGCGTTGCACGGGGTGAGACAGTCTGCAGAGCGTTGCATGAGGTGAGACAGTCTGCAGAGCGTTGCATGAGGTGAGACAGTCTGCAGAGCGTTGCACGAGGTGAGATGGTCAGCAGAGCGTTGCACGGGGGGGGAGGCAGTCTGCAGAGCGTTGCACGGGGTGAGACAGTCTGCAGAGCGTTGCACGAGGTGAGAGGGTCAGCAGAGCGTTGCACGAGGTGAGATGGTCAGCAGTGCGTTGCACGAGGTGAGATGGTCAGCAGAGCGTTGCACGAGGTGAGACAGTCTGCAGAGCGTTGCATGAGGTGAGATGGTCAGCAGAGCGTTGCACGAGGGGTGAGGCAGTCTGCAGAGCGTTGCACGGGGTGAGATGGACAGCAGAGCGTTGCACGAGGGGAGATGGTCAGCAGAGCGTTGCACGAGGGTGAGACAGTCTGCAGAGCGTTGCACGAGGTGAGATGGTCAGCAGAGCGTTGCACGAGGTGAGATGGTCAGCAGAGCGTTGCACGAGGTGAGATGGTCAGCAGAGCGTTGCACGGGGTGAGATGGTCAGCAGAGCGGTGCACGAGGTGAGATGGTCAGCAGAGCGTTGCACGAGGTGAGATGGTCAGCAGAGCGTTGCACGAGGTGAGATGGTCAGCAGAGCGTTGCACGCGGTGAGATGGTCAGCAGAGCGTTGCACGAGGTGAGATGGTCAGCAGAGCGTTGCACGAGGTGAGATGGTCAGCAGAGCGTTGCACGAGGTGAGATGGTCAGCAGAGCGTTGCACGAGGTGAGATGGTCAGCATAGCGTTGCACGAGGTGAGAAAGTCAGCAGAGCGTTGCACGAGGTGAGATGGTCAGCAGAGCGTTGCACGGTGTGAGATGGTCAGCAGAGCGTTGCACGGGGTGGTCGATGGGTGAGAGAGAGATGGTCAGCAGAGCGTTGCACGAGGTGAGATGGTCAGCAGAGCGTTGCACGTGGTGAGATGGTCAGCAGAGCGTTGCACGGGGTGGTCGATGGTCAGCAGAGAGTTGGTCAGCAGAGCGTTGCACGAGGTGAGATGGTCAGCAGAGCGTTGCACGGGGTGAGACGGTCAGCAGAGCGTTGCACGGGGTGAGACGGTCAGCAGAGCGTTGCACGGGGTGAGACGGTCAGCAGAGCGTTGCACGAGGTGAGATGGTCAGCAGAGCGTTGCACGTGGTGAGACGGTCAGCAGAGCGTTGCACGGGGTGAGACGGTCAGCAGAGCGTTGCGCGGGGTGAGACTGTCTGCAGAGCGTTGCACGAGGTGAGATGGTCAGCAGAGCGTTGCACGAGGTGAGATGGTCAGCAGAGCGTTGCACGAGGTGAGATGGTCTGCAGAGCGTTGCACGGGGTGAGACAGTCAGCAGAGCGTTGCACGAGGTGAGACAGTCTGCAGAGCGTTGCATGAGGTGAGACAGTCTGCAGAGCGTTGCACGAGGTGAGACGGTCAGCAGAGCGTTGCACGTGGTGGGAGGCAGTCTGCAGAGCGTTGCACGGGGTGAGACAGTCTGCAGAGCGTTGCACGAGGTGAGATGGTCTGCAGAGCGTTGCACGAGGTGAGATGGTCAGCAGAGCGTTGCACGAGGTGAGATGGTCAGCAGAGCGTTGCACGAGGTGAGATGGTCAGCAGAGCGTTGCACGAGGTGAGATGGTCAGCAGAGCGTTGCACGAGGTGAGATGGTCAGCAGAGCGTTGCACGAGGTGAGATGGTCAGCAGAGCGTTGCACGAGGTGAGATGGTCAGCAGAGCGTTGCACGGGGTGAGATGGTCAGCAGAGCGTTGCACGGGGTGAGATGGTCAGAGCGTTGCACGGGGTGGTCGATGGTCAGCAGAGCGTTGGTCAGCAGAGCGTTGCACGAGGTGAGATGGTCAGCAGAGCGTTGCACGAGGTGAGATGGTCAGCAGAGCGTTGCACGGGGTGAGATGGTCAGCAGAGCGTTGCACGGGGTGGTCGATGGTCAGCAGAGAGATGGTCAGCAGAGCGTTGCACGAGGTGAGATGGTCAGCAGAGCGTTGCACGGGGTGAGACGGTCAGCAGAGCGTTGCACGGGGTGAGATTGTCAGCAGAGCGTTGCACGGGGTGAGACGGTCAGCAGAGCGTTGCACGAGGTGAGATGGTCAGCAGAGCGTTGCACGAGGTGAGATGGTCAGCAGAGCGTTGCACGGGGTGAGATGGTCAGCAGAGCGTTGCGCGGGGTGAGACAGTCTGCAGAGCGTTGCACGAGGTGAGATGGTCAGCAGAGCGTTGCACGAGGTGAGATGGTCAGCAGAGCGTTGCACGAGGTGAGATGGTCTGCAGAGCGTTGCACGGGGTGAGACAGTCTGCAGAGCGTTGCATGAGGTGAGACAGTCTGCAGAGCGTTGCATGAGGTGAGACAGTCAGCAGAGCGTTGCACGAGGTGAGATGGTCAGCAGAGCGTTGCACGTGGGGGGAGGCAGTCTGCAGAGCGTTGCACGGGGTGAGACAGTCTGCAGAGCGTTGCACGAGGTGAGATGGTCAGCAGAGCGTTGCACGAGGTGAGATGGTCAGCAGAGCGTTGCACGAGGTGAGATGGTCAGCAGAGCGTTGCACGGGGTGAGACAGTCTGCAGAGCGTTGCATGAGGTGAGACAGTCTGCAGAGCGTTGCATGAGGTGAGACAGTCTGCAGAGCGTTGCACGAGGTGAGATGGTCAGCAGAGCGTTGCACGTGGGGGGAGGCAGTCTGCAGAGCGTTGCACGGGGTGAGACAGTCTGCAGAGCGTTGCACGAGGTGAGATGGTCAGCAGAGCGTTGCACGAGGTGAGATGGTCAGCAGAGCGTTGCACGAGGTGAGATGGTCAGCAGAGCGTTGCACGGGGTGAGACAGTCTGCAGAGCGTTGCATGAGGTGAGACAGTCTGCAGAGCGTTGCATGAGGTGAGACAGTCTGCAGAGCGTTGCACGAGGTGAGATGGTCAGCAGAGCGTTGCACGTGGGGGGAGGCAGTCTGCAGAGCGTTGCACGAGGTGAGATGGTCAGCAGAGCGTTGCACGGGGTGAGACAGTCTGCAGAGCGTTGCACGGGGTGAGATGGTCGGCAGAGCGTTGCACGGGGTGAGACAGTCTGCAGAGCGTTGCACGAGGTGAGATGGTCAGCAGAGCGTTGCACGAGGTGAGATGGTCAGCAGAGCGTTGCACGAGGTGAGATGGTCTGCAGAGCGTTGCACGGGGTGAGACAGTCTGCAGAGCGTTGCATGAGGTGAGACAGTCTGCAGAGCGTTGCATGAGGTGAGACAGTCTGCAGAGCGTTGCACGAGGTGAGATGGTCAGCAGAGCGTTGCACGTGGGGGGAGGCAGTCTGCAGAGCGTTGCACGGGGTGAGACAGTCTGCAGAGCGTTGCACGAGGTGAGATGGTCAGCAGAGCGTTGCACGAGGTGAGATGGTCAGCAGAGCGTTGCACGAGGTGAGATGGTCAGCAGAGCGTTGCACGGGGTGAGACAGTCTGCAGAGCGTTGCATGAGGTGAGACAGTCTGCAGAGCGTTGCATGAGGTGAGACAGTCTGCAGAGCGTTGCACGAGGTGAGATGGTCAGCAGAGCGTTGCACGTGGGGGGAGGCAGTCTGCAGAGCGTTGCACGGGGTGAGACAGTCTGCAGAGCGTTGCACGAGGTGAGATGGTCAGCAGAGCGTTGCACGAGGTGAGATGGTCAGCAGAGCGTTGCACGAGGTGAGATGGTCAGCAGAGCGTTGCACGGGGTGAGACAGTCTGCAGAGCGTTGCATGAGGTGAGACAGTCTGCAGAGCGTTGCATGAGGTGAGACAGTCTGCAGAGCGTTGCACGAGGTGAGATGGTCAGCAGAGCGTTGCACGTGGGGGGAGGCAGTCTGCAGAGAGTTGCACGAGGTGAGATGGTCAGCAGAGCGTTGCACGGGGTGAGACAGTCTGCAGAGCGTTGCGCGGGGTGAGATGGTCGGCAGAGCGTTGCACGGGGTGAGACAGTCTGCAGAGCGTTGCACGAGGTGAGATGGTCAGCAGAGCGTTGCACGAGGTGAGATGGTCAGCAGAGCGTTGCACGAGGTGAGATGGTCTGCAGAGCGTTGCACGGGGTGAGACAGTCTGCAGAGCGTTGCATGAGGTGAGACAGTCTGCAGAGCGTTGCATGAGGTGAGACAGTCTGCAGAGCGTTGCACGAGGTGAGATGGTCAGCAGAGCGTTGCACGAGGGGGGGGGGGAGGCAGTCTGCAGAGCGTTGCACGGGGTGAGACAGTCTGCAGAGCGTTGCACGAGGTGAGATGGTCAGCAGAGCGTTGCACGAGGTGAGTTGGTCAGCAGAGCGTTGCACGAGGTGAGATGGTCAGCAGAGCGTTGCACGGGGTGAGAAAGTCTGCAGAGCGTTGCATGAGGTGAGACAGTCTGCAGAGCGTTGCATGAGGTGAGACAGTCAGCAGAGCGTTGCACGAGGTGAGATGGTCAGCAGAGCGTTGCACGTGGGGGGAGGCAGTCTGCAGAGCGTTGCACGGGGTGAGACAGTCTGCAGAGCGATGCACGAGGTGAGATGGTCAGCAGAGCGTTGCACGAGGTGAGATGGTCAGCAGAGCGTTGCACGAGGTGAGATGGTCAGCAGAGCGTTGCACGGGGGTGAGACAGTCTGCAGAGCGTTGCATGAGGTGAGACAGTCTGCAGAGCGTTGCATGAGGTGAGACCGTCTGCAGAGCGTTGCACGAGGTGAGATGGTCAGCAGAGCGTTGCACGTGGGGGGAGGCAGTCTGCAGAGCGTTGCACGAGGTGAGATGGTCAGCAGAGCGTTGCACGGGGTGAGACAGTCTGCAGAGCGTTGCACGGGGTGAGATGGTCGGCAGAGCGTTGCACGAGGTGAGATGGTCAGCAGAGCGTTGCACGAGGTGAGATGGTCAGCAGAGCGTTGCACGGGGTGAGACAGTCTGCAGAGCGTTGCACGGGGTGAGATGGTCGGCAGAGCGTTGCGCGGGGTGAGATGGTTAGCAGAGCGTTGCACGAGGTGAGATGAATGAATGAATAACTTATATAGCGCTACAATGCGAACTGAATCGCCTCAAGGCGCTGTATTGGCGATTGGTTGTCGAGCTTCTAGAAGAGGTGGTCTTGAGTTTCTTCCTGAAGGCCTGGTGGTTTTCTTCCATGCGGATGTTGGTAGAGCGTTCCATAGCCGTGGTCCTTGGACAGCGAATCTCCGTTCCCCCTTTGATTTGTAGCGGGATTTGGGGATGAGGAGGAGGTTTTGGTTAGACGATCGAAGACTGTGTCATGGAAATTTATAGATAGGCAACTCCTATCCTCTTATTGATTAGTGGTTCCAAATTAAATAATAACTACTGCAGTAGGGAACAGACACAAAAGATACGCTCAGCATCTTTCCAATAACCGTTCTCCTTTATTATGACGCAATTCAGGGTTTTATACACATGATTACGTAGGTATCACATTAATATTACAATTGTTCATTTATGGTAACAAGGGGCGTATCATAGGCAGGCTAATTCTAAATCAGGACTCGAAAGAATGTAAACATGTACTGAAAACATTATTAGTGCCGTGTGCAATACATACAAAATAGATACAATTATATACAGAACTTACAAATTTCCATTACAACTGCGATTGGGTGTGTAGTGTGTTATTTTCTCGAGAAGGTATTGTGGAGCGTCTCCATGTGTACATTTGTGGGTGAGGCAGAGGGTCTTGAATGTGACCCGATTCTTTACGTTTAGCCAGTGTAGGCTCCTCAGGGGAGGGGCGATGGATTCCCAGGTTTTTTCCCTGTTATCAGTCTTGCCGCCATGTTTTGGATAAGTTGTAAGCGCGCAAGTTGAGATGGTCTGCAGAGCGTTGCACGGGGTGAGACAGTCTGCAGAGCGTGGCACATGGGGGGAGGCGGTCTGCAGAGCGTGGCACATGGGGGGAGGCGGTCTGCAGAGCGTGGCACGTGGGGGGAGGCGGTCTGCAGAGCGTTGCACGGGGTGAGACAGTCGGGAGAGCGTGGCATGTGGGGGAGATGGTCTGCAGAGTGTTGCACGTGGGGGAGATGGTCTGCAGAGCGTTGCACGTGGGGGGGAGACAGTCTGCAGAGCGTTGCACGGCGTGAGACAGTCGGCAGAGCGTGGCACGTGGGGGAGATGGTCTGCAGAGCGTTGCACGTGGGGGGAGACAGTCGGCAGAGCGTGGCACGTGGGGGGAGATGGTCTGCAGAGCGTTGCACGGGGTGAGACAGTCTGCAGAGCGTTGCACGGGGTGAGACGGTTGGTTTGGTAACTAATGAATTGTTTTACATGAAGAAGGAATTTGCTTCATTTGTGTAAATTTCGGCTGATTGGAGATTCCGGATTCGGATGGATTCACATGAAGAATCTGGAGACGAACAATGAACCTTGTCCCCCCCCCACGTCACCCCCCCCCCCCCCCGTCCCCCCCCCCCCCCCCCTCCCCGTCCCCCCCCCCCCCCCCCACCCGCCCCCCCCCCCCCCCCCCCCCCCCCCCCCCGTCACCCTCACCACTGTGCAAAAATCTTAGGCAGGTGTGATGCTGGAAATGAAGACTTCAGACATTGAAGTGTTATTGTTATCAATGAAGAGAAAATCCAATCAATATTTGGGGTGACCCCCCCCCCCTTTGCCTTCTACCAAATCCAATCAATATTGGATTCCTCCGGACTTCTCCAGACAGTAGATAGGGGTACCTGGGTCCCACTGGTTTCCTCCAGACTTCTCCGGACAGTAGATGGGGGTACCTGGGTCCCACTGGTTTCCTCCAGACTTCTCCGGACAGTAGATGGTGTACCTGGGTCCCACTGGTTTCCAACAGACTTCTCCGGACAGTAGATGGTGTACCTGGGTCCCACTGGTTTCCTCCAGACTTCTCCGGACAGTAGATGGGGGTACCTGGGTCCCACTGGTTTCCACCAGACTTCTCCGGACAGTAGATGGATGTACCTGGGTCCCACTGGTTTCCTCCAGACTTCTCCGGACAGTAGATGGTGTACCTGGGTCCCACTGGTTTCCTCCGGACTTCTCCGGACAGTAGATGGGGGTACCTGGGTCCCACTGGTTTCCACCAGACTTCTCCGGACAGTAGATGGATGTACCTGGGTCCCACTGGTTTCCTCCAGACTTCTCCGGACAGTAGATGGTGTACCTGGGTCCCACTGGTTTCCACCAGACTTCTCCGGACAGTAGATGGTGTACCTGGGTCCCACTGGTTTCCTCCAGACTTCTCCGGACAGTAGATGGGGGTACCTGGGTCCCACTGGTTTCCTCCAGACTTCTCCGGACAGTAGATGGTGTACCTGGGTCCCACTGGTTTCCTCCGGACTTCTCCGGACAGTAGATGGGGGTACCTGGGTCCCACTGGTTTCCACCAGACTTCTCCGGACAGTAGATGGATGTACCTGGGTCCCACTGGTTTCCTCCGGACTTCTCCAGACAGTAGATGGGGTACCTGGGTCCCACTGGTTTCCACCAGACTTCTCCGGACAGTAGATGGGGGTACCTGGGTCCCATTGGTTTCCTCCAGACTTCTCCGGACAGTAGATGGGGGTACCTGGGTCCCACTGATTTCCTCTGGACTTCTCCATATAGTAGATGGGGTACCTGGGTCCCACTGGTTTCCTCTGGACTTCTCCATATAGTAGATGGGGGTACCTGGGTCCCACTGGTTTCCTCCAGACTTCTCCAGACAGTAGATGGGGGTACCTGGGTCCCACTGGTTTCCTCCAGACTTCCCCAGACAGTAGATGGGGGTACCTGGGTCCCACTGGTTTCCACCAGACTTCTCCAGACAGTAGATGGGGGTACCTGGGTCCCACTGGTTTCCACCAGACTTCTCCAGACAGTAGATGGGGGTACCTGGGTCCCACTGGTTTCCAACAGACTTCCCCAGACAGTAGATGGGGGTACCTGGGTCCCACTGGTTTCCTCCAGACTTCTCCGGACAGTAGATGGTGTACCTGGGTCCCACTGGTTTCCAACAGACTTCTCCGGACAGTAGATAGGTGTACCTGGGTCCCACTGGTTTCCTCCGGACTTCTCCAGACAGTAGATGGGGGTACCTGGGTCCCACTGGTTTCCACCAGACTTCTCCGGACAGTAGATGGATGTACCTGGGTCCCACTGGTTTCCTCCAGACTTCTCCGGACAGTAGATGGTGTACCTGGGTCCCACTGGTTTCCTCCAGACTTCTCCGGACAGTAGATGGGGGTACCTGGGTCCCACTGGTTTCCACCAGACTTCTCCGGACAGTAGATGGATGTACCTGGGTCCCACTGGTTTCCTCCAGACTTCTCCGGACAGTAGATGGTGTACCTGGGTCCCACTGGTTTCCACCAGACTTCTCCGGACAGTAGATGGTGTACCTGGGTCCCACTGGTTTCCTCCAGACTTCTCCGGACAGTAGATGGGGGGTACCTGGGTCCCACTGGTTTCCTCCAGACTTCTCCGGACAGTAGATGGTGTACCTGGGTCCCACTGGTTTCCTCCAGACTTCTCCGGACAGTAGATGGGGGTACCTGGGTCCCACTGGTTTCCACCAGACTTCTCCGGACAGTAGATGGATGTACCTGGGTCCCACTGGTTTCCTCCGGACTTCTCCGGACAGTAGATGGGGTACCTGGGTCCCACTGGTTTCCACCAGACTTCTCCGGACAGTAGATGGGGGTACCTGGGTCCCATTGGTTTCCTCCAGACTTCTCCGGACAGTAGATGGGGGTACCTGGGTCCCACTGATTTCCTCTGGACTTCTCCATATAGTAGATGGGGGTACCTGGGTCCCACTGGTTTCCTCTGGACTTCTCCATATAGTAGATGGGGGTACCTGGGTCCCACTGGTTTCCTCCAGACTTCCCCAGACAGTAGATGGGGGTACCTGGGTCCCACTGGTTTCCACCAGACTTCCCCAGACAGTAGATGGGGGAACCTGGGTCCCACTGGTTTCCACCAGACTTCTCCAGACAGTAGATGGGGGTACCTGGGTCCCACTGGTTTCCACCAGACTTCTCCAGACAGTAGATGGGGGTACCTGGGTCCCACTGGTTTCCAACAGACTTCCCCAGACAGTAGATGGGGGTACCTGGGTCCCACTGGTTTCCTCCAGACTTCTCCGGACAGTAGATGGTGTACCTGGGTCCCACTGGTTTCCTCCAGACTTCTCCGGACAGTAGATGGTGTACCTGGGTCCCACTGGTTTCCTCCGGACTTCTCCGGACAGTAGATGGGGGTACCTGGGTCCCACTGGTTTCCACCAGACTTCTCCGGACAGTAGATGGATGTACCTGGGTCCCACTGGTTTCCTCCAGACTTCTCCGGACAGTAGATGGTGTACCTGGGTCCCACTGGTTTCCTCCAGACTTCTCCGGACAGTAGATGGGGGTACCTGGGTCCCACTGGTTTCCACCAGACTTCTCCGGACAGTAGATGGATGTACCTGGGTCCCACTGGTTTCCTCCAGACTTCTCCGGACAGTAGATGGTGTACCTGGGTCCCACTGGTTTCCACCAGACTTCTCCGGACAGTAGATGGTGTACCTGGGTCCCACTGGTTTCCTCCAGACTTCTCCGGACAGTAGATGGGGTACCTGGGTCCCACTGGTTTCCTCCAGACTTCTCCGGACAGTAGATGGTGTACCTGGGTCCCACTGGTTTCCTCCGGACTTCTCCGGACAGTAGATGGGGGTACCTGGGTCCCACTGGTTTCCACCAGACTTCTCCGGACAGTAGATGGATGTACCTGGGTCCCACTGGTTTCCTCCGGACTTCTCCGGACAGTAGATGGGGGTACCTGGGTCCCACTGGTTTCCACCAGACTTCTCCGGACAGTAGATGGGGGTACCTGGGTCCCACTGGTTTCCTCCAGACTTCTCCGGACAGTAGATGGGGGTACCTGGGTCCCACTGGTTTCCTCTGGACTTCTCCATATAGTAGATGGGGGTACCTGGGTCCCACTGGTTTCCTCTGGACTTCTCCATATAGTAGATGGGGGTACCTGGGTCCCACTGGTTTCCTCCAGACTTCCCCAGACAGTAGATGGGGTACCTGGGTCCCACTGGTTTCCTCCAGACTTCCCCAGACAGTAGATGGGGGAACCTGGGTCCCACTGGTTTCCACCAGACTTCTCCAGACAGTAGATGGGGGTACCTGGGTCCCACTGGTTTCCACCAGACTTCTCCAGACAGTAGATGGGGGTACCTGGGTCCCACTGGTTTCCTCCAGACTTCCCCAGACAGTAGATGGGGGTACCTGGGTCCCACTGGTTTCCTCCAGACTTCCCCAGACAGTAGATGGGGGAACCTGGGTCCCACTGGTTTCCACCAGACTTCTCCAGACAGTAGATGGGGGTACCTGGGTCCCACTGGTTTCCACCAGACTTCTCCAGACAGTAGATGGGGGTACCTGGGTCCCACTGGTTTCCACCAGACTTCTCCAGACAGTAGATAGGGGGTACCTGGGTCCCACTGGTTTCCTCCAGACTTCTCCAGACAGTAGATGGGGGTACCTGGGTCCCACTGGTTTCCACCAGACTTCTCCATACAGTAGATGGGGGTACCTGGGTCCCACTGGTTTCCTCCAGACTTCTCCTGACAGTAGATGGGGGTACCTGGGTCCCACTGGTTTCCACCAGACTTCTCCAGACAGTAGATGGGGGTACCTGGGTCCCACTGGTTTCCTCCAGACTTCTCCAGACAGTAGATGGGTGTACCTGGGTCCCACTGGTTTCCAACAGACTTCCCCAGACAGTAGATGGGGGTACCTGGGTCCCACTGGTTTCCTCCAGACTTCCCCAGACAGTAGATGGGGGTACCTGGGTCCCACTGGTTTCCTCCAGACTTCTCTGGACAGTAGATGGGGGTACCTGGGTCCCACTGGTTTCCTCCAGACTTCTCCGGACAGTAGATGGGTGTACCTGGGTCCCACTGGTTTCCACCAGACTTCTCCGGACAGTAGATGGGGGTACCTGGGTCCCACTGGTTTCCACCAGACTTCTCCAGACAGTAGATGGGTGTACCTGGGTCCCACTGGTTTCCTCCAGACTTCTCCGGACAGTAGATGGTGTACCTGGGTCCCACTGGTTTCCTCCAGACTTCTCCGGACAGTAGATGGATGTACCTGGGTCCCACTGGTTTCCTCCAGACTTCTCCGGACAGTAGATGGTGTACCTGGGTCCCACTGGTTTCCTCCGGACTTCTCCGGACAGTAGATGGGGGTACCTGGGTCCCACTGGTTTCCACCAGACTTCTCCGGACAGTAGATGGATGTACCTGGGTCCCACTGGTTTCCTCCGGACTTCTCCGGACAGTAGATGGGGGTACCTGGGTCCCACTGGTTTCCACCAGACTTCTCCAGACAGTAGATGGGGGTACCTGGGTCCCACTGGTTTCCACCAGACTTCTCCAAACAGTAGATGGGGGTACCTGGGTCCCACTGGTTTCCACCAGACTTCTCCGGACAGTAGATGGGAGTACCTGGGTCCCACTGGTTTCCACCAGACTTCTCCGGACAGTAGATGGGAGTACCTGGGTCCCACTGGTTTCCACCAGACTTCTCCGGACAGTAGATGGGGGTACCTGGGTCCCACTGGTTTCCTCCAGACTTCTCCGGACAGTAGATGGGGTACCTGGGTCCCACTGATTTCCTCTGGACTTCTCCATATAGTAGATGGGGGTACCTGGGTCCCACTGGTTTCCTCCAGACATCTCCAGACAGTAGATGGGGGTACCTGGGTCCCACTGTTTTCCACCAGACTTCTCCGGACAGTAGATGGGGGTACCTGGGTCCCACTGGTTTCCTCCGGACTTCTCCGGACAGTAGATGGGGGTACCTGGGTCCCACTGGTTTCCACCAGACTTCTCCAGACAGTAGATGGGGGTACCTGGGTCCCACTGGTTTCCACCAGACTTCTCTGGACAGTAGATGGGGGTACCTGGGTCCCACTGGTTTCCTCCAGACTTCTCCGGACAGTAGATGGGTGTACCTGGGTCCCACTGGTTTCCACCAGACTTCTCCAGACAGTAGATGGGGGTACCTGGGTCCCACTGGTTTCCTCCAGACTTCTCCATACAGTAGATGGGGGTACCCGGGTCCCACTGGTTTCCACCAGACTTCTCCAGACAGTAGATGGGGGTACCTGGGTCCCACTGGTTTCCTCCGGAAAGTAGATGGGGTTTCCCAGGTCACATTGAACCACCAGTCTGCTGTGAAATCTTTGCCTGGGAGACGCCTCGCTGATGCAGTATAAGGCAGTCCTGCCATGGTGGAAGGTCCCGGTGACATCAAACTGTCCTCCACTACCCCCCCTCAGTAGCAGAGTTTGGCTGTTCCTCACCCGGTTTTAAGTCCCTACACAGCTGTTTCTGTTTCAGGGAATGACTGCATTTCCACTGCCATATGAAATTGATGATCATTAGCACCTGCTTGGTATACTTGGTTAATCAAACACCCGACTCTAATCCTACTAAATCCCTGACTGCGGGTGTAAGAAACGATGCGAAGGGAAGTCACACCAAATATTGATCTGAATTGGATTTTTCTTCTGACACTGGGGGGGCGGGGTTAAAGGTGATTTTGCTGGAGGTGCGGCCAACCAGAATTCTTCATTTTGCTCAACACTCTATAGTGCCTCCGCAATCCATTATATGGCCTAATGTATGATATCAATGGGGCGTATCCCCTCCCCCGATGTGATCCTACACAAGATGTCTATTCACTCCTTTCCTATATAATCCTAGATTTAGGACGTATCACATACGCAGCAATGTAAGCGGACGTATCACATACGCAGCAATGTAAGCGGACGTATCACATACGCAGCAATGTAAGCGGACGTATCACATACGCAGCAATGTAAGCGGACGTATCACATACGCAGCAATGTAAGCGGACGTATCACATACGCAGCAATGTAAGCGGACGTATCACATACGCAGCAATGTAAGCGGACGTATCACATACGCAGCAATGTAAGCGGACGTATCACATACGCAGCAATGTAAGCGGACGTATCACATACGCAGCAATGTAAGCGGACGTATCACATATGACTGCAATGTAAGCGGACGTATCACATACGCAGCAATGTAAGCGGACGTATCACATACGCAGCAATGTAAGCGGACGTATCACATACGCAGCAATGTAAGCGGACGTATCACATACGCAGCAATGTAAGCGGACGTACCACATACGGAGCAATGTAAGCGGACGTACCACATACGGAGCAATGTAAGCGGACGTATCACATACGGAGCAATCTAAGCGAACGTATCACATACGCAGCAATGTAAGCGGACGTATCACATACGCAGCAATGTAAGCGGACGTATCACATACGCAGCAATGTAAGCGGACGTATCACATACGCAGCAATGTAAGCGGACGTATCACATACGCAGCAATGTAAGCGGACGTATCGCATACGCAGCAATGTAAGCGGACGTATCACATGCGCAGGAATGTAAGCGGACGTACCACATACGCAGCAATGTAAGCGGACGTATCACATACGGAGCAATGTAAGCGGACGTATCACATACGCAGCAATGTAAGCGGACGTATCACATATGACTGCAGAGCTGGAAAGTGACAGTTGGACTGATGTTAGTACATTGGGTCCTTCCCTCCATCTGTGACTTTATCTTTAAGTGGTTTCTGATTCTCTTTCAGTCCATGCGCCGCGCTAATCATGGAACGGTTGGCGGTTACTTTCTGGCGGGAAGAAGCATGTCCTGGTTTCCGGTAAGTTCCGGTTCCTGAATATATGAGACCATCACCAATCACTCCATATGGTCCAATAAATCACTACTATATATTGATCGCACCCCCTCCACGGAATCTCCCACTATCACTGATATGAAGGTTGATGGTGATTTCCCCATTGCAGGTCGGGGCGTCTCTTTTTGCCAGTAATATCGGCAGCGGTCACTTTGTGGGTCTGGCCGGCACCGGGGCAGCAAGTGGCATCGCAGTGGCGGCATTTGAATGGAATGTAAGTAAGCTATACACAGAGCTATATACCATGATATACACCGAGCTATATACCATGATAAACAAAGAGCTATATACCATGATATACACCGAGCTATATACCATGATAAACAAAGAGCTATATACCATGATATACACCGAGCTATATACCATGATATACACCGAGCTATATACCATGATAAACACAGAGCTATATACCATGATATACACCGAGCTATATACCATGATATACACCGAGCTATATACCATGATAAACACAGAGCTATATACCATGATATACACAGAGCTATATACCATGATATACACCGAGCTATATACCATGATATACACAGAGCTATATACCATGATATACACAGAGCTATATACCATGATAAACACAGAGCTATATACCATGATAAACAAAGAGCTATATACCATGATAAACAAAGAGCTATATACCATGATAAACACCGAGCTATATACCATGATAAACACAGAGCTATATACCATGATAAACAAAGAGCTATATACCATGATAAACACAGAGCTATATACCATGATAAACAAAGAGCTATATACCATGATAAACACCGAGCTATATACCATGATATACACAGAGCTATATACCATGATATACACAGAGCTATATACCATGATATACACAGAGCTATATACCATGATATACACAGAGCTATATACCATGATATACACCGAGCTATATACCATGATAAACACAGAGCTATATACCATGATAAACAAAGAGCTATATACCATGATAAACACCGAGCTATATACCGTGATAAACACCGAGCTATATACCGTGATATACACCGAGCTATATACCATGATATACACCGAGCTATATACCATGATATACACCGAGCTATATACCATGATATACACCGAGCTATATACCATGATAAACACAGAGCTATATACCATGATAAACAAAGAGCTATATACCATGATAAACACAGAGCTATATACCATGATAAACACCGAGCTATATACCATGATATACACAGAGCTATATACCATGATATACACAGAGCTATATACCATGATATACACCGAGCTATATACCATGATAAACACAGAGCTATATACCATGATAAACAAAGAGCTATATACCATGATAAACACCGAGCTATATACCGTGATAAACACCGAGCTATATACCATGATATACACCGAGCTATATACCATGATATACACCGAGCTATATACCATGATATACACCGAGCTATATACCATGATAAACACAGAGCTATATACCATGATACACACCGAGCTATATACCATGATATACACCGAGCTATATACCATGATAAACACAGAGCTATATACCATGATATACACCGAGCTATATACCATGATAAACACCGAGCTATATACCATGATATACACTGAGGTTATCTGTATACTCATTACCCATAAGGAAGTATTGGGTGCCTGCAGAACCGCTTCTCCGGGTGTGAAGTTCTTCTTACTATCCTCCTCTCCTTTTCCCAGGACTCTCTTCTTCTCTGGGCTACTCCTCTCCTCTGGACATTCCTCCTCTCCTCTGGACTCCAGACTCTGCACCTCTTCCTCTTCTCTGGACATTCTTCCTCTTCTCTGGACATTCCTCCTCTCCTCTGGAGATTCCTCCTCTCCTCTGGACTCCTCCTCTCCTCTGGACTCCTCCTCTCCTCTGGACATTCCTCCTCTCCTCTGGACTCCAGACTCTGCACCTCCTCCTCTCCTCTGGACATTCCTCCTCTCCTCTGGACTCCAGACTCTGCACCTCCTCCTCTCCTCTGGACATTCCTCCTCTCCTCTGGACTCCAGACTCTGCACCTCTTCCTCTTCTCTGGACTCCAGACTCTGCACCTCTTCCTCTTCTCTGGACATTCCTCCTCTCCCCTGGACTCCAGACTCTGCACCTCTTCCTCTTCTCTGGACTCCTCCTCTCCCCTGGACTCCAGACTCTGCACCTCTTCCTCTTCTCTGGACTCCTCCTCTCCTCTGGACATTCCTCCTCTCCCCTGGACTCCAGACTCTGAGTTGTGTCTTCTTCCCTTTGTTTCACAAGACTCTCCTCACTTTCTCTCATCCTCTTCCTTTTTCACGGCTCTCCTCTCCTGCGGACTGCACTCCTCTGTGGGATCAGGACCTCCTAAGCAGCAGATGCTCCGCCATACTGGACATTAGTTCTCCTCTTAAATCTCTCGTCCTTCTCTCTTTCTCTCCAGGCTCTCTTTGTGGTTTTGCTCATGGGTTGGATTTTTGTTCCCGTATATCTGACAGCCGAGGTGAGAACCAAATATGAAAATTAGATATTAAATAAATTATATTGATTTTTTGGCATTTCTAATCACTTTAGGAATTAAAAATGATCAAAGTTTAAAAGTCATTGTGACCCGCTCCTATTTAACAATGGTGCTAAACCAGTGCAAATCCTTCCATAATGATTATGGCTGTACTATGTACCTATAAGTATCAATGGAGACAGGAGACCAGCTGGAGGGATCTCTAGGCTTCTGCCACAGACCAGCAGCTGCAGGAGTCTCAGGGCTGGTACCACACGCAAGTGGCTGGAGGAGTCCCAGGGCTGGTACCACAGGCAAGTGACTAGAGGAGTCCCAGGGCTGGTACCACACGCAAGTGGCTGGAGTAGTCT
This sequence comes from Lithobates sylvaticus, assembly GCA_028564925.1. NCBI lineage: Eukaryota > Metazoa > Chordata > Amphibia > Anura > Ranidae > Lithobates > Lithobates sylvaticus. Next base: position 285,594,665 of record CM053031.1, read on the forward strand.
CAGGGCTGGTTCCACACGCAAGTGGCTGGAGGAGTCCCAGGGCTGGTACCACAGGCAAGTGGCTGGAGGAGTCCCAGGGCTGGTACCACAGGCAAGTGGCTGGAGGAGTCCCAGGGCTGGTACCACAGGCAAGTGGCTAGAGGTGTCCAAGGGCCGGTACCACAGGCAAGTGACTGGAGGAGTCTCAGGGCTGGTACCACAGGCAAGTGGCTAGAGGTGTCCAAGGGCCAGTACCATAGGCAAGTGACTGGAGGAGTCTCAGGGCTGGTAATACAGGCAAGTGGCTGGAGGAGTCCAAAGGCCGGTACCACAGGCAAGTGGCCGGAGGAGTCTCAGGGCTGGTAATACAGGCAAGTGGCTGGAGTAGTCTCAGGGCTGGTTCCACAGGCAAGTGACTGAAGGAGTCCCAGGGCTGGTAATACAGGCAAGTGGCTAGAGGAGTCCCAGGGCTGGTACCACAGGCAAGTGGCCGGAGGAGTCTCAGGGCTGGTAATACAGGCAAGTGGCTGGAGTAGTCTCAGGGCTGGTTCCACAGACAAGTGGCTGGAGGAGTCCCAGGGCTGGTACCACAGGCAAGTGACTGAAGGAGTCCCAGGGCTGGTAATACAGGCAAGTGGCTAGAGGAGTCCAAGGGCCAGTACCACAGGCAAGTGGCCGGAGGAGTCTCAGGGCTGGTAATACAGGCAAGTGGCTGGAGTAGTCTGCGAGCTGGTTCCACAGGTAAGTGACTGGAGGAGTCTCAGGGCTGTTAATACAGGCAAGTGGTTGTAGGAGTCCAAGGGCCGGTACCACAGACAAGTGGCTGGAGTAGTCCCAGGGCTGGTACCACAGGCAAGTGGCTGGAGGAGTTTGGGGGCTGGTACCACAGCTAGAGGAGTAACAGGGATAGCAACATAGATGTGCACCTGGACACACAGGGCCACACCACTTGAAGTTCAGTACTCTGGTAGCAGTTAGTAGTAGTTGCACATATGGTTGAAGCAATGAGGTACAAGGTCCTTCCTTAGTGGTACATATGGTATAAGAAGGGAGGTACAAAGATCCCCGTCAGTGACACGTGGCAGCAGAGGAGTGTTACAAGGTCCTTTCTCAGGGCCACAACGGCTAGAGGCGTGGTGGTTACATAGCAGGTGAGGTTGAAAAAAGACACAAGTCCATCAAGTCCCTCCTATGTGTGTGATTATATGTCAGTATTACATGTATATCCCTGTATGTTGCGGTCGGTCAGGTGATTATCTAATAGTTTCTTAAAACTATCGATGCTCCCCGCTGAGACCACAGCCTGTGGAAGGGAATTCCACATCCTTGCCGCTCTTACAGTAAAGAACCCTTTACGTCGTTTAAACTTCTTTTCTTCTAATTTTAATGAGTGGCCACGTGTCTTGTTAAACTCCCTTCTGTGAAAAAGTTTTCTCCCTATTGTGGGGTCACCAGTCCGGTATTGTTGCCCTTCTTTGTAGTCGCTCCATTTCCAGTACATCCTTCCTGAGGACTGGTGCCCAGAACTGGACAGCATACTCCAGGTGCGGCCGGACCAGAGTCTTGTAGAGCGGGAGAATTATCCTTTTATCTCTGGAGTTGATCCCCTTTTTAATGCCAATATTCTGTTTGCTTTGTTAGCAGCAGCTTGGCATTGCTGAGCCCATCATCTACTAGGACCCCCAGGTCCTTCTCCATCCTAGATCCCCCCCTCCCCCCAGTCTATAGATTGCATTCAGATTTTTGCCACCCAAATACATTATTTTACATTTTTCTACATTGAACCTCATTTGCCATGTAGTTGCCCCTCCCCCCATTCATTTGTTTAGATCTTCTTGGAAGGTTTCCACTTCCTGCGGAGAAGTTATTGCCCTGCTTAGCTTAGTATCATCCGCAAATACAGAGATTGTTTCCCCCATTCCCATCCTCCAGGTCATCTATGAACAAATTAAATAGGATTGGTCCCAACACAGAACCCTGGAGGACCCCACTACCCTCCCCCGACCATTCCGAGTACTCCCCACCCCCGACCATTCCGAGCACTACCCACCCCGAGTACTCCCCACCCCCGACCATTCCGAGTACTCCCCCCCCCCGACCATTCCGAGCACTACCCATCCCAAGTACTCCCCATCCCCGACCATTCCGAGTACTCCCCACCCCCGACCATTCCGAGCACTACCCACCCCCGACCATTCCGAGTACATCCCCCACCCCCGACCATTCCGAGCACTACCCACCCCAAGTACTCCCCATCCCCGACCATTCCGAGTACTCCCCATCCCCGACCATTCCGAGTACTCCCCACCCCCGACCATTCCGAGCACTACCCACCCCCGACCATTCCGAGCACTACCCACCCCCGACCATTCCGAGCACTACCCACCCCCAACCATTCTGAGTACTACCCACCCCCAACCATTCCGAGTACTCCCCACCCCCGACCATTCCGAGTACTCCCCACCCCCGACCATTCCGAGTACTCCCCACCCCCGACCATTCCGAGTACTCCCCACCCCCGACCATTCCGAGTACTCCCCACCCCCGACCATTCCGAGTACTCCCCACCCCCGACCATTCCGAGTACTCCACACCCCGACCATTCCGAGTACTCCCCACCCGACCATTCCGAGTACTCCCCACCCCCAACCATTCCGAGCACTACCCACCCCAAGTACTCCCCACCCCCGATCCATTCCGAGTACTCCCCACCCGACCATTCCGAGTACTCCCCACCCCCGACCATTCCGAGTACTCCCCATTTATCACCACCCTCTGAACTCACCCTTGTAGACAGTTTTCAATCCCTGTACTCACCCTATGATCCATGCCAACGCACCTTATTTTGTACAGTAAATGTTTATGGGGAACTGTGTCAGATGCTTTTGTAAAATACAGATACACCACGTCTACGGGCCTTCCTTTATCTAGATACACCACGTCTACGGACCTTCCTTTATCTAGATACACCACGTATACGGGCCTTTCTTTATCCAGATACACCACGTCTACGGGCCTTCCTTTATCTAGATACACCACGTCTACGGGCCTTCCTTTATCTAGATACACCACGTCTACGGGCCTTCCTTTACCTAGATACACCACGTCTACGGGCCTTCCTTTATCTAGATACACCCCATCTACGGGCCTTACTTTTATCTAGATACACCACGTCTACGGGTCTTCCTTTATCCAGATACACCACGTCTACGGGCCTTCCTTTATCTAGATACACCACGTCTACGGGCCTTCCTTTATCTAGATACACCACATCTACGGGCCTTCCTTTATCTAGATACACCACGTCTACGGGCCTTCTTTATCTAGATACACCACGTCTACGGGCCTTCCTTTATCTAGATACACCACGTCTACGGGCCTTCCTTTATCTAGATACACCACGTCTACGGGCCTTCCTTTATCTAGATACACCACGTCTACGGGCCTTCCTTTATCTAGATACACCACGTCTACAGGCCTTCCTTTATCCAGATACACCCCGTCTACGGGCCTTACTTTATCTAGATACACCACGTCTACGGGTCTTCCTTTATCTAGATAAACCACGTCTACGGGCCTTCCTTTATCTAGATACACCACGTCTACGGGCCTTCCTTTATCCAGACACACCCTGTCTATGGGCCTTCCTTTATCTAGATACACCACGTCTACGGGCCTTCCTTTATCTAGATGGCAACTCACCTCCTCATAGAAGGTTAGTAGATTGGTTTGGCAAGAACGATTCTTCAGGAATCCATGCTGATTACGGCTAATGATACCGTTCTCATTACTAAAATCTTGTATATAGTCCCTTATCATCCCCTCCAAGAGTTTACATACTATTGATGTTAGGCTAACTGGTCTGTAATTCCCAGGGATGGATTTTGGGCCCTTTTTTAAATATTGGTGCTACATTGGCTTTTCTCCAATCAGCTGGTACCATTCCAGTCAGTAGACTGTCAGTAAAATTAGGAACAATGGTCTGGCAATTACTTGACTGAGTTCCCTAAGTCCCCTCGGGTGCAGCCATCTGTTCCCAGTGATTTATTAATGTTAAGTTTCCCAAGTCTAATTCTAATTCTGTCCTCTGATAACCATGGAGGTGCTTCCTGTGACGTGTCATGAGGATAAACACTGCAGTTTTGGCTACTGAAGCCCCCCGATTCCCTCGTGAAGACTGAGGAGAATAAATTCAATACCTTCACCATCTCCCCATCATTTGTAACCAGATGTCCTTCCTCATTCTTTATGGGACCAATATGGTCTGTCCTCCCTTTTTTACTCTTTAGATACTTAAAGAATTTCTTGGGATTTTTTTGCTCTCCTCCGCTATGTCTTTCATGTTCTATCTTAGCCTTCCTTATTGCACCCTTACATTCTTGTTGCATTCTTTGTAAAGTCTGAATGCTGATGATGATCCCTCAACCTTGTATTTTTTGAAGTCCTTCTCCTTTGCTTTTATATGCATTTTTACATTGGAGTTAAGCCATCTAGGACTTTTGTTCGCTCTTTTACATTAATTACCCAATGGGATGTATTGGCTGATGCCCTTATTTAATATGCTCTGAAAGCATAGTTGGTGCGTCTACCATCTGACCCATGAAATTGTCCCGCAAGACATTTAGGAACTGGCGAGCCTTAGATGAATGCGTGGTTTCCCCTTCTCCAAGTCTATGTCTGGATAATTAAAACCCCCCATTATGATAACACTTCCCATCCCTGCTGCTAATCCAACTTGTGATAGGAGATCCGTCTCCCCTTCAGGTTAGGGGCCTATAGCATACTCCCAGTATTATTTTCCCCTTACCTTCATCCCTTTGGAGCTCTACTCATAAGGATTCCACCTCCTCCCTAGAGATCCCTTAGGGATGTCATCTCTCACATTCACTTGTACAAGGTTCAAGGTCCTCTCTCAGTTGCACAGTTCAGATGCAGTGGTAGAAGGTCCTCCCTCAGTGACATATACGGTAAAGGCGGAGTGGTACAAACTGCTCTCTGAGTGGCAGGGTGAAGGGTTGGTACAAGTTACTTCCTCTGTGCCACAAATAGTAGAGGCGTGGTGGTTCAAGGTCCTTTCTCAGTTGCACATATGGTGGAGGTGAAGTGGTAGAAGGTCCTCCCTCAGTGACATATACGGTAGAGGTGGAGTGGTACAAACTGCTCTCTGAGTGGCAGGGTGGAGGGTTGGTACAAGTCCCTTCCTCTGTGCCACAAATAGTAGAGGCGTTGTGGTTCAAGATCCTCCCTCAGTTGCACATATGGTGGAGGTGAAGTGGTAAAAGGTCCTCCCTTAGTGGCACATATGCTACATGTGGGGTAGTTGAAGTTTCTCCCTCAGTGACACATATGGTGGAGATGTGGTGGTACAAGGTGATCCGCCAGTGGAACAAATGGTAGAGGTTTGGTGGTATAAGGTCCTCTTTAGGTTGTACATATAGTAGAGTTAGGGTGGTACAAGGATCTCCTTAAGTGACACCTATTGTAGAGAAGGGTTAGTTCAAGGTCATCCCTCAGTAGCACATATGGTAGAGGTGGAGATGTACAGGATCCTCTTTCAGTGGCACGTGGTACAGATGGGGTTGTAGAAGGTCCTTCCTTCAATGGTACATATTTTACAGAAGGGTTAAAACAATGTCTTTCTGTGTGGTGGGAAAGAGATGACATAGGATCTTCGATGGCACATTTGTTATTCCCACCAGGTGGTGACAATGCCGGAATACCTGAAGAAACGTTTTGGAGGAGAACGAATCCAGATATACCTCTCTGTGCTTTCTCTGGCCATGTATATATTTACTAAAATCTCTGTAAGTATTCAGCCGATGAGGCTCCCAATTTACATCATACTGACCAAAATATCACGTGACCATTCAGTATTTGTGGTAACATGTTCTTTACTGAGCCCAGTGTACCAACAGCGAGCATGCCCCAACATGAGGAAAGTACCCTTACCCCTATTACAGGGTATACCCCCATAATATTACCACACTCAGTACCCTTACCGCTATCACAGGATATACCCCCATAATATTACCACAATGAGAACCCTTACTCCATATCACAGGGCATACCCCCATAATATTACCACACTTATAACCCTTACCCCTATTACAGGGAACTTCCTCAGTGGCACATATGGTAGAGGTGGAGTGGCGACGTTCCCCTCTCAGTAGCACATATGGTAGGAAAGGGTGGTAGAAGGACCTCCCTCAGTGGTTGAGGTGGAGTAGTGGACATTCCTCTCTCAATGGCACATATGGTAGAGGTGGGGTGGTACAGGGACCTCCATCAGTGGCACATATGGTAGAGGTGTGGTGGTAGAAGGTCCTCCCTCAGTGGCACATATAGTAGAGGTGTGGTGGTAGAAGGTCCTCCCTCAGTGGCACATATAGTAGAGGTGTGGTGGTAGAAGGTTCTTCCTCGGTGGCACCAATAGTAGAGGTGTGGTGATACAGGAACCTCTCTCAGTGGTACATATGGTAGAGGTGAGGTGTTAGAAGGTCCTTCCTCAGTGGCACATATGGTAGAGGTGGGGTGGTAGAAGGTCCTCCCTCAGTGACACCTATGGTAGAGGTGTGGTGGTAGAAGGTCCTCCCTCAGTGGCACATATAGTAGGGGTGTGGTGGTAGAAGGTTCTTCCTCAGTGGCACCTATAGTAGAGGTGTGGTGATACAGGAACCTCTCTCAGTGGTACATATGGTAGAGGTGAGGTGTTAGAAGGTCCTTCCTCAGTGGCACGTATGGTCGAGGTGGGGTGGTAGAAGGTCCTCCCTCAGTGACACCTATGGTAGAGGTGGGGTGGTAGAAGGTCCTCCCTTAGTGGTCTATATGGTAGAGATGTGGTGGTGGAAAGTCCTCCCTCAGTGGCACTTATGGTAGAAGTGGGGCGGTCGAAGGTCATCCCTCAGTGACACATATGGTAGAGGTGGGGTGGTCCAAGGTCGTCCCTCAGTGACACATATGGTAGAGGTGGGGTGGTAGAAGGTCTTCCCTTAGTGGCACATATGGTAGAGATGTGGTGGTGGAAAGTCCTCCCTCAGTGGCACATATGGTAGAGGTGTGGTGGTAGAAGGTCCTCCCTCAGTGGCCCATATATTAGAGGTGTGGTGGTACAGGGTCCTCCCTCAGTGACACATATGGTAGAGGTGGGGTGGTTGAAGGTCCTCCCTCAGTGGCCCATATAGTAGAGGTGTGGTGGTACAGGGTCCTCCCTCAGTGGCACATATGGTAGAGGTGTGGTGGTAGAAGGTCCTCCCTCAGTGGCCCATATATTAGAGGTGTGGTGATACAGGGTCCTCCCTCAGTTACACATAGGGTAGAGGTGTGGTGGTAGAAGGTCCTCCCTCAGTGGCCCATATATTAGAGGTGTGGTGGTAGAAGGTCCTCCCTCAGTGGCCCATATATTAGAGGTGTGGTGCTACAGAGTCCTCCCTCAGTGACACATATGGTAGAGATGGGGCGGTCGAAGATCGTCCCTCAGTGACACATATGGTAGAGGTGGGGTGGTAGAAGGTCCTCCCTCAGTGACACATATGGTAGAGGTGGGGCGGTTGAAGGTCCTCCCTCAGTGACACATATGGTAGAGGTGGGGTGGTAGAAAGTTCTCCCTCAGTGACACATATGGTGGGGTCTTCATACAGGTACATATTAGTGTGTGACCGGTCCTCTTCTCTGCTTGTGTCAGGTGGACATGTTCTCTGGAGCCATCTTCATACAGGTTGCCCTGGGCTGGAATATTTATCTTTCTGTCATCGCCTTGTTAGTGATCACCACCATATACACCGTGACCGGTAAGTCCCTCCCTCTGCTCTGTGATAAAACACAACGGTCTCCATAAGGGTGATGTCCTTGAACTCGCCGGGATCTCCATATGGATGACATCCCGGAACTTGCTGGGATCTCCATACGGGTGACATTCTAGAACTCACCTCAATCTCCATAAGGGCGACGTCCTGGAACTCGCCGGGATCTCCATAAGGGCGACGTCCTGGAACTCGCTGGGATCTCCATAAGGGCGACGTCCCGGAACTCGCCGGGATCTCCATAAGGGCGACATCCCGGAACTCGCCGGGATCTCCATAAGGGCGACGTCCTGGAACTCGCCGGGATCTCCATAAGGGCGACGTCCCGGAACTCGCCGGGATCTCCATAAGGGCGACGTCCCGGAACTCGCCGGGATCTCCATACTGGCGACGTCCCGGAACTCGCCGGGATCTCCATAAGGGCGACGTCCTGGAACTCGCCGGGATCTCCATAAAGGCGACGTCCCGGAACTCGCCGGGATCTCCATAAGGGCGACGTCTCGGAACTCGCCAGGATCTCCATACTGGCGACGTCCCGGAACTCGCCGGGATCTCCATACTGGCGACGTCCTGAAACTCGCCGGGATCTCCATAAGGGCGACGTCCTGGAACTCGCCGGGATCTCCATATTGGCGACGTCCCGGAACTCGCCGGGATCTCCATACTGGCGACGTCCCGGAACTCGCCGGGATCTCCATACTGGCGACGTCCCGAAACTCGCCGGGATCTCCATAAGGGCAACGTCCCGGAACTCGCCGGGATCTCCATAAGGGCGACGTCCCGGAACTCGCCGGGATCTCCATAAGGGCGACGTCCCGGAACTCGCCGGGATCTCCATAAGGGCGACGTCCCGGAACTCGCCGGGATCTCCATAAGAGCGACGTCCCGGAACTCGCCGGGATCTCCATAAGGGCGACGTCCCGGAACTCGCCGGGATCTCCATAAGGGCGACGTCTCGGAACTCGCTGGGATCTCCATAAGGGCGACGTCCCGGAACTCGCCGGGATCTCCATAAGGGCGACGTCCCGGAACTCGCCGGGATCTCCATAAGGGCGACGTCCTGGAACTCGCCAGGATCTCCATAAGGGCGACGTCCCGGAACTCGCCGGGATCTCCTTAAGGGCGACGTCCTGGAACTCGCCGGGATCTCCATAAGGGCGACGTCCCGGAACTCGCTGGGATCTCCATAAGGGCGACGTCCCGGAACTCGCCGGGATCTCCATAAGGGCGACGTCCCGGAACTCGCCGGGATCTCCATAAGGGCGACGTCCCGGAACTCGCCGGGATCTCCATACTGGCGACGTCCCGGAACTCGCCGGGATCTCCATAAGGGCGACGTCCTGGAACTCGCCGGGATCTCCATAAAGGCGACGTCCCGGAACTCGCCGGGATCTCCATAAGGGCGACGTCTCGGAACTCGCCAGGATCTCCATACTGGCGACGTCCCGGAACTCGCCGGGATCTCCATACTGGCGACGTCCTGAAACTCGCCGGGATCTCCATAAGGGCGACGTCCTGGAACTCGCCGGGATCTCCATATTGGCGACGTCCCGGAACTCGCCGGGATCTCCATACTGGCGACGTCCCGGAACTCGCCGGGATCTCCATACTGGCGACGTCCCGAAACTCGCCGGGATCTCCATAAGGGCGACGTCCCGGAACTCGCCGGGATCTCCATAAGGGCGACGTCCCGGAACTCGCCGGGATCTCCATAAGGGCGACGTCCCGGAACTCGCCGGGATCTCCATAAGGGCGACGTCCCGGAACTCGCCGGGATCTCTATAAGGGCGACGTCCCGGAACTCGCCGGGATCTCCATAAGGGCGACGTCCCGGAACTCGCCGGGATCTCCATACTGGTGACGTCCCGGAACTCGCCGGGATCTCCATAAGGGCGACGTCCTGGAACTCGCCGGGATCTCCATAAGGGCGACGTCCCGGAACTTGCCGGGATCTCCATAAGAGCGACGTCCCGGAACTCGCCGGGATCTCCATAAGGGCGACGTCCCGGAACTCGCCGGGATCTCCATAAGGGCGACGTCTCGGAACTCGCCGGGATCTCCATAAGGGCGACGTCCTGGAACTCGCCGGGATCTCCATAATGGCGACGTCCCGGAACTCGCCGGGATCTCCATAAGGGCGACGTCCTGGAACTCGCCAGGATCTCCATAAGGGCGACGTCCCAGAACTCGCCGGGATCTCCATACTGGCGACGTCCCGAAACTCGCCGGGATCTCCATAAGGGCGACGTCCCGGAACTCGCGGGATCTCCATAAGGGCGACGTCCCGGAACTCGCCGGGATCTCCATAAGGGCGACGTCCCAGAACTCGCCGGGATCTCCATAAGGGCGACGTCCCGGAACTCGCGGGATCTCCATAAGGGCGACGTCCCGGAACTCGCCGGGATCTCCATAAGGGCGACGTCCCGGAACTCGCTGGGATCTCCATAAGGGCGGCATCTCTGAACTCGCCGGGATCTCCATAAGGGCCACGTCCCGGGAATTGGCCGGGATCTCCATAAGGGCGACGTCCCGGAACTCGCCGGGATCTCCATAAGGGCGACGTCCCGGAACTCGCCGGGATCTCTATAAGGGCGACGTCCCGGAACTCGCCGGAATCTCCATAAGGGCGACGTCCCGGAACTCGCCGGGATCTCCATACTGGTGACGTCCCGAAACTCGCCGGGATCTCCATAAGGGCGATGTCTCGGAACTCGCTGGGATCTCCATAAGGGCGACATCCCGGAACTCGCCGGGATCTCCATAAGGGCCACGTCCCGAAACTCGCCGGGATCTCCATAAGGGCGACGTCCCGGAACTCGCTGGGATCTCCATAAGGGCGACATCCTGGAACTCGCTGGGATCTCCATAAGGGCGATGTCTCGGAACTCGCCGGGATCTCCATACTGGTGACGTCCCGGAACTCGCCGTGATCTCCATACTGTCGACGTCCCGGAACTCGCTGGGATCTCCATGTTACAACGTGTCAATGATTGGATTCAGGGAGAATAAATAACAATTGTTTTGTTGTGGAGACATCAGAGAACGGGGATGTAATTGCACCTCATTTACATATTTCTTTCTCTCTTCTCTCCCCCCCACTTCTTCCTTCCTAGGGGGTCTTGCAGCACTCATGTATACGGACACTGTGCAGACCTTTGTCATCATCGGAGGGTCCTGCGTCCTGGCCGGATACGGTGAGTGAACTGTGACATCTATATAATGGCTTTCTGATAACAGTCACGGCCGGTGGAAGACCTTCATGTGGTACCTCGTGGGCGGGGCTTAGGCGGCCGTGCGCAGACAAGTGGAACTGAACTCAGGCTGGGAGCTGCAGTCATGTGACAGCCAACATTAAGGCAGATCTCCGGACCTAGACCTGAGCTTCCAAGACACTGTTAGCTCCTTTATTTAAGAGATTTAGTATCACCACATAATGGTATAGTGGGTACTATAAAAAGTAGATAATATATGCCACGTCCCGAAAATTTGAACTTTATGAAAAATTGTGTATCAACTATTTCTGGTTGTAAATGATGGACTTTTTAGGCGTACAATCTAAATTCATAAAATGTATTAAAAACAAAACAAGTATACAGTTTACTCGATACAATAAGCAGATATAATAATCTGCAGACAATATAGAAACTATTACAGTTTTGCTAAAATAGCAACAATATGGATCATTAAGTCACCACAGTCCGGATATTGCTATCCAAGTTTTACCGCAAAGAATTAAATCTGGACCATATGAAAGCAACTCACTTTATGATGACACCTAAGGCGTCCTTTTGTTATATTCCATTCCCCGCTCTCTTCAGACTTCTCCCTACCAGGGAACGCGAGTAACAATACATTGTTGGAAATTGTGCTTTCTCTCCTTTTTATTATTATTATTATTTATTTTAGGATCACATTGCACCCGTTCCCATGATGCAGTCTTCCTCACTTCCTCTTTTCTCTCTCTTTCTCTCTTTTCTCCCCTTTCCTCTTTTCTTTCTGTCCATTTTATGTCTTAGTTACCCCCCCTTTTTCTTTCTTCTCCACCTACATTCCCTTCCCTTTCTATCCCTGACCATGATGTCTTTTCTCCTGATCCTGACCTCTTTAGCATAAGCCACATATAGCTTTACATAATTGTCACACCCAAATGATGTGTGTGCCTATACTTGACGTTTTATGTTTTATTATTTACTGTATGTATATCTTTCTGTCTCTCTCATTCTTAGAAATATAGAAATCTCCTGAAGAAGCGTTACACGAACGCGCAACATGTAGGGCAACCGAATACAGGCTACTCTTGACAAAAACATTTTTTTGCTTTCATATGGTCCAGATCTAATTCTTTGCGGTAAAACTTGGATAGCAATATCCGGACTGTGGTGACTTAATGATCCATATTGTTGCTATTTTAGCAAAACTGTATGTATGTCTATTAGCCTGTAATAATTTCTATATTGCCTGCCGATTATTATATCTGCTTATTGTATCGAGTAAACTGTATACTTGTTTTGTTTTTAATACATTTTATGAATTTAGATTGTACGCCTAAAAAGTCCATCATTTTCAACCAGAAATAGTTGATACACAATTTTTCATACTGTTAGCTCCTTGTGCTCGTGGCTGATTCCTTCACACTGATGACACTCTCATGCGTAGAGGACACCCCCCCCCCCCCCCCCCCCCGGTGCGCAGCATTTAGAGGCCGGTATAGCTGAGCCTGTGCCGGGCTCCACCAATCCAAAAAGTTCCTGTCATCTCCCTCCCAGTGACACATCCCATGGTTGCTATGGGATACAAGAAACTCCCTTCAACCTCTTGCTTTCTTCTCCCAGGGCCCCTCTGTATCTCTCTCTTCCGTGACTCCCCAGGGGCCCCTCTGCATCTCTCTCTTCTGTGACTCCCCAGGGGCCCCTCTGCATCTCTCTCTACCATGACTTCCATTAGGCCCCTCTGCATCTCTCTCTTCCATGACTCCCCAGGGGCCCCTCTGCATCTCTCTCTTCCGTGACTCCCCAGGGGCCGCTCTGCATCTCTCTCTTCTGTGACTCCCCAGGGGCCCCTCTGCATCTCTCTCTACCATGACTTCCATTAGGCCCCTCTGCATCTCTCTCTTCCATGACTCCCCAGGGGCCCCTCTGCATCTCTCTCTTCTGTGACTCCCCAGGGGCCCCTCTGCATCTCTCTCTTCTGTGACTCCCCAGGGGCCCCTCTGCATCTCTCTCTTCTGTGACTCCCCAGGGGCCCCTCTGCATCTCTCTCTTCCGTGACTCCCCAGGGGCCCCTCTGCATATCTCTCTTCCATGACTCCCCAGGGGCCCATCTGCATCTCTCCCTATCATGACTCTCATTAGGCCCCACTGCATCTGTCTCTTCCATGACTCCCATGGGCCCCTCTGCATGTCTCTCTTTCGTGACTCCCCAGGGTCCCTAGACACTCTGCATAACTGGCTTGGTCCCAAATTGTGGGGAACTGGCTGCTAGTGGAGGTGCCAAGTACTTAACCCCCTCCACTACCAGAGGAACCATCACCCCTGCCAGTCACCCGGCTCCTGGCTGCTTGGCTGCATAAAGCAATGACACAAACTCTGTAGACCTTAGGAATGACACATTTACTTCCTCTGGACAGCACTCTGTGTGTTGGACCCATGTGTTGTATCTTCTTCTAGCTCCGCCCCCCTTGTGGTGCTACAAGCCCCGTTCTTTAGATACGCTGCGCATGCACCCCTTTGAGAGACTTCAGACCAGGCAAATCAAGAGAACAAAGAAAATCCTTTACTGAGGTATCTGCTGATAACAGGGCAGTTCTCACAAAGCGGCTTCAATTGTTAGGAGGAGCAGTAAGGCACAACCGTGGTGTACATTGTGTATTGCTGAAAAGTAGAAGCAGGGGCTGAGTATGTAATGAACATATCTGTATAAAGATTAGACGTTCCCCTCAGACATGGAGGCATATTCTCTCCCCAGCAGCTGCCAGTGAAGGCGCCCCCCACAGTAAGCACTGATGTTATAGATCCATGCCACTTTTATATCCACCTTTGTACTTTTCTGTAGTATTTTTCAGGCGGTGATGAAATGACGCTTGTTCTTGTGTCCTTCAGCTTTTACTGAGGTGGGAGGTTACAATGCCCTGATGGAGAAGTACATGAATGCTACACCCAGCAACCTGGGCAACATCTCATTCGCTTGCGCCTCTCCACGCTCAGATGCTCTGCACTTGCTGCGGGATGCCAAAGATGGGGATCTACCTTGGCCAGCTGTGATCATCGGACTGACTATTGTGGCCACCTGGTATTGGTGCAGCGACCAGGTAATTCCCATTGTGTACATCTACCTGTGATCTGCCCCCAACTATCATCGCTAGGGTCACCTCAATGCAAAAACAGCCCAACCTGAAGCCTTAGGCCTAGACTGCTAGACCCATCATGGAATGATCACTGTACGGATATCCAGTGAAGTCAATGAGACACCAAATAACCTGTAATGTGACCCCCTTCGTACTGTGCTTCTGGTTCTTCTCATAGACCTCGTACACCTCTCCCAAACACCAGATAACTGATAATGTGACCCCTTCTGGTGTCCTCTGTACTGGGATCTTCATCATCCTGTCCTCCTCCCAATACTCTGCTTCTGGTGTCCTCTGTACCGGGATCTTCATCATCCTGTCCTCCTCCCAATGCTCTGCTTTTGGTGTCCTCTGTACCGGGATCTTCATCATCCTGTCCTCCTCCCAATGCTCTGCTTCTGGTGTCCTCTGTACCAGGATCTTCATCATCCTGTCCTCCTCCCAATGCTCTGCTTCTGGTGTCCTCCTGTACCGGGATCTTCATCATCCTGTCCTCCTCCCAATACTCTGCTTCTGGTGTCCTCTGTACCGGGATCTTCTTCATCCTGTCCTCCTCCCAATACTCTGCTTCTGGTGTCCTCTGTACCGGGATCTTCATCATCCTGTCCTCCTCCCAATACTCTGCTTCTGGTGTCCTCTGTACCGGGATCTTCATCATCCTGTCCTCCTCCCAATGCTCTGCTTCTGGTGTCCTCTGTACCGGGATCTTCATCATCCTGTCCTCCTCCCAATGCTCTGCTTCTGGTGTCCTCTGTACCGGGATCTTCATCATCCTGTCCTCCTCCCAATGCTCTGCTTCTGGTGTCCTCTGTACCGGGATCTTCATCATCCTGTCCTCCTCCCAATACTCTGCTTCTGGTGTCCTCTGTACCGGGATCTTCATCATCCTGTCCTCCTCCCAATACTCTGCTTCTGGTGTCCTCTGTACCGGGATCTTCATCATCCCGTCCTCCTCCCAATACTCTGCTTCTGGTGTCCTCTGTACTGGGATCTTCATCATCCCGTCCTCCTCCCAATACTCTGCTTCTGGTGTCCTCTGTACCGGGATCTTCATCATCCTGTCCTCCTCCCAATACTCTGCTTCTGGTGTCCTCTGTACCGGGATCTTCATCATCCTGTCCAACTCCCAATGCTCTGCTTCTGGTGTCCTCTGTACCGGGATCTTCATCATCCTGTCCTCCTTCCAATATTCTGCTTCTGGTGTCCTCTGTACCGGGATCTTCATCATCCTGTCCTCCTTCCAATACTCTGCTTCTGGTGTCCTCTGTACCGGGATCTTCATCATCCGGTCCTCCCAATACTCTGCTTCTGGTGTCCTCTGTACCGGGATCTTCATCATCCTGTCCTCCCAATGCTCTGCTTCTGGTGTCCTCTGTACCGGGATCTTCATCATCCTGTCCTCCTCCCAATACTCTGCTTCTGGTGTCCTCTGTACCGGGATCTTCATCATCCTGTCCTCCTCCCAATGCTCTGCTTCTGGTGTCCTCTGTACCGGGATCTTCATCATCCTGTCCTCCTCCCAATACTCTGCTTCTGGTGTCCTCTGTACCGGGATCTTCATCATCCTGTCCTCCTCCCAATGCTCTGCTTCTGGTGTCCTCTGTACCGGGATCTTCATCATCCTGTCCTCCTCCCAATACTCTGCTTCTGGTGTCCTCTGTACCGGGATCTTCATCATCCTGTCCTCCTCCCAATACTCTGCTTCTGGTGTCCTCTGTACCGGGATCTTCATCATCCTGTCCTCCTCCCAATACTCTGCTTCTGGTGTCCTCTGTACCGGGATCTTCATCATCCTGTCCTCCTCCCAATGCTCTTCTTCTGGTGTCCTCTGTACCAGGATCTTCATCATCCTGTCCTCCTCCCAATACTCTGCTTCTGGTGTCCTCTGTACCAGGATCTTCATCATCCTGTCCTCCTCCCAATGCTCTGCTTCTGGTGTCCTCTGTACCGGGATCTTCATCATCCTGTCCTCCTTCCAATATTCTGCTTCTGGTGTCCTCTGTACCGGGATCTTCATCATCCTGTCCTCCTCCCAATACTCTGCTTCTGGTGTCCTCTGTACCAGGATCTTCATCATCCTGTCCTCCTCCCAATGCTCTGCTTCTGGTGTCCTCTGTACCGGGATCTTCATCATCCTGTCCTCCTCCCAATATTCTGCTTCTGGTGTCCTCTGTACCGGGATCTTCATCATCCCGTCCTCCTCCCAATGCTCTGCTTCTGGTGTCCTCTGTACCGGGATCTTCATCATCCTGTCCTCCTCCCAATGCTCTGCTTCTGGTGTCCTCTGTACCAGGATCTTCATCATCCTGTCCTCCTCCCAATACTCTGCTTCTGGTGTCCTCTGTACCAGGATCTTCATCATCCTGTCCTCCTCCCAATACTCTGCTTCTGGTGTCCTCTGTACCAGGATCTTCATCATCCTGTCCTCCTTCCAATATTCTGCTTCTGGTGTCCTCTGTACCGGGATCTTCATCATCCTGTCCTCCTCCCAATGCTCTGCTTCTGGTGTCCTCTGTACCAGGATCTTCATCATCCTGTCCTCCTCCCAATACTCTGCTTCTGGTGTCCTCTGTACCGTGATCTTCATCATCCTGTCCTCCTCCCAATACTCTGCTTCTGGTGTCCTCTGTACCGGGATCTTCATCATCCTGTCCTCCTCCCAATACTCTGCTTCTGGTGTCCTCTGTACCGGGATCTTCATCATCCTGTCCTCCTCCCAATACTCTGCTTCTGGTGTCCTCAGTACCGGGATCTTCATCATCCTGTCCTCCCAATACTCTGCTTCTGGTGTCCTCTGTACCGGGATCTTCATCATCCTGTCCTCCTCCCAATGCTCTGCTTCTGGTGTCCTCTGTACCGGGATCTTCATCATCCTGTCCTCCTCCCAATACTCTGCTTCTGGTGTCCTCTGTACCGGGATCTTCATCATCCTGTCCTCCTCCCAATACTCTGCTTCTGGTGTCCTCTGTACCGGGATCTTCATCATCCTGTCCTCCTCCCAATGCTCTGCTTCTGGTGTCCTCTGTACCGGGATCTTCATCATCCTGTCCTCCTCCCAATACTCTGCTTCTGGTGTCCTCTGTATCGGGATCTTCATCATCCTGTCCTCCTCCCAATACTCTGCTTCTGGTGTCCTCTGTACTGGGATCTTCATCATCCTGTCCTCCTCCCAATACTCTGCTTCTGGTGTCCTCTGTACCGGGATCTTCATCATCCTGTCCTCCCAATACTCTGCTTCTGGTGTCCTCTGTACCGGGATCTTCATCATCCTGTCCTCCTCCCAATGCTCTGCTTCTGGTGTCCTCAGTACCGGGATCTTCATCATCCTGTCCTCCTCCCAATGCTCTGCTTCTGGTGTCCTCTGTACCGGGATCTTCATCATCCTGTCCTCCTCCCAATACTCTGCTTCTGGTGTCCTCAGTACCGGGATCTTCATCATCCTGTCCTCCTCCCAATGCTCTGCTTCTGGTGTCCTCTGTACCGGGATCTTCATCATCCTGTCCTCCCAATACTCTGCTTCTGGTGTCCTCTGTACCGGGATCTTCATCATCCTGTCCTCCCAATGCTCTGCTTCTGGTGTCCTCTGTACCGGGATCTTCATCATCCTGTCCTCCTCCCAATACTCTGCTTCTGGTGTCCTCTGTACCGGGATCTTCATCATCCTGTCCTCCTCCCAATGCTCTGCTTCTGGTGTCCTCTGTACCGGGATCTTCATCATCCTGTCCTCCTCCCAATACTCTGCTTCTGGTGTCCTCTGTACCGGGATCTTCATCATCCTGTCCTCCTCCCAATACTCTGCTTCTGGTGTCCTCTGTACCGGGATCTTCATCATCCTGTCCTCCTCCCAATGCTCTGCTTCTGGTGTCCTCTGTACCGGGATCTTCATCATCCTGTCCTCCTCCCAATACTCTGCTTCTGGTGTCCTCTGTACCGGGATCTTCATCATCCCGTCCTCCTCCCAATGCTCTGCTTCTGGTGTCCTCTGTACCGGGATCTTCATCATCCTGTCCTCCTCCCAATACTCTGCTTCTGGTGTCCTCTGTATCGGGATCTTCATCATCCTGTCCTCCTCCCAATACTCTGCTTCTGGTGTCCTCAGTACCGGGATCTTCATCATCCTGTCCTCCTCCCAATACTCTGCTTCTGGTGTCCTCTGTACCGGGATCTTCATCATCCTGTCCTCCTCCCAATACTCTGCTTCTGGTGTCCTCTGTACCGGGATCTTCTCCATCCTGTCCTCCTCCCAATACTCTGCTTCTGGTGTCCTCTGTACCGGGATCTTCATCATCCTGTCCTCCTCCCAATACTCTGCTTCTGGTGTCCTCTGTACCGGGATCTTCATCATCCTGTCCTCCTCCCAATACTCTGCTTCTGGTGTCCTCTGTACCGGGATCTTCATCATCCTGTCCTCCTCCCAATACTCTGCTTCTGGTGTCCTCTGTACCGGGATCTTCATCATCCTGTCCTCCTCCCAATACTCTGCTTCTGGTGTCCTCTGTACCAGGATCTTCATCATCCTGTCCTCCTCCCAATACTCTGCTTCTGGTGTCCTCTGTACCGGGATCTTCATCATCCTGTCCTCCTCCCAATACTCTGCTTCTGGTGTCCTCTGTACCGGGATCTTCATCATCCTGTCCTCCTCCCAATGCTCTGCTTCTGGTGTCCTCTGTACCGGGATCTTCTCCATCCTGTCCTCCTCCCAATACTCTGCTTCTGGTGTCCTCTGTACCGGGATCTTCATCATCCTGTCCTCCTCCCAATGCTCTGCTTCTGGTGTCCTCTGTACCGGGATCTTCATCATCCCGTCCTCCTCCCAATGCTCTGCTTCTGGTGTCCTCTGTACCGGGATCTTCATCATCCTGTCCAACTCCCAATGCTCTGCTTCTGGTGTCCTCTGTACCGGGATCTTCATCATCCTGTCCTCCTTCCAATATTCTGCTTCTGGTGTCCTCTGTACCGGGATCTTCATCATCCTGTCCTCCTCCCAATACTCTGCTTCTGGTGTCCTCTGTACCGGGATCTTCATCATCCTGTCCTCCCAATACTCTGCTTCTGGTGTCCTCTGTACCGGGATCTTCATCACCCTGTCCTCCCAATGCTCTGCTTCTGGTGTCCTCTGTACCGGGATCTTCATCATCCTGTCCTCCTCCCAATACTCTGCTTCTGGTGTCCTCTGTACCGGGATCTTCATCATCCTGTCCTCCTCCCAATGCTCTGCTTCTGGTGTCCTCTGTACCGGGATCTTCATCATCCTGTCCTCCTCCCAATACTCTGCTTCTGGTGTCCTCTGTACCGGGATCTTCATCATCCTGTCCTCCTCCCAATGCTCTGCTTCTGGTGTCCTCTGTACCGGGATCTTCATCATCCTGTCCTCCTCCCAATACTCTGCTTCTGGTGTCCTCTGTACCGGGATCTTCATCATCCTGTCCTCCTCCCAATACTCTGCTTCTGGTGTCCTCTGTACCGGGATCTTCATCATCCTGTCCTCCTCCCAATACTCTGCTTCTGGTGTCCTCTGTACCGGGATCTTCATCATCCTGTCCTCCTCCCAATGCTCTTCTTCTGGTGTCCTCTGTACCAGGATCTTCATCATCCTGTCCTCCTCCCAATACTCTGCTTCTGGTGTCCTCTGTACCAGGATCTTCATCATCCTGTCCTCCTCCCAATGCTCTGCTTCTGGTGTCCTCTGTACCGGGATCTTCATCATCCTGTCCTCCTTCCAATATTCTGCTTCTGGTGTCCTCTGTACCGGGATCTTCATCATCCTGTCCTCCTCCCAATACTCTGCTTCTGGTGTCCTCTGTACCAGGATCTTCATCATCCTGTCCTCCTCCCAATGCTCTGCTTCTGGTGTCCTCTGTACCGGGATCTTCATCATCCTGTCCTCCTTCCAATATTCTGCTTCTGGTGTCCTCTGTACCGGGATCTTCATCATCCCGTCCTCCTCCCAATGCTCTGCTTCTGGTGTCCTCTGTACCGGGATCTTCATCATCCTGTCCTCCTCCCAATGCTCTGCTTCTGGTGTCCTCTGTACCAGGATCTTCATCATCCTGTCCTCCTCCCAATACTCTGCTTCTGGTGTCCTCTGTACCAGGATCTTCATCATCCTGTCCTCCTTCCAATATTCTGCTTCTGGTGTCCTCTGTACCGGGATCTTCATCATCCTGTCCTCCTCCCAATGCTCTGCTTCTGGTGTCCTCTGTACCGGGATCTTCATCATCCTGTCCTCCTCCCAATACTCTGCTTCTGGTGTCCTCTGTACCGTGATCTTCATCATCCTGTCCTCCTCCCAATACTCTGCTTCTGGTGTCCTCTGTACCGGGATCTTCATCATCCTGTCCTCCTCCCAATACTCTGCTTCTGGTGTCCTCTGTACCGGGATCTTCATCATCCTGTCCTCCTCCCAATACTCTGCTTCTGGTGTCCTCTGTACCGGGATCTTCATCATCCTGTCCTCCCAATACTCTGCTTCTGGTGTCCTCTGTACCGGGATCTTCATCATCCTGTCCTCCTCCCAATGCTCTGCTTCTGGTGTCCTCTGTACCGGGATCTTCATCATCCTGTCCTCCTCCCAATACTCTGCTTCTGGTGTCCTCTGTACCGGGATCTTCATCATCCTGTCCTCCTCCCAATACTCTGCTTCTGGTGTCCTCTGTACCGGGATCTTCATCATCCTGTCCTCCTCCCAATACTCTGCTTCTGGTGTCCTCTGTACCGGGATCTTCATCATCCTGTCCTCCTCCCAATACTCTGCTTCTGGTGTCCTCTGTATCGGGATCTTCATCATCCTGTCCTCCTCCCAATACTCTGCTTCTGGTGTCCTCTGTACTGGGATCTTCATCATCCTGTCCTCCTCCCAATACTCTGCTTCTGGTGTCCTCTGTACCGGGATCTTCATCATCCTGTCCTCCTCCCAATGCTCTGCTTCTGGTGTCCTCAGTACCGGGATCTTCATCATCCTGTCCTCCTCCCAATGCTCTGCTTCTGGTGTCCTCTGTACCGGGATCTTCATCATCCTGTCCTCCTCCCAATACTCTGCTTCTGGTGTCCTCAGTACCGGGATCTTCATCATCCTGTCCTCCTCCCAATGCTCTGCTTCTGGTGTCCTCTGTACCGGGATCTTCATCATCCTGTCCTCCCAATACTCTGCTTCTGGTGTCCTCTGTACCGGGATCTTCATCATCCTGTCCTCCCAATGCTCTGCTTCTGGTGTCCTCTGTACCGGGATCTTCATCATCCTGTCCTCCTCCCAATACTCTGCTTCTGGTGTCCTCTGTACCGGGATCTTCATCATCCTGTCCTCCTCCCAATGCTCTGCTTCTGGTGTCCTCTGTACCGGGATCTTCATCATCCTGTCCTCCTCCCAATACTCTGCTTCTGGTGTCCTCTGTACCGGGATCTTCATCATCCTGTCCTCCTCCCAATACTCTGCTTCTGGTGTCCTCTGTACCGGGATCTTCATCATCCTGTCCTCCTCCCAATGCTCTGCTTCTGGTGTCCTCTGTACCGGGATCTTCATCATCCTGTCCTCCTCCCAATACTCTGCTTCTGGTGTCCTCTGTACCGGGATCTTCATCATCCCGTCCTCCTCCCAATGCTCTGCTTCTGGTGTCCTCTGTACCGGGATCTTCATCATCCTGTCCTCCTCCCAATACTCTGCTTCTGGTGTCCTCTGTATCGGGATCTTCATCATCCTGTCCTCCTCCCAATACTCTGCTTCTGGTGTCCTCAGTATCGGGATCTTCATCATCCTGTCCTCCTCCCAATACTCTGCTTCTGGTGTCCTCAGTACCGGGATCTTCATCATCCTGTCCTCCTCCCAATACTCTGCTTCTGGTGTCCTCTGTACCGGGATCTTCATCATCCTGTCCTCCTCCCAATACTCTGCTTCTGGTGTCCTCTGTACCGGGATCTTCTACATCCTGTCCTCCTCCCAATACTCTGCTTCTGGTGTCCTCTGTACCGGGATCTTCATCATCCTGTCCTCCTCCCAATACTCTGCTTCTGGTGTCCTCTGTACCGGGATCTTCATCATCCTGTCCTCCTCCCAATACTCTGCTTCTGGTGTCCTCTGTACCGGGATCTTCATCATCCTGTCCTCCTCCCAATACTCTGCTTCTGGTGTCCTCTGTACCGGGATCTTCATCATCCTGTCCTCCTCCCAATACTCTGCTTCTGGTGTCCTCTGTACCAGGATCTTCATCATCCTGTCCTCCTCCCAATACTCTGCTTCTGGTTTCCTCTGTACCGGGATCTTCATCATCCTGTCCTCCTCCCAATACTCTGCTTCTGGTGTCCTCTGTACCGGGATCTTCATCATCCTGTCCTCCTCCCAATGCTCTGCTTCTGGTGTCCTCTGTACCGGGATCTTCTCCATCCTGTCCTCCTCCCAATACTCTGCTTCTGGTGTCCTCTGTACCGGGATCTTCATCATCCTGTCCTCCTCCCAATGCTCTGCTTCTGGTGTCCTCTGTACCGGGATCTTCATCATCCAGTCCTCCTCCCAATGCTCTGCTTCTGGTGTCCTCTGTACCGGGATCTTCATCATCCTGTCCAACTCCCAATGCTCTGCTTCTGGTGTCCTCTGTACCGGGATCTTCATCATCCTGTCCTCCTTCCAATATTCTGCTTCTGGTGTCCTCTGTACCGGGATCTTCATCATCCTGTCCTCCTTCCAATACTCTGCTTCTGGTGTCCTCTGTACCGGGATCTTCATCATCCTGTCCTCCCAATACTCTGCTTCTGGTGTCCTCTGTACCGGGATCTTCATCATCCTGTCCTCCCAATGCTCTGCTTCTGGTGTCCTCTGTACCGGGATCTTCATCATCCTGTCCTCCTCCCAATACTCTGCTTCTGGTGTCCTCTGTACCGGGATCTTCATCATCCTGTCCTCCTCCCAATGCTCTGCTTCTGGTGTCCTCTGTACCGGGATCTTCATCATCCTGTCCTCCTCCCAATACTCTGCTTCTGGTGTCCTCTGTACCGGGATCTTCATCATCCTGTCCTCCTCCCAATGCTCTGCTTCTGGTGTCCTCTGTACCGGGATCTTCATCATCCTGTCCTCCTCCCAATACTCTGCTTCTGGTGTCCTCTGTACCGGGATCTTCATCATCCTGTCCTCCTCCCAATACTCTGCTTCTGGTGTCCTCTGTACCGGGATCTTCATCATCCTGTCCTCCTCCCAATACTCTGCTTCTGGTGTCCTCTGTACCGGGATCTTCATCATCCTGTCCTCCTCCCAATGCTCTTCTTCTGGTGTCCTCTGTACCGGGATCTTCATCATCCTGTCCTCCTCCCAATACTCTGCTTCTGGTGTCCTCTGTACCAGGATCTTCATCATCCTGTCCTCCTCCCAATGCTCTGCTTCTGGTGTCCTCTGTACCGGGATCTTCATCATCCTGTCCTCCTTCCAATATTCTGCTTCTGGTGTCCTCTGTACCGGGATCTTCATCATCCTGTCCTCCTCCCAATACTCTGCTTCTGGTGTCCTCTGTACCAGGATCTTCATCATCCTGTCCTCCTCCCAATGCTCTGCTTCTGGTGTCCTCTGTACCGGGATCTTCATCATCCTGTCCTCCTTCCAATATTCTGCTTCTGGTGTCCTCTGTACCGGGATCTTCATCATCCCGTCCTCCTCCCAATGCTCTGCTTCTGGTGTCCTCTGTACCGGATCTTCATCATCCTGTCCTCCTCCCAATGCTCTGCTTCTGGTGTCCTCTGTACCAGGATCTTCATCATCCTGTCCTCCTCCCAATACTCTGCTTCTGGTGTCCTCTGTACCAGGATCTTCATCATCCTGTCCTCCTTCCAATATTCTGCTTCTGGTGTCCTCTGTACCGGGATCTTCATCATCCTGTCCTCCTCCCAATGCTCTGCTTCTGGTGTCCTCTGTACCTGGATCTTCATCATCCTGTCCTCCTCCCAATACTCTGCTTCTGGTGTCCTCTGTACCGTGATCTTCATCATCCTGTCCTCCTCCCAATACTCTGCTTCTGGTGTCCTCTGTACCGGGATCTTCATCATCCTGTCCTCCTCCCAATACTCTGCTTCTGGTGTCCTCTGTACCGGGATCTTCATCATCCTGTCCTCCTCCCAATACTCTGCTTCTGGTGTCCTCAGTACCGGGATCTTCATCATCCTGTCCTCCTCCAATACTCTGCTTCTGGTGTCCTCTGTACCGGGATCTTCATCATCCTGTCCTCCTCCCAATCCTCTGCTTCTGGTGTCCTCAGTACCGGGATCTTCATCATCCTGTCCTCCTCCCAATGCTCTGCTTCTGGTGTCCTCTGTACCGGGATCTTCATCATCCTGTCCTCCTCCCAATACTCTGCTTCTGGTGTCCTCAGTACCGGGATCTTCATCATCCTGTCCTCCTCCCAATGCTCTGCTTCTGGTGTCCTCTGTACCGGGATCTTCATCATCCTGTCCTCCCAATACTCTGCTTCTGGTGTCCTCTGTACCGGGATCTTCATCATCCTGTCCTCCTCCCAATGCTCTGCTTCTGGTGTCCTCTGTACCGGGATCTTCATCATCCTGTCCTCCTCCCAATACTCTGCTTCTGGTGTCCTCTGTACCGGGATCTTCATCATCCTGTCCTCCTCCCAATGCTCTGCTTCTGGTGTCCTCTGTACCGGGATCTTCATCATCCTGTCCTCCTCCCAATACTCTGCTTCTGGTGTCCTCTGTACCGGGATCTTCATCATCCTGTCCTCCTCCCAATACTCTGCTTCTGGTGTCCTCTGTACCGGGATCTTCATCATCCTGTCCTCCTCCCAATGCTCTGCTTCTGGTGTCCTCTGTACCGGGATCTTCATCATCCTGTCCTCCTCCCAATACTCTGCTTCTGGTGTCCTCTGTACCGGGATCTTCATCATCCCGTCCTCCTCCCAATGCTCTGCTTCTGGTGTCCTCTGTACCGGGATCTTCATCATCCTGTCCTCCTCCCAATACTCTGCTTCTGGTGTCCTCTGTATCGGGATCTTCATCATCCTGTCCTCCTCCCAATACTCTGCTTCTGGTGTCCTCAGTACCGGGATCTTCATCATCCTGTCCTCCTCCCAATACTCTGCTTCTGGTGTCCTCTGTACCGGGATCTTCATCATCCTGTCCTCCTCCCAATACTCTGCTTCTGGTGTCCTCTGTACCGGGATCTTCTCCATCCTGTCCTCCTCCCAATACTCTGCTTCTGGTGTCCTCTGTACCGGGATCTTCATCATCCTGTCCTCCTCCCAATACTCTGCTTCTGGTGTCCTCTGTACCGGGATCTTCATCATCCTGTCCTCCTCCCAATACTCTGCTTCTGGTGTCCTCTGTACCGGGATCTTCATCATCCTGTCCTCCTCCCAATACTCTGCTTCTGGTGTCCTCTGTACCGGGATCTTCATCATCCTGTCCTCCTCCCAATACTCTGCTTCTGGTGTCCTCTGTACCAGGATCTTCATCATCCTGTCCTCCTCCCAATACTCTGCTTCTGGTGTCCTCTGTACCGGGATCTTCATCATCCTGTCCTCCTCCCAATACTCTGCTTCTGGTGTCCTCTGTACCGGGATCTTCATCATCCTGTCCTCCTCCCAATGCTCTGCTTCTGGTGTCCTCTGTACCGGGATCTTCTCCATCCTGTCCTCCTCCCAATGCTCTGCTTCTGGTGTCCTCTGTACCGGGATCTTCATCATCCTGTCCTCCTTCCAATGCTCTGCTTCTGGTGTCCTCTGTACCGGGATCTTCATCATCCTGTCCTCCTCCCAATACTCTGCTTCTGGTTCTTCTCATAGACCTCTCCCAGACTCCAGACCAGAAAGCTCCATATACAGAGTCACAGAGGATGGAAGGTCGGCCTTTTGACGGATTCCCTTGCCCCTCCCCCGTCCATCTCTTTATAGTTCTGCACTTCACATGTTGATTTGTGACTGAAGCTGGCTGTAGACCGGTAGAGATTTGTTACCAAAATTCTTTGTGAATTCAATAACTGGACAATTGTCATTGGATATTTAGTTTTCTCTTAACATTTGATTTTGGAATGTAACTTCCTGAACATAAATCATATTCACTGTTAGAAATTTGTTCATTCAAGAAAAATTTTACATCCGCCTCCTGCAAATTTTCTCATCACTCAAAAACGAATATGGATCTGACCCCACTAACCATTAGAGCGGGGGTCTTCAAACTACGGACCTCCAGTTGTTCAGGAACTACAATTCCCATCATGCCCAGGTCATGTCTGTGAATGTCAGAGTTTTGCAATGCCTCATGGGACGTGTAGTTCTGCAACAGCTGGAGGGCCGTAGTGTGAGGATCCATTGCATTAGAGAATCAAATGAGTGTGCAGCCATCTTTCCTCTCCGGTGCTCCGTGCTGGAAGAGTGATAGCCACACCCCTCATCACAGGCTGTGCTCCTATAGGAACAAAGTGGGTGTGTCTATACTGGAGAGGAGGCGTGTCAGTCCTGGCCTGTCACTGAGAGCTGATTACTAAGTGCACTAGAGACCTCCTTGTGTCCTCTAATATGAGAGAGGAGACCATTCCAGCCAGAGAAGAGCCGAGCTCTATTGTCTGCTGATGTCATAGTGATCCCTGTGTCTCCACCCTCCAGGTCATCATTCAGCGGTGTCTGGCCGCTCGCTCTCTCAAGCACGTTAAGTTGGGGTGCGTGTTGTGCGGCTATCTGAAGATCCTGCCAATGTTCCTGATGGTAATGCCCGGGATGATCAGCAGAGTCCTCTACACCAGTAAGAGTACTTCAGTATCGTATACATCCCAGTCCTCCCAGTTCCCATCCCCCAATGCCCCTGTCCTATACATCCCAGTCCTCCCAGTTCCCATCCCCCAATGCCCCTGCCCTATACATCCCAGTCCCCCCATTCCCACCCCCCAAGGCCCCTGTCCTATACATCCCAGTCCTCCCAGTTCCCATCCCCCAATGCCCCTGCCCTATACATCTCAGTCCTCCCATTCCCATCCCCCAATGCCCCTGCCCTATACATCCCAGTCCTCCCAGTTCCCATCCCCCAATGCCCCTGCCCTATACATCCCAGTCCCCCCATTCCCATCCCCCCAAGGCCCCTGTCCTATACATCCCAGTCCTCCCAGTTCCCATCCCCCAATGCCCCTGCCCTATACATCCCAGTCCTCCCAGTTCCCATCCCCCAAGGCCCCTGTCCTATATATCTCAGTCCCCCCATTCCCATCCCCCAAGGCCCCTGTCCTATACATCTCAGTCCCCCCATTCCCATCCCCCAAGGCCCCTGTCCTATACATCTCAGTCCTCCCAATTCCCATCCCCCAAGGCCCCTGTCCTATACATCCCAGTCCCCCCCATTCCCATCCCCCAAGGCCCCTGTCCTATACATCTCAGTCCTCCCATTCCCATCCCCCAAGGCCCCTGTCCTATACATCCCAGTCCTCCCAGTTCCCATCCCCCAATGCCCCTGTCCTATACATCCCAGTCCCCCCCATTCCCATCCCCCAAGGCCCCTGTCCTATACATCCCAGTCCCCCCATTCCCATCCCCCAATGCTCCAGTCCTATACATCCCAGTCCTCCCAGTTCCCATCCCCCAATGCCCCTGCCCTATACATCTCAGTCCTCCCAATTCCCATCCCCCAATGCCCCTGTCCTATACATCTCAGTCCCCCCATTTCCCATCACCCAATGCCCCTGTCCTATACATCCCAGTCCTCCCAGTTCCCATCCCCCAATGCCCCTGTCCTATACATCCCAGTCCCCATCCCCCAATGCCCCTGTCCTATACATCCCAGTCCTCCCAATTCCCATCACCCAAGGCCCCCGTCCTATACATCCCAGTCCCCATGCCCCCCTCCCAGTCCTCCCAATTCCCATCCCCCAAGGCCCCTGTCCTATACATCCCAGTCCTCCCAATTCCCATCCCCCAAGGCCCCTGTCCTATACATCCCAGCCCCCCCATTCTTAAATACCCCATCATATACATTCCAGTCCCCATCTCCCAATGCCCCCGCCCCTGTCCTATACATCCCAGTCCTCCCACTTCCCATCCCCCAATGCCCCCGTCCTATACATCCCAGTCCCCCCCAGTTCCCATCCCCCAACGCCCCTGTCCTATACATCCCAGTCCCCCCAGTTCCCATCCCCCAGATCTGTGATATTCTCCTCTGATTGGTCTTGTAGAGGAAGTGGCTTGTGTCGTGCCGGAAGAATGTCAGGAGTTTTGTGGAACACCAATTGGCTGCTCAAACATCGCTTACCCCAAGCTGGTGGTAAAACTGATGCCCACAGGTAAGTGACCAATCACAGCCCACAAAGGACTGAGATACAAGACTACAATGTATTATATGATACTATACTATGACATCACAGCACCAATCAGCTTCTTCCCGCCTTCCCATCATAACCACAACTACAATAGTCTGTCCTGGATAATGTCACCACCTCGTAGCTGACCCTCCCCCTCCTCCTACCCGACACTCCCCCCTCCCCCTCCTTCTACCCGACACTCTCCCCTCCCCCTCCTTGTACCCGACACTCTCCCCTCCCCCTCCTCCTACCCGACACTCTCCCCTCCCCTAACTTCTACCCGACACTCTCCCCTCCCCCCACTTCTACCCGACACTCTCCCCTCCTCCTACCTGACACTCTCCCCTCCCCCCTCCTTGTACCCGACACTCTCCGCTCCCCCTACCCAACACTC
This sequence comes from Lithobates sylvaticus, assembly GCA_028564925.1. Classification (NCBI taxonomy): domain Eukaryota; kingdom Metazoa; phylum Chordata; class Amphibia; order Anura; family Ranidae; genus Lithobates; species Lithobates sylvaticus. The sequence continues at coordinate 285,623,449 of CM053031.1, forward strand.
TCCCCTCCCCCTCCTCCTACCCGACACTCTCCTCCCACTTCTACCCGACACTCTCCCCTCCCCCTCCTTGTACCCGACACTCTCCGCTCCCCCTACCCAACACTCTCCCCTCCCCCTCCTCCTACCCGACACTCTCCTCCCACTTCTACCCGACACTCTCCCCTCCCCCCTCCTTGTCCCCGACACTCTCCCCTCCTCCCACTTCTACCCGACACTCTCCCCTCCCCCTCCTTCTACCCGACACTCTCCTCCCACTTCTACCCAACACTCTCCCCTCCCCCTCCTTCTACCCGACACTCTCCCCTCCCCCCTCCTTGTACCCGACCCTCCCCCCTCCTTGTACCCGACACTCTCCTCCCCCTTCTACCCGACACTCTCCCCTCCTCCCTCCTTGTACCCGACACTCTCCCCTCCCCCTCCTTCTACCCGACACTCTCCCCTCCTCCCCCTTCTACCCGACACTCTCCCCCCCTTTCTACCAGACACTCCCCTTCTACCCGACACTCTCCCCGCCTCCCCCTTTTACCCGACACCCCCCCCTCCCTCTACCCGACACTCCCCCCTCCTCCCACTTCTACCCGACACTCTCCCCTCCTCCTCCTTCTACCCGACCCTCCCCCCTCCTTGTACCCAACACTCTCCTCCCCCTTCTACCCGACACTCTCCCCTCCTCCCTCCTTGTACCCGACACTCTCCCCTCCCCCTCCTTCTACCCGACACTCTCCCCCCCCCTCCCCCTCCTTGTACCCGACACTCTCCCCTCCCCCTTCTACCAGACACTCTCCCCTCCTTCTACCCGACACTCTCTTCCCCCTTTTACCAGACACTCCCCTCCTCCTCCTTCTACCAGACACTCTCCCCTCCCCCTTCTACCCGACACTCTCCCCTCCTCCCACTTCTACCCAACACTCTCCCCTCCCCCCTCCTTGTCCCTGACACTCTTCCCTCCTCCTCCTCCTACCCGACACTCTCCTCCCCCTTCTACCCGACACTCTCCCCTCCTCCCCCTTCTACCCGACACTCTCCCCTCCTCCTCCTACCCGACACTCTCCTCCCCCTTTTACCAGACACTCCCCTCCTCCCCCTTTTACCCGACACTCTCCCCTCCCCCTTCTACCCGACACTCTCCCCTCTTCTACCCGACACTCTCCCCTCCCCCTTCTACCCAACACTCTCCCCTCTTCCCCCTTCTACCCGACACTCTCCCCTCTTCCCCCTTTCTACCAGACACTCCCCTTCTACCCGACACTCTCCCCTCCTCCCAATTTTACCCGACACCCTCCCCCCTCCTTCTACCCGACACTCTGCCCTCTTCCCCCTTCTACCCGACACTCTCCCCTCCTCCTACCCGACACTCTCCCCTCCTCCTACCCGACACTCTTCCCTCCTCCTTGTACCCGACACTCTCCCCTCCCCCCTCCTTGTACCCGACACTCTCTCCAGTGGTCTCTCTCGTGTCTCTCACAGGTCTCCGTGGCCTCATGCTTGCGGTTATGTTGGCCGCCCTCATGAGCAGTCTGGCCTCCATATTCAACAGCAGCAGCACTCTGTTCACTATTGATGTCTGGAAGAAGCTGAGACCTCGAGCCGCAGAGAGGGAGCTGATTCTGGTCGGGAGGTGAGTGGCGGCTCGATGCCGAAAGACAAATCAATCAGATGACAGCCGTGTCACCCGACTTCTCTCTTCTTCTCAGGGTGTGGACGGTCTGCCTTGTGGCCTTCAGCATAGCGTGGATTCCCGTGGTCCAAGCTGCACAAGGGGGGCAATTGTTTGACTACATTCAGTCCGTTGCCAGTTTCCTGGCACCGCCCATCGCCGCCGTCTTCTTCCTGGCGCTGTTCGTGAAGAGAGTGACGGAGCCGGTGAGAAATTCCATATCATCACCCAGAATGCCTCACCAACCTATCCCCTCCTCCACACATATCCCCTCCTCCACCCATAATGCCTCACCCACATATCCCCTCCTCCACCCATAATGCCTCACCAACCTATCCCCTCCTCCACACATATCCCCTCCTCCACACATAACTCCTCACCCACACATCCCCTCCTCCACCCATAACTCCTCACCAACCTATCCCCTCCTCCACACATATCCCCTCCTCCACACATAACTCCTCACCCACACATCCCCTCCTCCACCCATAACTCCTCACCAACCTATCCCCTCCTCCACACATATCCCCTCCTCCACACACAACTCCTCACCCACATATCCCCTCCTCCACCCATAACTCCTCAGCCACATATCCCCTCCTCCACACATAACGCCTCATCCACACATCCCCTCCTCCACCCATAACTCCACACCAACCTATCCCCTCCTCCACACATATCCCCTCCTCCACCCATAACGCCTCACCAACCTATCCCCTCCTCCACCCATAACGCCTCATCCACACATCCCCTCCTCCACCCATAACTCCTCACCAACACACCCCCTCCTCCACCCAGCCAATGCCTCACCCATACCCCCCCCCCCCCTCCTCCACCCAGAATGCCTCACCCATACCCCCCCTCCTCCACCCATAACGCCTCACCAACATATCCCCTCCTCCACCCATAACTCCTCATCCACACATCCCCTCCTCCACCCATAATGCCTCACCCACATATCCCCTCCTCCACACATAACTCCTCACCCACATATCCCCTCCTCCACCCATAACTCCTCACCAACCTATCCCCTCCTCCACCCATAACTCCTCAGCCACATATCCCCTCCTCCACCCATAACTCCTCAGCCACACATCCCCTCCTCCACCCATAATGCCTCAGCCACATATCCCCTCCTCCACACATAACTCCTCACCCACATATCCCCTCCTCCACCCATAACTCCTCACCAACACACCCCCTCCTCCACCCAGAATGCCTCACCCATACCCCCCCTCCTCCACCCATAATGCCTCACCCACATATCCCCTCCTCCTCCCATAATGCCTCACCCACATATCCCCTCCTCCACCCATAATGCCTCATCCACATATCCCCTCCTCCACCCATAACGCCTCATCCACATATCCCCTCCTCCACCCATAACGCCTCATCCACATATCCCCTCCTCCACCCATAACGCCTCATCCACATATCCCCTCCTCCACCCATAACGCCTCATCCACACATCCCCTCCTCCACCCATAACTCCTCACCAACACACCCCCTCCTCCACCCAGAATGCCTCACCCATACCCCCCCTCCTCCACCCAGAATGCCTCACCCATACCCCCCCTCCTCCACCCAGAATGCCTCACCCATACCCCCCCTCCTCCACCCATAACGCCTCATCCACACATCCCCTCCTCCACCCATAACTCCTCACCAACACACCCCCTCCTCCACCCAGAATGCCTCACCCATACCCCCCCTCCTCCACCCAGAATGCCTCACCCATACCCCCCCTCCTCCACCCAGAATGCCTCACCCATACCCCCCCTCCTCCACCCATAACGCCTCATCCACATATCCCCTCCTCCACCCATAATGCCTCATCCACATATCCCCTCCTCCACCCATAACGCCTCATCCACATATCCCCTCCTCCACCCATAATGCCTCCCCCACATATCCCCTCCTCCACCCATAACTCCTCACCCACATATCCCCTCCTCCACCCATAATGCCTCCCCCACATATCCCCTCCTCCACCCATAATGCCTCATCCACATATCCCCTCCTCCACCCATAATGCCTCACCCACATACAAATCGTGGTATTAGACAACGTACCCTCTGCCTCCACCAATCCTGAGTTATTAAAAAAATGATACTGATACACACCACAGCCTACATATTGCTCCACTATACACCACCCAACCCCCACACATTACCAATCACACCCTTCTCTGCCCCCCCCCCCCCACCACCACCATATATCTGGATGTTCTTTCTTGCAGGGTGCCTTCTGGGGTCTGATTGGAGGGCTGTTCCTGGGTCTTTGTCGGATGGTGCCTGAATTTGCCTTTGGATCAGGAAGCTGCTCCGCCCCCAGCGCCTGCCCTGCGCTCATCTGCGGAGTTCATTATCTCTACTTCGCTATCATTCTCTTCTTCTGCTCGGCGCTACTTATCCTGGCCGTGTCCTACTGCACGCCGCCCATCCCGGACCAGCAGGTAAGAGGCGGGAGCTGGGAAAGTCAGATCTATGGAGGGACCCCGGAATTCACAAACAGTCGGGTTATACTGCCACCTACAGGAGGTCACAACACTAGCAAAAGGGTTGTAAGCCTTGTAACCCCTCATCTCCCTGTAGCCCCCTTTTACCCACAACACCAATGACCCTTTTTCATCCTGTGACCCCCCTATTTCCCTGTAGCTCCCCTTTTACCCACAACCCCCCTTCCACCCATAAATCCTCATCTCCCTGTAGCCCCCTTTCCCCCTGTAGCCCCCCTTCCCCCCATTACCCCTCATCTCCATGTTCATGGTGGTGATATGGGAAGATTAGGAAATTACAGAAAATATCTTCTCCAATTAGAGATCAGCCCCCCCCCCCGAGGCTTCACGGAGTGGGCGGGGGAGTTATATGGGGGGGGGCGGTCCCAGCAAATCTTTGCCAGTGTCCAATCACCTGCAGGTATATAACCCGGGCTCTATGATCCGATCCTCGTGTCCAGTATTTGTATTCATGGTTCAGGAATCTCATTGGCAGATAACATTCCCCATTCCTTCTCATCCCGCAGTTGTATCGGTTGGTGTTCAGCCTTCGGCACAGCCAGGAGCCGCGGGAGGAGATCGGGAAGTCAGGTAATGTGACCAACCACAGCGCCAGCACTGCCACCAACCAATCACAGACACCATGTGGCATCTCTGTTACTGCACAAACCAGATGTACAGATCACATGGTTATTGTCCATGCACAGTACAGGTCATTAAGGTATTAGTGCGGGTATTGGTACTGGTAATGCGGGTATGGCCCGGGACGGTACAGGTCATGCGGGTATTGGTACGGGTCATGCGGATATTGGTACGGGTAATGCGGGTATGGCCCCGGGACGGTACAGGTAATGCGGGTATTGGTACGGGTAATGCGGGTATGGCCCCGGGGCGGTACAGGTCATGAAGGTATTAGTGCGGGTATTGGTACGGGTAATGCGGGTATGGCCCGGGACGGTACAGGTCATGCAGGTATTGGTACGGGTAATGCGGGTATGGCCCAGGGACGGTACAGGTCATGCAGGTATTGGTACGGGTAATGCGGGTATGGCCCGGGACGGTACAGGTCATGTGGGTATTGGTACGGGTAATGCGGGTATGGGCCCGGGACGGTACAGGTCATGTGGGTATTGGTACGGGTAATGCGGGTATGGCCCCGGGACGGTACAGGTCATGCGGGTATTGGTACGGGTAATGCGGGTATGGCCCGGGATGGTACAGGTCATGCGGGTATTGGTACGGGTAATGCGGGTATGGCCCCGGGACGGTACAGGTCATGTGGGTATTGGTACGGGTAATGCGGGTATGGGCCCGGGACGGTACAGGTCATGTGGGTATTGGTATGTGTAATGCGGGTATGGCCCGGGATGGTACAGGTCATGCGGGTATTGGTACGGGTAATGCGGGTATGGCCCCGGGACGGTACAGGTCATGCGGGTATTGGTACGGGTAATGCGGGTATGGGCCAGGGACGGTACAGGTCATGCGGGTATTGGTACGGGTAACACGGGTATGGGCCCGGGACAGTACAGGTCATGTGGGTATTGGTACGGGTAATGCGGGTATAGGCCCGGGACAGGTCATGCGGGCATTGGTTCGGGTAATGCGGGTATGGCCCGAGACGGTACAGGTCATGCGGGTATTGGTACGGGTAATGCAGGTATGGCCCGGTACGGTACAGGTCATGCGGGTATTGGTATGGGTAATGTGGGTATGGCCCGGTACGGTACAGGTCATGCAGGTATTGGTACGGGTAATGCGGGTATGGCCCGGGATGGTACAGGTCATGCGGGTATGGCCCCGGGACGGTACAGGTAATGCGGGTATTGGTACGGGTAATGCGGGTATGGCCCGGGACGGTACAGGTCATGAAGGTATTAGTGCGGGTATTGGTACAGGTAACACGGGTATAGGCCCGGGACGGTACAGATCATGTGGGTATTGGTACGGGTAATGCGGGTATGGGCCCGGGACAGGTCATGCGGGCATTGGTACGGGTAATGCGGGTATGGCCCGAGACGGTACAGGTCATGCGGGTATTGGTACGGGTAATGCAGGTATGGCCCCGGGACGGTACAGGTCATGCGGGTATTGGTACGGGTATGGCCCCGGGATGGTACAGGTCATGAGGGTATTGGTACGGGTAACGCGGGTATGGCCCAGGACGGTACAGGTCATGCGGGTATTGGTACGGGTAACGCGGGTATGGCCCGGGACGGTACAGGTCATGCGGGTATTGGTACGGGTAATGCGGGTATGGCCCGGGACGGTACAGGTCATGCGGGTATTGGTACGGGTAATGCGGGTATGGCCCGGGACGGTACAGGTCATGCGGGTATTGGTACGGGTAATGCGGGTATGGCTCCGGGACGGTACAGGTCATGCGGGTATTGGTACAGGTCATGCGGGTATGGCCCCGGGATGGTACAGGTCATGCGGGTATTGGTACGGGTAACGCGGGTATGGCCCGGGACGGTACAGGTCATGCGGGTATTGGTATGTGTAATGCGGGTATGGCCCGGGATGGTACAGGTCATGCGGGTATTGGTACGGGTAATGCGGGTATGGCCCCGGGACGGTACAGGTCATGTGGGTATTGGTACGGGTAATGCGGGTATGGCCCGAGACGGTACAGGTCATGCGGGTATTGGTACGGGTAATGCGGGTATAGGCCCGGGACGGTACAGGTCATGTGGGTATTGGTACGGGTAATGCGGGTATGGCCCCGGGATGGTACAGGTCATGTGGGTATTGGTACGGGTAACGCGGGTATGGCCCAGGATGGTACAGGTCATGCGGGTATTGGTATGTGTAACGCGGGTATGGCCCGGGATGGTACAGGTCATGCGGGTATTGGTACGGGTAATGCGGGTATGGCCCGGGATGGTACAGGTCATGCGGGTATTGGTACGTGTAATGCGGGTATGGCCCGGGACGGTACAGGTCATGCGGGTATTGGTACGGGTAATGCGGGTATGGCCCCAGGACGGTACAGGTCATGCGGGTATTGGTACACGGGTCATGCGGGTATGGCCCGGGATGGTACAGGTCATGCGGGTATTGGTACGGGTAACGCGGGTATGGCCCGGGACGGTACAGGTCATGCGGGTATTGGTACGTGTAATGCGGGTATGGCCCGGGATGGTACAGGTCATGCGGGTATTGGTACGGGTAATGCGGGTATGGCCCGGGACGGTACAGGTCATGCGGGTATTGGTACGGGTAACACGGGTATAGGCCCGGGACGGTACAGGTCATGCGGGTATTGGTACGGGTAATGCGGGTATGGCCCGGGATGGTACAGGTCATGTGGGTATTGGTACGGGTAATGCGGGTATGGCCCGGGATGGTACAGGTCATGCGGGTATTGGTACGGGTAATGCGGGTATGGCCCGGGATGGTACAGGTCATGCGGGTATTGGTACGGGTAATGCGGGTATGGCCCGGGACGGTACAGGTCATGTGGGTATTGGTATGTGTAATGCGGGTATGGCCCGGGATGGTACAGGTCATGCGGGTATTGGTACAGGTAATGCGGGTATGGCCCCAGGACGGTACAGGTCATGTGGGTATTGGTACGGGTAATGCGGGTATGGCCCCAGGACGGTACAGGTCATGCGGGTATTGGTACGGGTAATGCGGGTATGGCCCGGGATGGTACAGGTCATGCGGGTATTGGTACGGGTAATGCGGGTATGGGCCCGGGACGGTACAGGTTACTCGGGTAGTGGCACGGTACGGGTCACGCAGGTAATGCCACGGCACGGGAAGAGGCGGAGACAATAATAATCACATGACATGGAACGTTGTTTATTGAGTTCGGCACATTTCCATCTCCAGCATGAAATATTATTATGGGTACCAGACTCCTCCTCCTCCTCAGAGGGTGTGGTCAGCAGCCGGATGGTACCAGACTCCTCCTCCTCAGAGGGTGTGGTCAGCAGCCGGATGGTACCAGACTCCTCCTCCTCAGAGGGTGTGGTCAGCAGCCAGATGGTACCAGACTCCTCCTCCTCAGAGGGTGTGGTCAGCAGCCAGATGGTACCAGACTCCTCCTCCTCAGAGGGTGTGGTCAGCAGCCGGATGGTACCAGACTCCTCCTCCTCAGAGGGTGTGGTCGGCAGCCATCCTTCCAGACTCTGGCTGATTATATAAAGGTCATGTCCCCAGCAGTCACAGACAGTTCTTATTACAGGTGAAGCATATAATAAATGATGTGATTCCTTGTCCTCTCCACAGGAGGCGCTCCGGAGAAGGACCCCTCCCCTGCTCTGCCAGACATCCAGGAGGGCCCTTCCCCCGCTCTGCCAGACATCCAGGAGGCCCCTTCCCCCGCTCTACCAGACATCCAGGAGGAGCCAAGAGATGCGCGGCTGGTCAATGCGCACGCCATGGTCCTGATGAGTTGCGCCATCTTCCTGTGGGCGTACTATGCCTGACTCCGCCCATTTCTGCCTTGTGTCGGGGGATTATGGGGAGCCTTCATCCTGGGGGAGGGGGATGTTCTGCAGACTCGGGGGAGAGAATTTCAGTCTGCGCAGGGCACTCAGGAAGTGTTTGGGGGGTGCACAGCGTAACACCAGGGGGGGGTCCTCCGGAGACAACTGGAGGGTGATCTGAGCGGCATGGAGGTGAAGAAGAAGAGAGCGCGCCTGGGGGGAGGTGATGCCGAGAGAGCGCAGCACCGGCGCTGGCAATTTCTGAGGAAATCAGAGAAGAATGAGGATAAAGATTCTGCTGTATCATGTACAAGACCCCGCCCCCGCTGTGTGATGTACTATGTGTAACAAGGCCCCGCCCCCTCTGTGTAACAAGACCCCGCCCCCTCTGTGTGATGTACTCTGTGTAACAAGACCCCGCCCCCTCTGTGTGATGTACTCTGTGTAACAAGACCCCCGCCCCCGCTGTGTGATGTACTTTGTGTAACAAGACCCCGCCCCCGCTGTGTCATGTACTTTGTGTAACAAGACCCCGCCCCCGCTGTGTCATGAACTATACCAAGACTCCGCTGTGTGATTGGCCCTCCTCCCACTGTGTAGTAGAGCTGCACAATTAATCATTAAAAAATTGTGATCTCGATTCAACCCCCCCAGACGGTCTTTCTTATAACAAGTGGAGAGACTTATCTGCTCACTCAGCTGTCAAAGAAAACAACAAGTTTTTAACATGAAACATTGTAACCAACTTCCTTCTTAGATCAAAGGGAGAAACTTCTGTGTGTAAAGAAAAAATCCGGGAAATCTGCCAAGTTTTTGCAGGAAGATTAACCACTTAAAGTCTAAATCTTTTTCTGACACAAAATTAAATATTTTTTGCTAGAAAAGGACTTGGAACCCCCAAAACATTATATATATTTTAGCAGAGACCCCGGGGAATAAAATGGCAATTGCTGCAATATTTTATGTCACACTGTATTGTAAAAAATACACTTCAATGAATAAAAAAAGAAACAGTAAAAGTTGGCCCAATTTTTTTAACGTGAAAGATGATGTTACGCCGCGAGAATCGTTATCGATCTTCTAAGCAAAAAAAATCGTGATTCTCATTTTACCCAGAATTGTGAAGCTCTACTGTGTTGTGTACTTTGTATAATAAACAAGATCCCGCCCCCGATGAGTGATGTACTGTGTAATAAACAAGATCCCGCCCCCGATGAGTGATACTGTGTGTAACAAGACTCCGCCCCCGCTGAGTGATGTACTGTGTAATAAACAAGATCCCGCCCCCGATGAGTGATACTATGTGTAACAAGGCCCCGCCCCCGCTGAGTGATGTACTGTGTAATAAACAAGATCCCGCCCCAATGAGTGCTACTATGTGTAACAAGGCCCCGCCCCCGCTGAGTGATGTACTGTGTAATAAACAAGATCCCGCCCCAATGAGTGCTACTATGTGTAACAAGGCCCCGCCCCCGCTGAGTGAGGTACTATGTTTACCAAGCCCCCGCTGAGTGATGTACTGTAACAAGGCCCCGCCCCCGCTGAGTGATGTAATATGTATAATAAGAAAGCTCTCACCCTTGCAGAGTGATGTACTATGCAACAAGGCCCCGCCCCTGCTGAGTGATGTACTATGCAACAAGTCCCCGCCCCCGCTCAGCGATGTACTATGCATCAAGGCCCCGCCCCCACACATCACGTGACTCTGTTTTCCTGATAACATGGTATGCCCCTCCCCACTGAAAGTGCTGGAATTAGGGGGGGGGGTCAGCAATCTTACCTGAGGGGCCAGGCGCCCCCAGTGGGAGTATTTGTGGTCCCCCAGGATGGGGCAGCTCAGGGCCAGAGCCAGGTGACTTCTAAGCTGATGCTTCACCCCTACAGAGGAGGAGAGAGAGACCTGTGTGAGACGCCTCCGCTGGAAGCTGCCATTGCCCCCAATCCTGGAATCTATGGGGCACAGAGAGGGGGAGGGGGAATCTATGGGGCACAGAGAGGGGGAGGGGGAAGGCAGACCTGTGAGTGGCCGCAGCTCCAGCAGCGAGACTCCTGATGATTTCTCCAGAGTGCGGTATTGGGTGACGGCCTCGTGGGCGGAGCGGCTGACCCGGAACCTCTGTACTGAGCCGTCCGAAGACACCCGGTACCGCGGGCACAGCGCCATCTGCAAGGAGAGAGAGAAAGAACAGGTCAGCCATCCCCCTCCCCCCCCCCCCCAATACAGGGAAATGAGAGGGTGGACCTGGGGGAAGTGATTATACAGGTACTCCAGGTAACACACGGACTAGCCAAGGGTTAATACCGCAAGACACTCTCAGAGGCCCCCAGTACTGGGAGACACTTATAATAAACAGTTAGTTCAAAGAAAATGTCTGATATTTATTTGGGTGGAGACCGCTTATATATGAAATATCTAATCCAATCATGATGGGGAAAAGGGGTGTGTTAGTGGGCGGATATATGAATATCATTAATAATAAAACAGTTCATCACTATAATGTTATAGACGCCTATAATGTAAATAGCCTCGGAGACATCGATGTCATAAGGTCACCAGGGTGGAAATGCCATCTGGTGATGACCAATACTTGGCCCCCCGCCCCGAGTCTCTGTACCCTTAGAAGAGGAAGGCGGAGATACCACATCTTATAGTGTAGAATGCTCTTGTGACACTGAGAGTAAAGACTCCAGAATAGTTCCCAATACTGAATTAAAAGCATATTGCCCTAGAGCTAGAACAAGATGGAGTCACTGTTCAGTCTTATCACTACAATCCCCGCTTTAAGTCATGGAATCAGATGACGTGACTTATTTCTACTCATCCTGAACAGTAAAAGTTAAGATACATTCTATTAGCTGCAGCTGGTCGGGAGGCCGAGTACCTCGGGAAATGATGCACATAATAGCAAAATCAGTACAACAAACATAGCAATATCCCTAATCCAGGATTAATCCTGAATCCAGCATTGAACACCCCCCCCCCCATGTTACCCAGGGGGCTCCCAAGCAATTATTTTGCCTTTTCATCAGGTTGATACCCCCTTAGGCCCCTTTCACACTGGGGCGGGGAGCCGCGGTGACGGTAAAGCAGCGCTATATTTAGCGCTGCTTTACCGTCGTTTTTACCGCGGTTTTCGGCCGCTCGCGGTGCGGTTTTTACCCCCTGCGAGCGGCCGAAAAAAAGGGTTAAACACCCCCCCGCAGAGCGCCGCCGTAGCGGCGCTTTGCGGCGGTATTACCTCGGTCTCCCATTCTTTTCAATGGGAAGGAGCGGTATAGGAGTGGTGAACACACGGCTCCTATCCCGCTCCAAAGATGCTGCTAGGGGGACTTTTTTTGTCATCCTGCTAGCGCACCGCTCCAGTGTGAGAGCCCGCCGGCTTTCACACTGGAGTTAAAGGGGCCGGATTTTTCATGCGGTGAACAGGCGCTATTTTAGCGCTGCACCGCATGAAAAAACGCCCCGGTGTGAAAGGGGCCTTAGGCTCCTGAGGGGAACTATGCCCAGGTCATGTTCTTTTCCAGAAACAATGACCCAGCATAACGGTGTTTGGGGGGAATTTAGGATGAACACCAGCCTTGTCCCCGAGAATCACCAATGAGGCCAAGTAACACCATCCCCTGGGATCATTCAGAATCCATGGATGGCATGTTCTACAACAAATGTACGTGCCGTCACCCAAGGCCAGTGGCTTAAGGACCCATTGGGCACGAGACATGCGCACAATAGAAATATTTGTTTCGTTTCCGTTGATTCGTAACGATTCCTAATTTCGTAAGTCGTCGGTGTTCGTATTTTCGTAAGTGAGTTATTTTTTCGTTGATTCGAAATTCGTATTTTCGTAGATTTAGTTATATTTGTACTTTCGTAACATTGTTTTCGCAGATTGGTAATCGGAGCATAATTCATAATGTTATGTAATGTGAATGATATTTATATGTTTAAGAAACAAAGAATTTCTCTCACAAGTCAGAACTTAACTCAAAAATCCACCAAAACACACAGAGCCTCCGACCCAACCACACCCAACCACGCCCAACCGCACCCAACCACACCCAACCGCACCCAACCACACCCAACCACACCCAACCACGCCCAACCGCACCCAACCACAACACCCCAACCCACCCAACCACGCCCAACCGCACCCAACCACACCCAACCACACCCAACCGCACCCAACCACACCCAACCACACCCAACCGCGCCCAACCGCACCCAACCACACCCAACCACACCCAACCACGCCCAACCACGCCCAACCGCACCCAACCACACCCACACCCAACCACGCCCTATCTGGACTGGGGTGAAGAACATGGAGGGGGGGAGGGGGTAGATCATGGGAGAAGCCCCCGGGGGAGGGGACAGAATGGGGTGAAGAACATGGCGGGAGGGGGGGATGGGAGGGGACAGAATACTGAATGGGGTGAAGAACATGGAGGGGGGGGGAGGGGACAGAATGGGGTGAAGAACATGGAGGGGAGGGGGTGGGGTAGATGATGGGAGGGGGGTTGGGAGGGGACAGAATACAGAATGGGGTGAAGAACATGGAAGGGGGGAGGTGACAGAATGGGGTGAAGAACATGGGGGGAGGGGGTGGGGTAGATGATGGGAGGGGGGTTGGGAGGGGCCCCCGAAGTCTCACCTTGAAGTGTTTCTGTGGCCCCGGCGTCTCCTTCTCTATGATGGGGATGTCCAGGATCCCCTCCGGGGGGGTTGGGGCCCCCACACACAGGGCCCTGTAGAAGACACAGAGTGATGAGTTGGGGGAGGACAGGAGGGGAGGGGGGAGGGGCAGGAAGTCTTCTCACCAATAGACTCGGGACATGCGGTGCTCCCGCAGAGCTCGCTGGACGCGGTCGGCAGATTGGGCGCTCTGGGCGAGGAGTAACGCCCCGCTGCTGTCCTTATCCAATCGGTGACAGATCCGCAGAGGCTCCGCCCCTCCTCCAAACAACGACCGAGACAACGCCGGGAGCATGGACACCACACTGCGCGCCACTCCGGGGCCCCCTAAAACAAGAGGGAGGGGTCAGAGGTGGGTCATGCGGTAGGGGGAGGGGTCAGAGGAGGGTCATGCGGTATGGGGAGGGGTCAGTGATGGGGGAGGAGTCAGAGGTGGGTCATGGGGGAGGAGTCAGTGGAGGGTCATGCAGAAGGGGGAGGGGTCAGAGGAGGGTCAGGTGGTAGAGGTCAGTGTGTGGGAGAGGGGTCAGTGATAGGGAGGAGTCAGAGGTGGGTCATGGGGGAGGGGTCAGGTGGTAGAGGTCAGTGTGTGGGGGAGGGGTCAGTGACGGGGGGAGGGGTCAGAGGTGGGTCATGCCATAGGGGGGAGGGGTCAGGTGGGGGGAGGGGTAGAGGGGGAGGAGTCAGAGGTGGGTCATGGGAAGGGGTCAGGTGGGAGGGGGGGGAGGTCAGTGAGGTGGGGGGGGGGAGGAGTCAGAGGGGTGGGGAGGGGTCAGGTGGGAAGGGGGGGGGGAGTCAGAGGTGGGTCATGGGGAGGGGTCAGGTGGTAGAGGTCAGTGATGGGGGGAGGAGTCAGAGGTGGGTCATGGGGGAGGGGTCAGGTGGTAGAGGTCAGTGTGTGGGGGAGGAGTCAGAGGTGGGTCATGGGGAAGGGGTCAGGTGGTAGAGGTCAGTGTGTGGGGGAGGGGTCAGTGGTGGGGGTCATGGGGGGGGTCAGGGGGAGGAGTAGAGGTCAGTGTGGTGGGGGAGGAGTCAGAGGTGGGTCATGGGGGAGGGGTCAGGTGGTAGAGGTCAGTGTGTGGGGGAGGGGTCAGTGATGGGGAGGAGTCAGAGGTGGGTCATGGGGGAGGGGTCAGGTGGTAGAGGTCAGTGTGTGGGGGAGGGGTCAGTGATGGGGGGAGGAGTCAGAGGTGGGTCATGGGGGAGGGGTCAGGTGGTAGAGGTCAGTGTGTGGGGGAGGGGTCAGTGATGGGGGGAGGAGTCAGAGGTGGGTCATGGGGGAGGGGTCAGGTGGTAGAGGTCAGTGTGTGGGGGAGGGGGTCAGTGGTGGGTCATGGGGGAGGAGTCAGTGGAGGGTCATGCGGTAGGGGGAGGGGTCAGGTAGGAGAGGTCAGTGTGTGGGGGAGGGGTCAGTGATGGGGAGGAGTCAGAGGTGGGTCATGCGGTAGGGGGCGGGGCGATCTCACCGTGGGTGGGCAGTCCGGGCGGTTTGTTGATGAGGATAAGCCCCGCCTCTCCAGGGAGTGGCCAGCCCCGGAGATCTCTCACAGTCAGGCCGGTCGGTGCTCCGGGGGTGAGAATCTCCTGACTCCGCTCCGCCCATCTCTTCTCCGTTCTCAGTCGCTCCGCCAATCTCCGAGCACCGCGTGTCGCTCCGGCCGCCGCCATCTTCTCGGCGCACACCGATGACGTCACCTCCGTACTTGTCACCAAGGGGGTGTGGCTGCAGACTGGAGCCCCGCCCTGTACAGGAATCATGTGACCTCCCCCTGTAATATTACGCTGATATCCATAGGGGGCGCTGGAGATTGTCAGGTGACATTTGGGGGCGGGGTCTGTGGCGTTTCCTGGAGCTCTGCGGTGATATAAATAATTGGGACTTCCACTATTTTATTATTTGGGGTCTCTGCTATCAGAAAATAGATCATGTTTGGGGGAGGGGTTATGTTTGGGGAGGGGTTATGTTAGGGGAGGGGTTATGTTAGGGGAGGGGTTATGTTGGGGGAGGGGTTATGTTAGTGGGGGGGTTATGTTTGGGGAGGGGTTATGTTAGGGGAGGGGTTATGTTAGGGGAGGGGTTATGTTGGGGGAGGGGTTATGTTTAGTGGGGGGGGGGGGGTTATGTTTGAGGAGGGGTTATGTTAGGGGAGGGGTTATGTTAGGGGAGGAGGGGTTATGTTGGGGGAGGGGTTATGTTTAGTGGGGGGGGTTATGTTTGGGGAGGGGTTATGTTGGGGGAGGGGTTATGTTAGGGGAGGGGTTATGTTGGGGGAGGGGTTGAGCCTCTCCGGCGCTGAGCTGTACAAATGACGGACGCCGGTAAAAGCTTCATACGGACTCGCCAGGCGTTTCTCTTCCTCCGGAATCCCATTGATGTGACTAGAAGTCGGATTAGGATGAGGATGTGTGCGGAGGGGACCCCCCCCCCCCCCTTATCCGAGCACCCGGCCCGGCGGGTCAGGAAAGTGGGGGTCCTTCTCCCTCTCCGGGTCTCCTCTCTGCGCCTTCTTCTTCGGGAAGACATTCACATCGGGTGGGGGGGGGGGGATAAGATCATCAACATGGGGACAAGGGCCCCCCCTGCCCAAAAGCACCCACCCCCATGTTGAGGGCATGGGTATAGTAGAGGAGGGGGGGCACTTTCTCACCGCCCCTTTCCTGACCTGCCAGGCTACGTGCTCGGATAAGGGTCTGGTATGGATTTTGGGGGGGAACCCCACGCCATTTTTTTTTCATTTTGGCTCGGGGTTCCCCTTCAAGATCTTTAGCACATCATGATCCGACTTCTATTCAAATCAATAGAGAAGCACTGAGGCAGAGAAACGCGGCAGAAAGCTGGCGCACCGAAACGCACATTGACGCCAATGCAAAACGCTGATAAAATCCCCCCCCCCCCCCTGCTAGCACTGTGGAGGGGCTCCGGTACTGGGGCACAATTACAGCTGCTTATAGATGATTGGTGGCTCATTGTGAATATTTTATTGTTTCCCATTTTCCCTTCTACATCCCCCCCTATATTATACCCCGACTCCACCCTCCTACATCCCCCTATATTATACCCCGACTCCGCCCTTCTACATCCCCCCTATATTATACCCCGACTCCGCCCTTCTACATCCCCCCTATATTATACCCCGACTCCGCCCTTCTACATCCTCCCCTATATTATACCCTGACTCCGCCCTTCTACATCCCCCCTATATTATACCCCGACTCCGCCCTTCTACATCACCCCCTATATTATACCCCGACTCCGCCCTTCTACATCCCCCCCTATATTATACCCAGACTCCGCCCTTTTACATCCTCCCCTATATTATACATCCCCCTATATTATACCCAGACTCCGCCCTTCTACATCCTCCCCTATATTATACCCAGACTCCACCCTTCTACATCACCCCCTATATTATACCCCGACTCCGCCCTTCTACATCCTCCCCTATATTATACCCCGACTCCGCTCTTCTACGTCCTCCCCTATATTATACCCCGACTCCGCCCTTCTACGTCCTCCCCTATATTATACCCCGACTGCACCCTTCTACGTCCTCCCGGACTCCGCCCTTCTACATCCCCCCTATATTATACCCAGACTCCGCCATTCTACACCCTCATCCTCCTCTATATTATACCCCGACTCCGCCCCTTTTACATCCTCCCCTATATTATACCCAGACTCCGCCCTTCTACATCCTCCTCTATATTATACCCCGACTCCGCTCTTCTACATCCTCCCCTATATTATACCCCAACTCCGCCCTTCTACATCCTCCCCTATATTATACCCCGACTGCACCCTTCTACGCCCTCCCGGACTCCGCCCTTCTACATCCCCCCTATATTATACCCAGACTCCGCCATTCTACACCCTCATCCTCCTCTATATTATACCCCGACTGCACCCTTCTACGTCCTCCCGGACTCCGCCCTTCTACATCCCCCCCTATATTATACCCAGACTCCGCCATTCTACACCCTCATCCTCCTCTATATTATACCCCGACTCCGCCCTTCTACATCCTCCCCTATATTATACCCCGACTCCGCCCTTCTACGTCCTCCCCTATATTATACCCCGACTCCACCCTTCTACATCCTCCTCTATATTATACCCCGACTCCGCCCCTTCTACATCCTCCCCTATATTATACCCCTTGTCCGCCCTTCTACATCCTCCCCTATATTATACCCAGACTCCGCCCTTCTACATCCCCCCTATATTATACCCCAACTCCGCCCTTCTACATCCTCCTCTATATTATACCCCAACTCCGCTCTTCTACGTCCTCCCCTATATTATACCCTGACTCCGCCCTTCTACGTCCTCCCCTATATTATACCCAGACTCCGCCCTTCTACGTTCTTCCCTATATTATACCCCGACTGCACCCCTCTACGTCCTCCCCTATATTATACCCCGACTGCACCCTTCTATGTCCTCCCGGACTCCGCCCTTCTACATCCCCCCTATATTATACCCAGACTCCGCCATTCTACACCCTCATCCTCCTCTATATTATACCCAGACTCCGCCCTTCTACATCCTCCCCTATATTATACCCCGACTCCGCCCTTTTACGTCCTCCCCTATATTATATCCCTTGTCCGCCCTTCTACGTCCTCCCCTATATTACACCCCTTGTCCGCCCTTCTACATCCTCCCCTATATTATACCCCGACTCCGCCCTTCTACATCCTCCCCTATATTATACCCCGACTCCGCCCTTTTACATCCTCCCCTATATTATACCCCGACTCCGCCCTTCTACATCCTCCTCTATATTATACCCAGAGTCCGCCCTTCTACGTCCTCCCCTATATTATATCCTGACTCCGCCCTTCTACATCCTCCTCTATGTTATACCCCGACTCCGCCCTTCTACATCCTCCCCTATATTATACCCCGACTCCGCCCTCCCCTATATTATGCCCCGACTCCGCCCTTCTACGTCCTCCCCTATATTATACCCCTTGTCCGCCCTTCTACATCCCCCCTATATTATACCCCGACTCCGCCCTTCTACATCCTCCTCTATATTATACCCCAACTCCGCTCTTCTACGTCCTCCCCTATATTATACCCCGACTCCGCCCTTCTACGTTCTTCCCTATATTATACCCCGGCTGCACCCTTCTACGTCCTCCCCTATATTATACCCCGATTGCACCCTTCTAAGCCCTCCCCTATATTATACCCCAACTCCGCCCTTCTACGTCCTCCCCTATATTATACCCCGACTGCACCCTTCTACGTCCTCCCGGACTCCGCCCTTCTACATCCCCCCTATATTATACCCAGACTCCGCCATTCTACACCCTCATCCTCCTCTATATTATACCCCGACTCCGCCCTTCTACATCCTCCCCTATATTATACCCCGACTCCGCCCTTCTACGTCCTCCCCTATATTATACCCCGACTCCACCCTTCTACATCCTCCTCTATATTATACCCCGACTCCGCCCTTCTACATCCTCCCCTATATTATACCCCTTGTCCGCCCTTCTACATCCTCCCCTATATTATACCCAGACTCCGCCCTTCTACATCCCCCCTATATTATACCCCGACTCCGCCCTTCTACATCCTCCTCTATATTATACCCCAACTCCGCTCTTCTACGTCCTCCCCTATATTATACCCTGACTCCGCCCTTCTACGTCCTCCCCTATATTATACCCAGACTCCGCCCTTCTACGTTCTTCCCTATATTATACCCCGACTGCACCCCTCTACGTCCTCCCCTATATTATACCCCGACTGCACCCTTCTATGTCCTCCCGGACTCCGCCCTTCTACATCCCCCCTATATTATACCCAGACTCCGCCATTCTACACCCTCATCCTCCTCTATATTATACCCAGACTCCGCCCTTCTACATCCTCCCCTATATTATACCCCGACTCCGCCCTTTTACGTCCTCCCCTATATTATATCCCTTGTCCCCTTCTACGTCCTCCCCTATATTACACCCCTTGTCCGCCCTTCTACTTCCTCCCCTATATTATACCCCGACTCCGCCCTTCTACATCCTCCACTATATTATACCCCGACTCCGCCCTTTTACATCCTCCCCTATATTATACCCCGACTCCGCCCTTCTACATCCTCCTCTATTTTATACCCAGAGTCCGCCCTTCTACGTCCTCCCCTATATTATATCCTGACTCCACCCTTCTACATCCTCCTCTATGTTATACCCCGACTCCGCCCTTCTACATCCTCCCCTATATTATACCCCGACTCCGCCCTCCCCTATATTATGCCCCGACTCCGCCCTTCTACGGCCTCCCCTATATTATACCCCTTGTCCGCCCTTCTACATCCCCCCTATATTATACCCCGACTCCGACCTTCTACATCCTCCTCTATATTATACCCCAACTCCGCTCTTCTACGTCCTCCCCTATATTATACCCCGACTCCGCCCTTCTACGTTCTTCCCTATATTATACCCCGGCTGCACCCTTCTACGTCCTCCCCTATATTATACCCCGATTGCACCCTTCTAAGCCCTCCCCTATATTATACCCCAACTCCGCCCTTCTACGTCCTCCCCTATATTATACCACGACTCCGCCCTCCCCTATATTATGCCCCGACTCCGCCCTTCTACGTCCTCCCCTATATTATATCCCTTGTCCGCCCTTCTACATCCCCCCTATATTATACCCCAACTCCGCTCTTCTACGTCCTCCCCTATATTATACCCCGACTCCGCCCTTCTACGTCCTCCCCTATATTATATCCCGACTCCGCCCTTCTACATCCTCCTCTATATTATACCAGACTCCGCCCTTCTACATCCTCCCCTATATTATACCCCGATTCTACGTCCTCCCCTATATTATACCCCGACTCCGCCCTTCTACGTTCTCCCCTATATTATACCCCGACTCCGCCCTTCTTCATCCTCCTCTATATTATACCCAGAGTCCGCCCTTCTACGTCCTCCCCTATATTATATCCTGACTCCGCCCTTCTACATCCTCCTCTATGTTATACCCCGACTCCGCCCTTCTACATCCTCCCCTATATTATACCCCGACTCCGCCCTCCCCTATATTATGCCCCGACTCCGCCCTTCTACGTCCTCCCCTATATTATACCCCTTGTCCGCCCTTCTACATCCCCCTATATTATACCCCGACTCCGCCCTTCTACAGCCTCCTCTATATTATACCCCAACTCCGCTCTTCTACGTCCTCCCCTATATTATACCCCGACTCCGCCCTTCTACGTTCTTCCCTATATTATACCCCGGCTGCACCCTTCTACGTCCTCCCCTATATTATACCCCGACTGCACCCTTCTACATCCTCCCCTATATTATACCCCAACTCCGCCCTTCTGCGTCCTCCCCTATATTATACCCCGACTGCTCCCTTCTATGTCCTCCCGGACTCCGCCCTTCTACATCCCCCCCTATATTATACCCCGACTCCGCACTTCTACGTCCTCCCCTATATTATACCCCGACTCCGCCCTTCTACGTTCTCCCCTATATTATACCCCGACTCCGCCCTTCTACGTTCTCCCCTATATTATACCCCGGCTGCACCCTTCTACATCCTCCCCTATATTATACCCCAACTCCGCCCTTCTACATCCTCCCCTATATTATACCCCAACTCCGCCCTTCTACGTCCTCCCCTATATTATACCCCGACTGCACCCTTCTATGTCCTCCCGGACTCCGCCCTTCTACATCCCCCCCCTATATTATACCCTGACTCCGCCCTTCTACGTCCTCCCCTATATTATACCCCGACTCCGCCCTTCTACGTTCTCCCCTATATTATACCCCGGCTGCACCCTTCTACGTCCTCCCCTATATTATACCCCGACTCCGCCCTTCTACATCCTCCCCTATATTATACCCCAACTCCGCCCTTCTACGTCCTCCCCTATATTATACCCCGACTGCACCCTTCTATGTCCTCCCGGACTCCGCCCTCCTACATCCCCCCCTATATTATACCCAGACTCCGCCATTCTACACCCTCATCCTCCTCTATATTATACCCCGACTCCGCCCTTCTACGTCCTCCCCTATATTATGCCCCGACTCCGCCCTTCTACGTCCTCCCCTATATTATGCCCCGACTCCGCCCTTCTACGTCCTCCCCTATATTATGCCCCTTGTCCGCCCTTCTACGTCCTCCCTATATTATACCCCTTGTCCGCCCTTTTACATCCTCCCCTATATTATACCCAGACTCCGCCCTTCTACATCCCCCCTATATTATACCCCGACTCCGCCCTTCTACATCCTCCTCTATATTATACCCGACTCCGCTCTTCTACGTCCTCCCCTATATTATACCCCGACTCCGCCCTTCTACGTTCTCCCCTATATTATACCCCGACTGCACCCTTCTACGTTCTCCCCTATATTATCCCCAGACTCCGCCCTTCTACGTCCTCCCCTATATTATAACCCGACTCCGCCCTTCTACATCCTCCTCTATATTATACCCGACTCCGCCCTTCTACATCCTCCTCTATATTATACCCGACTCCGCCCTTCTACATCCTCCCCTATATTATACCCCGATTCTACGTCCTCCCCTATATTATACCCCGACTCCGCCCTTCTACATCCTCCCCTATATTATACCCAGACTCCGCCCTTCCCTATATTATACCCCGATTGCACCCTTCTACGTCCTCCCGGACTCCGCCCTTCTACATCACCCCCTATATTATACCCCGACTCCGCCCTTCTACATCCTCCCCTATATTATACCCCGGCTGCACCCTTCTACGTCCTCCCCTATATTATACCCCGACTCCGCCCTTCTACGTCCTCCCCTATATTATACCCCGACTGCACCCTTCTATGTCCTCCCGGACTCCGCCCTTCTACATCCTCCTCTATATTATACCCGACTCCGCCCTTCTACATCCTCCCCTATATTATACCCCGATTCTACGTCCTCCCCTATATTATACCCCGACTCCGCCCTTCTACGTTCTTCCCTATATTATACCCCGGCTGCACCCTTCTACGTCCTCCCCTATATTATACCCCGACTCCGCCCTTCTACGTCCTCCCCTATATTATACCCCGACTGCACCCTTCTATGTCCTCCCGGACTCCGCCCTTCTACATCCCCCCCTATATTATACCCAGACTCCGCCATTCTACACCCTCATCCTCCTCTATATTATACCCCGACTCCGCCCTTCTACGTCCTCCCCTATATTATGCCCCGACTCCGCCCTTCTACGTCCTCCCCTATATTATGCCCCTTGTCCGCCCTTCTACGTCCTCCCCTATATTATACCCCTTGTCCGCCCTTCTACATCCTCCCCTATATTATACCCAGACTCCGCCCTTCTACCTCCCCCCTATATTATACCCCGACTCCGCCCTTCTACATCCTCCTCTATATTATACCCGACTCCGCTCTTCTACGTCCTCCCCTATATTATACCCCGACTCCGCCCTTCTACGTTCTCCCCTATATTATACCCCGACTGCACCCTTCTACGTCCTCCCCTATATTATACCCAGACTCCGCCCTTCTACATCCTCCCCTATATTATATCCCGACTCCGCCCTTCTACATCCTCCTCTATATTATACCCCGACTCCGCCCTTCTACATCCTCCCCTATATTATACCCCGACTCCGCCCTTCTTCGTACTCCCCTATATTATACCCCTTGTCCGCCCTTCTACGTCCTCCCCTATATTATACCCCCTGTCCGCCCTTCTACATCCCCCCCTATATTATACCCCGACTCCGCCCTTCTACGTCCTCCTCTATATTATACCCCGACTCCGCCCTTCTACGTTCTCCCCTATATTATACCCCGACTCCACCCTTCTACGTCCTACCCTATATTATACCCCGACTGCACCCTTCTACGCCCTCCCCTATATTATACCCCGACTGCACCCTTCTATGTCCTCCCGGACTCCGTCCTTCTACATCCCCCCCTATATTATACCCAGACTCCGCCCTTCTACACCCTCATCCTCCTCTATATTATACCCCGACTCCGCTCTTCTACGTCCTCCCCTATATTATACCCCGACTCCGCCCTTCTACGTTCTCCCCTA
This sequence comes from Lithobates sylvaticus, assembly GCA_028564925.1. Taxonomy (NCBI): domain Eukaryota; kingdom Metazoa; phylum Chordata; class Amphibia; order Anura; family Ranidae; genus Lithobates; species Lithobates sylvaticus. The sequence goes on from CM053031.1 coordinate 285,646,808, forward strand.
TATTATACCCCGACTGCACCCTTCTACGTCCTCCCCTATATTATACCCCAACTCCGCCCTCCCCTATATTATACCCCGTCTGCACCCTTCTATGTCCTCCCGGACTCCGCCCTTCTACATCCCCCCTATATTATACCCAGACTCCGCCATTCTACACCCTCATCCTCCTCTATATTATACCCAGACTTCGCCCTTCTACATCCTCCCCTATATTATACCCTTTGTCCGCCCTTCTACGTCCTCCCCTATATTATACCCCTTGTCCGCCCTTCTACGTTCTCCCCTATATTATACCCCTTGTCCGCCCTTCTACATCCTCCCCTATATTATACCCCGACTCCGCCCTTCTATATATTATACCCAGACTCCGCCCTTCTACGTCCTCCCCTATATTATACCCCGACTCCGCCCTTTTACGTCCTCCCCTATATTATACCCAGACTCCGCCCTTCTACGTCCTCCCCTATATTATACCCAGAATCCGCCCTTCTACGTCCTCCCCTATATTATATCTTGACTCCGCCCTTCTACATCCTCCCCTATATTATACCCCGATTCTACGTCCTCCCCTATATTATACCCCGACTGCACCCTTCTACGTCCTTCCCTATATTATACCCCGACTCCGCCCTTCTACGTCCTCCCCTATATTATACCCCGACTCCCCCCTATATTATACCCCGATATATACCTTATACCCCGACAGCACCCTTCTACGCCCTCCCCTATATTATACCCCGACTCCGCCCTTCCCTATATTATACCCCGACTGCACCCTTCTACGTCCTCCCGGACTCCGACCTTCTACGTCCTCCCTTATATTATACCCCGACTCTGCCCTTCTACGTCCTCCCCTATATTATACCCCGACTCCGCTCTTCTACGTCCTCCCCTATATTATACCCCGACTGCACCCTTCTACGTCCTCCCGGACTCCGACCTGCTACGTCCTCCCTTATATTATACCCCGACTCTGCCCTTCTACGTCCTCCCCTATATTATACCCCGACTCTGCCCTTCTACGTCCTCCCCTATATTATACCCCGACTCTGCCCTTCTACGTCCTCCCCTATATTATACCCCGACTCTGCCCTTCTACGTCCTCCCCTATATTATACCCCGACTCCGCCCTTCTACGTCCTCCCCTATATTATACCCCGACTCTGCCCTTCTACGTCCTCCCCTTTATTATACCCCGACTCCGCTCTTCTACGTCCTTCCCTATATTATACCCCGACTCCGCTCTTCTACGTCCTCCCCTATATTATACCCCGACTCCGCCCTTCTACATCCTCCCCTATATTATACCCCGACTGCACCCTTCTACGCCCTCCCCTATATCATATCTTGACTCCACCCTTCTACGTCCTCCCCTATATTATATCCCGACTCCGCCCTTCTACATCCTCCTCTATATTATACCTGACTCCGCCCTTCCCTATATTATACCCCGACTGCACCCTTCTACGTCCTCCCGGACTCCGACCTTCTACGTCCTCCCTTATATTATACCCCGACTCTGCCCTCTACGTCCTCCCCTATATTATACCCCGACTCCGCCCTTCTACTTCCTCCCCTATATTATACCCCGACTGCACCCTTCTACGTCCTCCCGGACTCCGCCCTTCTACGTCCTCTCTTATATTATACCCTGGCTCCGCCCTTCTACATCCTCCCCTATATCATATCCTGACTCCACCCTTCTATGTCCTCCCCTATATCATATCTTGACTCCACCCTTCTACGTCCTCCCCTATATCATATCTTGACTCCACCCTTCTACGTCCTCCCCTATATTATATTCCGACTCCGCCCTTCTACATCCTCCCCTATATTATACCCCGACTGCACCCTTCTACGCCCTCCCCTATATCATATCCTGACTCCACCCTTCTACGTCCTCCCCTATATCATATCTTGACTCCACCCTTCTACGTCCTCCCCTATTTCATATCTCGACTCCGCCCTCCCCTATATCATTCCCTGATGCCGCCCTTTCACGTCCTCCCCCATAAGATACCCTGTCTCCGCCCTTCTACGTCCTCCCCTATATTATACCCGGCTCCCCCCGTCTACGTCATCCCCTATATCATACCCTGACTCCGCCCTTCTACATTGTGGCTCCACCCTCCTGTAAGGAATGACACTGAGGCTCATCTGATGGAAATTTCATAATTTAATACAGAAAATAGAACCCCTCCCGGCAGACTGTCGGGCAGGTTTCTGTCAGATTCCTCTGGCTGTCCATGTGAGAAGCAGTCCTCTGCTATACTGGCTCCTCCCCTGCACTGATCCGCACTCTCTTTGCATTCTCATTGGTTTCCTCAGCGCCCCCTTGTGTCTTCTCCGTATTCTGACGTATATTTCCTCCAGGGTCCGCTTTCAGCCTCCCACGTTTGATGTAATGCTGCACTCTGTCCTCCAGACCCTGACACAGCGCCCTCTTCATCAGGGGAGTGTAGGTGCGGGCGCTCACCCCTTCCACCAGGCCGCTGCTGTGACTCACCACCTCCATCCCATGCTGACTCCACGCCACCGGATCCTCACCTAGAGGGAAAAACACAAGATTAGAGGAGGCGGGCATCTGACCACTCCCCTCTCTCCACACCTGGAAGGAGGGGCATAGTATTAGAGGTGGGGCATAAATCCTGGCCACTCCTCTCTACACCTGGGAGGAGGGGCATAGTATTACAGGAGGTGGGGCAAAAATCCTGGCCACACCCCTGTCTCCACAGACCTGGGAGGAGGGGCCTAGTATTAGAGGATGCAGACCATGATTTTTGGCCACTCCCCTGTCTCCACAGCATACACTCCAGACCTGGAAGGAGGAGCATAGTATTAGAGTAGGCGGGGTATCATTTCGGGCCACTCGTCTCCACAGCACAGGTTCCTGACCTGGGTGGGGCATAGTATTAGAGGAGGCAAGGCAATTTCTGGCCACTCCCCTTTCTTCAGACCTGGAAGTAAGGATTAAAGGAGGCGTGCATAAATACTGGCCACTCCCTTGTCTTCCATACTGACTCTACAGCACAGGCACCTGACCTGGAAGTAGAGGTATAGGAGTAGAGGAGGTGGGGCAAAATTCCTGGCCACTCCCGTGTCCATGGCACAGGCTCCTTACCTGGGAGGAGGGGCATAGATTAGAAGGTGGGGCAAAAATCCTGACCACTCCCTAACTCAAGGGCCCAACCTGTAAGGAAGGGCATAGTATTAGTGGAGGTCAGTAATAAAATAATAGCCACACCCCCTTTCTTCTGCCAACTCAAGGGCACAGAACCCTGACCTGGTCTGGGAGGACCTTCTGTAATCTTGTCTTTATGCAATAAAGTTGTTCCTTCACCCTCCTCCCCCTCCGCGACATCCTTCCTTCACCCTCCTCCCCCTCCGCGACATCCTTCCTTCTCCCTCCTCCCCCTCCTCACACAGTGACATATTTTGTTCCCAGAAGCACCTATAGGACTTCATCACACAGAGATCCTCCCCCACATCCTTCCTTCTCCCCTCCTCCCCCCTCCGCGACATCCTTCCTGCTCTGTCCCTCCTCCCCCTCCGCGACAGTCCTGTCCCCTTCTCCCTCCTCCCCCTCCTCGTGACATCCTTCCTTCTCCCTCCTCCGCGACATCCTTTCCTTCAACTTCTCCGCCCTCTCTCAGTCTGCGACATCCTTCCTTCTCCCTCCCTCCCCCCCTCCGCGACATCCTTCCTTCACCCTACTCCCCCTCCGCGACATCCTTCCTTCTCCCTCCTCCCCCTCCGCGACATCCTTCCTTCTCCCTCCTCCCCCTCCGCGACATCCTTCCTTCTCCCTCCTCCCCCTCCGCGACATCCTTCCTTCTCCCTCCTCCCCCTCCGCGACATCCTTCCTTCTCCCTCCTCCCCCTCCGCGACAGCCTTCCTTCTCCCTCCTCCTCCTCCGCGACATCCTTCCTTCTCTCTCCTCCCCCTCCGCGACATCCTTCCTTCACCCTCTGCGACATCCTTCCTTCACCCTCCTCCCCCTCCGCGACATCCTTCCTTCTCCCTCCTCCCCCTCCTCTGCGACATCCTTCCTTCTCCCCCTCTGCGACATCCTTCCTTCTCCCTCCTCCCCCTCCGCGACATCCTTCCTTCTCCCTCCCCCCCTCCGCGACATCCTTCCTTCTCCCTCCTCCCCCTCCGCGACATCCTTCCTTCACCCTCCTCCCCCTCCGCGACATCCTTCCTTCACCCTCCTCCCCCTCCGCGACATCCTTCCTTCTCCCTCCTCCCCCTCCGCGATATCCTTCCTTCTCCCTCCTCCCCCTCCGCGACATCCTTCCTTCACCCTCCTCCCCCTCCGCGACATCCTTCCTTCCCCCTCCTCCCCCTCCGCGACATCCTTCCTTCTCCCTCCTCCCCCTCCGCGACATCCTTCCTTCTCCCTCCTCTCCCTCCGCGACATCCTTCCTTCACCCTCCTCCTCCTCCGCGACATCCTTCCTTCACCCTCCTCCCCCTCCGCGACATCCTTCCTTCTCTCTCCTCCCCCTCCGCGACATCCTTCCTTCTCCCTCCTCCGCGACCTGCTTCCTTCTCCCTCCTCCGCGACATCCTTCCTTCTCCCTCCTCCGCGACATCCTTCCTTCTCCCTCCTCCGCGACTTGCTTCCTTCTCCCTCCTCCGCGGAATCCTTCCTTCTCCCCGGCATCCTTCCTTCTCCCTCCCTCCTCCTCCGCGACATCCTTCCTTCTCCCTCCTCCGCGACATCCTTCCTTCTCCCTCCTCCGCGACATGCTTCCTTCTCCCTCCTCCGCGACATGCTTCCTTCTCCCTCCTCCGCGACATGCTTCCTTCTCCCTCCTCCGCGACATCCTTCCTTCACCCTCCTCCCCCTCCGCGACATCCTTCCTTCACCCTCCTCGACATCCTTCCTTCTCCCTTTTCCCCCTCCGCGACATCCTTCCTTCTCCCTCCTCCCCCTGCGCGACATCCTTCCTTCTCCCTCCTCCCCCTGCGCGACATCCTTCCTTCTCCCTCCTCCTCCCCCTCCGCGACATCCTTCCTTCTCCCTCCTCCCCCTCCGCGACATCCTTCCTTCTCCCTCCTCCCCCTCCGCGACATCCTTCCTTCTCCCTCCTCGACATCCTTCCTTCTCCCTCCTCCCCCTCCGCGACATCCTTCCTTCACCCTCCTCCTCCTCCGCGACATCCTTCCTTCTCCCTCCTCGACATCCTTCCTTCACCCTCCTCCTCCTCCGCGACATCCTTCCTTCTCCCTCCTCGACATCCTTCCTTCTCCATACCTGCAGCCCCAGGGCCAGAAAGAGCCCTCACTTCTAGGTTTGCTCACCTCTTTCCAAAGGTTCTACTTCCGGTCTCTCAGTTCATATCATTCATCCTCAATATCACCCATACCCTCCAAGGACCTCCCATTCTCAAACCCAGCTCCTCCCTCCAGAGAAATCCTTATTTTCTGCAACTCCCTATCCTAGGCTGGGACCCTGCCCAGGATTTCTGGTCTGATCCCAAAATCTGGAGAAGCTGGGCCAGCTCTTCCTTCAGCATTGGGGTGGCTGAGAGACGTTCTAGTGTGATGAAATCCAAAGAGATGGCAGAAGAGGAGCTACAGGAAGGATCCAGGAACAATTTTCTATAGCCTTTTCCATTGAGAAGCCAGGATCTGGACGGCATGCACTGTGACACCATGTGTAACATTACCTGAATCCATTGCAACCGGCACCGAGTCCAGACTCTGCAGCGCCATCCGCAGGATCTGCGTCTTCACGGCTTCCTGTGTCCACATACGTTGTAGGTGTGAGATTGTGATTGTATGTATGTCCTTCTCACTCACCCAATCCACCTCATCGAAATGACAGTCATAGAGGACCAACGGGTATTCCACCGCCATACTACGAGAGGATAAAGGAGGGGTTACTGAGGCCACCGGACTCCTCCCACTTCCACAGACACACCCCCTACCTACCGCCATACTCCTCTCTACCTCCAACCCTTCTCACTCACCCAATCCACCTCATCGAAATGACAGTCATAGAGGACCAACGGGTATTCCACCGCCATACTACGAGAGGATAAAGAGGGGTTACTGAGGCCACCGGGCTCCTCCCACTTCCACAGCCACACCCCCTACCTACTGCCATACTCCTCTCTACCTCCAACCCTTCTCACTCACCCAATCCACCTCACCGAAATGACAGTCATAGAGGACCAACGGGTATTCCACCGCCATACTACGAGAGGATAAAGAGGGGTTACTGAGACCACCGGACTCCTCCCACTTCCACAGCCACACCCCCTACCTACCGCCATACTCCTCTCTACCTCCAACCCTTCTCACTCACCCAATCCACCTCATCGGCCTGACAGTCATAGAGGACCAACGGGTATTCCACCGCCATACTACGAGAGGATAAAGAGGGTTTACTGAGGTCACCGGGCTCCTCCCACTTCCACAGCCACACCCCCTACCTACCGCCATACTTCC